>CP045908.1:5384535-5407600 GCA_013387185.1 Caligus rogercresseyi
ATGGCGACCTGTATCGCCCTGTGTGCGGAATTTGGCCCCTTGCACTCCAGTTATTCAAGTCTTGGAATGGCAAAACAATCCCTCCTCGGCGGAGGTAAAAATACTTTTGATCAATTATAACGTACGTTGGGTTCATATGAACCCATCATGCATCCACTTGTTAGGAACCCTTTCTGATTATTCATTTTGATGTTTGAACTTTATATAAATATTCTCATTAGATTGAGGCTTCCGGTGATAAAATCAACAAAACATAAATCACAAGAGATAATAAAACCATCCCTATACAGTCTGAAATGCAGGGAAATGTATGATTCCTTGTTGTTCATATTTTAAAATATCCCATAAACATCATCCTTCAAACCTTAAAGTACGGTCTTTTTCTTACTTTAAAAATTAACAAACAAGAATTTCTCTGGATGTATTAAAAAAAACAATTACCAAATTTTTTAACAAATCCAGCTCAAATTTTACTATAATTTGTTGTAAATATAGACTACTAAAATATGTATCAAGCACTCAGAATTTGAATGACACTTTCAAAGGTTATTAATTCTGAAAAGTGATTTGTCATCCTACAAGTAACTACAAAATCTCATTTCGGGGGTTACATATATTTTGTTGTTTTTTTCTTCGAAAAATAAAGGATGTAAGTAAAGGCAGACGAGGCCAAATGGAGGTAATACAAGGAGAGGGTGTGAATTATTTTTCATATAATATTTCACATAGTGAAAGATTCCACTTTAGGGCGTGGGTAAAAATCAAAAAAGAATAAATATTGCTTTTTCTACACTAAGACACAAGTAAAGCTTAGCCGTGATCGTATAGTGGTTAGTACCCCACTTGTGGCCGTGGTAACCCAGGTTCGAATCCTTGTCACGGCAGCTATTATTAAAATCTATAATTTTTTCTCTTCAGTTAAAATTTATTATCCAATTTTTTTGAGGAGTTCTACCATATAATATATATTTGCTAAGGCCCCAATAAGTGCAATTGTGGCTGCAATAACCCTGTGTATGCCAATATATGTATTATAACTATGATCTGTAAAAGCCGAGGACATTATAGAGTAATCTATTTGTCACAAATATGTCTTAATTATGATCTGTAGAACCCAAGGGCGAATAGGTAATAAGTTTGTAAAGCCAATATATCATATTTTTCGTTTGAAAATGGTTTTAACACCCTAATAATCATAACATGGACAGGCCGAACCAACTAATTTTCCTTTAAATCTCAGCTTAAATCCCCAAGATATAAAATTCTAACTGATGAAGCCTAAGCTTACAATTGTGTTTACTTTTATTTTCAAATTAAAACTTTGAATGTTTTTTAAGATGAAATACAACATTTGGGGTCTAAATAAGCTTTTTCGGACGATAATCACCATATGCTAAAGTGATCAGTCCTAATACTAGAAATCAATAGATTAAGGATCGTTTTTATGTTAAGATCAAATGAGCATTTCATTTTTTAATCATCATTCATATAAGTTAATAATCCAATTAATCAAAGGACTAAAGAGTAATAAATAAACAATAAGGGTATTCATCCTTTATATAAAAAGGCTCCACTATTTTCCACTAACCTTACATTTGTCTGATCATTATAGAATATTTTGGTACGAAAGTCTTCTGGAAGCGGTTTTAGGCTTTTGATTACTATTTATAAAATTTTTGTATCTGACAACTGGGAACGAGATTAAGCTTATTTAATTAAAGCTGTCTCCGATTTCAACAATGAAAGATTGATACAAAGTAATACTTTTTGTTAATTATTGATCCTTAAATTACAAAACCGAAACAAGATTTGATAAATGAATTATATATAATGCATATATACAGGAAAAGAACGGACACCTTTTATTTTTTCCGCCGGGACCCGGGCCGGACTTGAATATATACTTTTGTTCCTTCGGCAATCTGAAGTGATGACCGGTTTTTTTAAAGAAAAGACTCTCCAAAAAAACAAGTGACGATGTTTTTTTTTAGAAAATACTCTCTAAAAAGTAAGCAAGAATATTTCAAAATTCCTTTCTTAAAAAACTTTATGAATGCGAACGAAAGAAATATTTAAGTCACGCCCGGCATTAAAAAACCTGGACACCGGGCCAGGACGCTCGAAAAACAGCCGATCCCGGCCAGGCCGGGTACACAGGAAATATATTATTGATTCCTCACTCAACTTATCCATGATCGTTTCACGCATGACGGAGGAGGGGAATAAAGAAGTAAAGTCAAGGTAGGCGCGTCCTTAAAGAAGAAGAAAAATAATATATAGTGAATTACGTCCCCTTAAAAATATGCAATAACGAGCCGTGATCGTAATTGTTTATAACCCCACGTTGTGGCCGTGGTAACCCAGGTTCGAATCCTGGTCCAGGCCAATTTTGTATAGCCACTTTAAATAATCATTTTTTGTAATCTATTCCCATGTGTCAACAGCTCATGCACTTTATTCAACACTTTTTAAGTAAGTTTAACTGAGTATATTTTATAGATTTTTTTTCGACATTTAAGTTATTAATATAAATGTTTCTTCATTTTTTTCAAAGCACTAGCTTTTTCTCTAATATAATCCATTTTTATCTTAATAAGGCCTTAAAAGTCCAATATATGTATGGTTATATAGTATTATATATATTATAGTCGTAATATTTCATGAGTGTATTTTTTGAGCATTATTATTATTATCCAAATGTAGATACTGCATGTGTTTAAAGCAATTGTTAAATCTCATGCATGACGGTAGAGGGGGGAATAAAGAGTAAAGTCAAGGTAGGCGCGTGCTTAAAAAGAAGATAAATATATATAGTGAATTATCGTTTCACATAGACCTATGCAATAGCAAGCCGTGATCGTATAGTGGTTAGTACTACACGTTGTGGCCGTGGTGACCCATGTTCGAATCCTTGGCCACAGCAGTATTTTGTGATGTTTTATTTTAAAGATTCAATATCCATGGAGATCATGATGTCTTAAATCACATATTCTCTGAGATAGTAGAAACAATTACTTTGATCAACTGAAATAATTATAACATTACTATGAAATTCACTTTTTTAAAGACTAATAATAATATATCAAGTATCTTTTTCTATTAAAAATCGATTTCATTCTTCGTTATATGGAATTCATTTATTGAATGCTTTAATATCTTGACATTATGTTTATTAATTATAGTGTGTAATCAAATGATTTTCCACAACATTTTGGAGATTTTTTTCGTTGAAATAATAAGACATAACTTATATATTCTTAATATATATTTTTTTGTTGTTGAAATGTTAAAATCACATTCTTATTGGTATAATGCAACAAAAAATATACAGAATAATTTTATAACCATTTTTATTCAACATGTTTTATTAATATAATGTTTTCTAATCTTCACTTGTGCCTTCAATTCATAGTAAAATATTGATATATATAAGGTTCAGCTCAAGGAAGTAAGAAAGTATTTTCCCTTCTGATGAAAATGATTGCAAATTAAAGTTATTTTGTTGTTATATCAATTTGTCACCATTATGTTGTTCGTTTCAAGACATTAAAATGTCGCTATTCAAACGATTGTGAGAAAGTACTTTGAGCTTTTGAATCGAGATGTTCATTTCAAACACAAGTTTATTAGATATTAGAGGGTCGATTTGTCATCATCATTTCAGAGTCAATACTTTGACTCCTAGCTGCTGTAGAGTCCTTTTCACTTGGCTAAGTTTTCCTTTATTGCGAGTGATTTAATGCTGAGTATTGTTTTGGCTTTGATTCTTTTCATCATGCATGTATCGCTCGTGTGGAAAAAGTGAGATTATTTTAGCACGAGGCGTTGATACTAAACTATGATAATTAAGTAGAGTGCACGCCTTAAATCCTTTTTATCACCTGGATGTGATCTCAGGTACTCATTAATAAAGATTAAAAGAACCCGTGCTTCTACTGCAAATATGAATTCAAATCTAACACCCACCTTCTAAATTACTTCGAAAAGCGTTTATTAGCTTTGATGATTCCTTTTTCACCTGAAGAACCACATTCATATAGCATGAGGATTCCTCTTTAAATTGCATTCAATTTATACAAGTCGATAGTATGATCTCCAACTGATCATTTTATTATGGATTCTTCTGTATCATTTCAAAAGATTTATTATAATTCCTTGTGATAATGTAGATTAAGTTTCTCTTTACTCTCGAAGTCGGACTTCATATCCAATAAATTTTTTTTATGTTTATTCAGAGAAAGTTTTTTTAAATTAGGATTCAAATAGTGAATCGTTGATATAATTTTTTAACAAAATATTGTTTATATGGACGTTAAAAACATTAATTTAGGTTTTGTTTTCAAATAGCAAATCTTTCTTTGCGTTGTGTTTTCCTCTCTTCATATTTGAATTTCCTCTATGCCAGTTGAATTGCAGCTTCCGGTGATAGAATCAACAAAACATAAATCACAGGATAATAAAACCATCCCGTCGGGAAACTGTGTCTATTTTTAATTTTAAAACATCTTAATAACCAATTTCTAACAAATCTAGTTCTTATTCTTCAAATATGTTTTAAACAATGTAAAACACACCCAGATTGTGTATGACACTTAAATGTTTGTTACATTTAAGGAAGATATATTATCATTTGCAAGTAACTCAATAAATCTCACAGAGTATGATGGAAATACCTTTTGTCGAGTTATGTTCAAAGCTTATTTTCTTTAAACTACAGGGCTTATTATTTGAAAACATATTACAATAACATAAGCCAACTAACTTGCCATTGACAAAAACAAAGAAGAGGTTCTCCAACTGAAGGGCGTGTTCTTTTATGAAAGAATATATATTATTTTTTCTTGGCGTGATCTATCACCTGAAGCTTAGCCGTGATCGTATAGTGGTTAGTACCCCACGTTGTGGCCGTGGTAACCCAGGTTCGAATCCTGGTCACGGCAGCATTTTTATAGTCGTAATTTGTGCTATGGTGGGCAATTTTTGCCCCTTTTTATTAGGTGGTCTAATAAAATATAAATATATTTGCGACCTGAGGAAACATTCATGATGCGGGGTTTAGCCTTTGATGTCACTTATACACTCTATGTTTTAGACGAAAAAGGAATATAATCGAGCTTATTTAAATGAAAGGTGTCTCCCCTTACACATATAAATGTTTTTTTTAATATTTATAAAATTATTGATTATAAAGAATCGCTTTGATTCAATTTCATATCATCTGGATATGATCACTGCCCTCTTTAATTATGGGGGGTTGGATTGAAGGAACCCATTTTTATTTATCTCGATCTACCATCTATCCTCTCAATTATTCAAGATCTTTTGTAGCTGAATATTTTACCTGTCAATAATATAGCATTTATGTGATGCTTCATTTTCTGAGGTATTATAATTGTTTTGAATTAAAACCGATTTGTGAAGTTGATTCAATCATTTCCTCAAGATGATTAAATTTTGTATTGCTAATCAGTGACTTTACCGTGTTTGTCGTTGGCCAAGTACCCTGCGATCTCTGTCAAGAGGGGTGTGCCATCAACGATAACCTTTCGAATGTGTGGGCATAAAGTATGGTCAATCATATTTAAAACTTCCATTTTATTTGTGTAGCAATGACAGTTGGACCGATATTCCCATGTTGCTATTAAAGTCTGTGTCAAGTTCTTTTATTATTTGGTTCAATTTAAAATGAACGTTATCCACTTTCATAGATCTTAGGTGAAATTAAATATGATTTGTTGAGACTAAAGGCTAATGAGTAAAATATATAGCGATGAAGGTTGTAAATACTCTAAATACAAAAATGTCTTATGCAGATAAATGCATTGTCTATGTTTCAAAGCGAGTCAAATGTTACAATCAAAACAAATCAAAGGAATTACAACTAGAGGGTGTGTTCTTAAGGCTTGTAGTAAATATATATCAAGAGCAGAACTCCAAGGCGTGGTTAAGAAGAAAAAGAATAAATATATATTTTTAACAATTAAATAAGTAAGCTTAGCCGTGATCGTATAGTGGTTAGTACCCCACGTTGTGGCCGTGGTAACCCAGGTTCGAATCCTGGTCACGGCAGCACTTTTTTGAAATTGAAAATTAGATCTTTTAAAGCAAAGACAATGTATATCAAAACTTGTGGAATAGAAAAAAAGGCTTTGCTATTGTTTTGCATCCATAATTACAGAAACAATTTAGGGCTCATGTACAGGGTCTTGCAGGTAAATCCGCACAAAGTTCAATATCCTCCAGATCCAAAATAGGAACAAAGTGATACCTATTTTGAATAAGAAAGTTGTTTATTAGACATAATAAAAGATTACAATTCAATATGGCCGCCCTCACCTCAAGGATGTCCTCCAAACGACGCCTGAACCTCCACAAGCCGTGGAGACCTCCGCAGGATCCAGCTTGTTCATCTCCGACTTGATGGAGGCCTTCAAGGACGCCACATTGCTGTGGTGTGTGGCGCACACCTCCCTCTCCAACTTCCCCTACAAGAAGTAGTCACATGGGTTCAGGTCGGGGCTGTTGGGGCCAGGTGTTGAAGTCCCAGAAGTTGGGCACATTCTTCTTCAGCCAGGACTACACAATGTTTGGCCTTGTGGGCGGGCGCCGAGTCCTGCTGGAATGTGTACGGGGTCCTGGAGGCCACAGAGTCCATCCAGGAGACAACGACAGGTGGGCCCCACTCTTCCTGGCAAGGATGGGCATGGGCGTCCCCGATTGGCCTTGATGGACCTCTTGAGACCAGCCACAAATGTGGGCGTGCAGATCCGGTCACTCCTGGGCTTGTGTTCCTTCCTCTTGGACATCCCGGACTCCTACCACTTCTTGGTGATGTCGTAGACCGTCCTCCTGGGGTACTTGGGCAACTTGATGATGGCTGCAGGACGGTGCCCTGCGCACAGCAACTCGATGACCGTGTCCCTCCGGGTCTGCTCCATCTCCGTATCAGTATTTGTTTTGTTTTCGGGCCCAATTCCACAGTACATTCACGAAACCTCCCACATGTGCAATATCTAAGCTCTACTTGTACTCCTTATGGATCTGGACGAAGTTAAACTTTGTGCGGATTTGCCTGCAAGACCCTGTATATTATGTTGATCAGGGCTAATTAAATTGTAGATTAGAATAAGTTTGCGTAGCTCTACTAATCTTAAACTTTTATTGGTTTTTATTCTTCAAAGTCATGGTTTTTAAAGTTTAATGGGAAAGATCAGAAAAATTTCATAATTTGTTGGGTTTCCCTCTGTCTTGAAGAAACGAATACTGAAATTGACGAGTTGTATTGGTGCAAAATTTAATGTGCAATAATTTCTTCAAGTTTGAGCTTTTTAATTGTGGGTTTTTTATTAAACAATATTTTGCATGCATTGTTGATTGTTCATTTCTAAAGATAGTTAAGTATTTCTTAAAGCTTTACGTTTGTGAAGATGAGGATGACTCCTCTATTTCAAAAGCTTATATTATCTTTGGTGTTTAAAATCTTAAGCAGTACCCCCCCCCCCCCCCCCATTTTTCATTGCACTAAAAATAATGACTAATTAGCAAATAAGTTATATTACCTGGCATTCTGTATTTTTGGTCCAAATTCCTGGCATAAAAGATGCACAGAATAAAAATGAATATATATTTAACAGGTGTAATAACTCAATTGTCATTGCCATAAAGCCACAAGGTACATTACTTTCATTCAGAATTCCATCAGTGGACAGGTTACTTTGGACACTGACTCATTCATTTTTAGTCCATTGCTCAAAGAATTATGATCATAATATAAAAAGGATAATTTTATAATTTCATTTCTATAATTTTTTTATTGTTAATTTGGGAATAGTTTTGTTGTTTGAAAGTTATTGATATTTATAAGATAAAATTTAAGTTTTTTTTGCCAATCTGATATAATTTTATAATAAATGTTTATTTATGAATAGTTACTTTAAAATTAGAATCGTTGTAACAATATATCTTTTTATATATTTCAATTATGAAATGGAAAAAACACAAATTAGTATAAAGAAAAAATTATTTCTTGATATAAAACTGGAAAAATTGCCTAAATTTCATTTTCAAAGTCTTAAATATAAGTTACAAGAAATAGTGAAATTAAAAACTCCCATTATTTCCTAGACCTATTTATTCCTTAATATTTGTGAAACTTCATAAAACATTATCTGTTACATCAGTATTCTGGTCAATATTTTATAGACTATAAAAAGCTTAAAACAATATTCTATTCATAGAATTAAAAGGTGCAGAATTTGTGCCGTAGTTGCTGCCCTATATAAAGGAGTTTAAAACTGCTCGTCTTATATTTTTAGATTCTTAGAGACCACCTGGTCAGTATCGTTAAAAGGTATAATTAAAAAAATATATATATATCTTCAGGTTTGAATTGCAATATTGAAAATTATGAAATAAGATTCCATTCCGTTGGGATTCGTTTCTAAAAATTGAAATGCTTTTATCTCATACTTCAAACGATTGTGTGAAAAGTACTTTGAGCTTCTGGTTCGTGGTTTGCATTTCAAACACAAGTTTAGGGATCGATTTGTCATCATCATTTTAGAGTCAATTCTTTGACTCCTAGCTGCTGAAGAGTTCTTCACACTGGCCAGTTTTCTTTCATTGGGAAGTGATTGAAGGCTTGAGATTGTTTCTTATTCTCACAGGTCTTGGCTCGTGTGAGAATCTCATACTATTTACATAAAAGGGGTCCATGCTTCACTCTGTGCTTTGATGAATGTCCTTAAGTCTGATAATTATAAGGAGTGTAACGCCCTGAATCATTTTTATCACCTGGATGTGATCTCAGATCTAATTCATTGAGATTTAAAAGAACCCGTGCTTCATTATCCAAAATATAGCATCCACCTTCTAAAAAATAACCAAGTAGATTGTAGCTTGATGAATGATTTACCTGAGAAATCCTAATAATATAGCCTTTTCAACCATGCAAAATGAGTCAATTTTATCTTATTTGTAGACTTGGTATTGACAGAAAAATAATTGTTAATATGATTACAAATGTAATGTTTAGAAGTTCAACAACAAAAAATCATTTTTATATCACGAATTTATTAATGAATTAAGTGCTAAATAGCTTAGATTTAAAACATAAATATAGTTTTAATATAGAAATTAATAATTTAAATTACTATTTCGATAGAAATATTCAATATTCAATTAATCAAAATCCTTTGATCAGACTTGAGATCAGAACTTTTGATCAGAAAAGTATGATATATTTATTTGCTTTCAGACTTTATAGATGAAGGGAAAATACTTTTTACATGTTAACAGTTAATACTTGTACTTTTAAAATATATATACTATATGATCTAAAATATGTTTTATATTTTAACCTATTATATGAACAGAAAAATAAACTCCAAGATCTGTTGTGATAATCATTTTATTACTTTACTCTATATATGGGATTCATATTTTAGAGATTTGTGGTTGATTTCACACCAGAATTTATGGCCTAGACTTGGATTGGAGATCAACCTCAAGATATTCAAAATTTGTCTCATCAAATCATAAAAATAGCTCTCGAGACTAGGTTTTATATAGTCCTTTGCACCTCTTCAACTTCCTTAATAAATACATTTTCTTAAATATGAATGAGTTTTCATGACCTTAAGGCTTTGGCCCAAAAATAACTTCAGGTGATCATAAAAAAGCGTCCAAACATCTTTTTCCTTCTTTTTATTTTAGAACTATCAATATTTACTCTTTTGAATCAATGAGCTTTGATTTCAATGTTTGAATATCCTGTACTTCAATTCTCCAACCTTAATTTCGGTGATAGAATCAACAAACATAAATCATCACTCAGCTATAAATCAATCTCTTCATGACGATAAAAATGAATTACTTCTTAGATTGTAATAAACATTTCATTTCTATGAGCTTTTATTTTGTATAACTTGAATAACTAAATTCCAGAATATTCACCTTCATATTTTTTTTAATGTGAAATCTTTGGCAATGCACATTTAGAATAATTAAGACTTTTCAAGAAAGTGTGATTATTCTACGTAGATTTATCATTTTTAGATTTTTAAAGAGTTACTTCAAAAAATAGTTATACAAATATATTAAATATCCATTTTAACAGCTAATCAATGATAGCGGTTTTTTCGAAATTACCTAAAAGTTTATTTGTATGGCTTTGTATTTGAAAACTTTATTCCGTGAATTATTTTTTCATATTTTAAAATAATTATAAAATGCAATTTACAGAGTTAAAAGCTTTTTTCTATCTATTTCATATAATTTAAACAATACTTATTTTGACCATCGATCGTACATGGATGAAGAAAAATTACAACAATATCAACTTATAATATAATTGTTATGTTTATTAATTTCTCCAATCTTTTTATCCCTATTTGTCGGTTCAAATGTCGTAGATGTGTAATTTGGAGCACATCTAACTCACAAAGTATCCGATTAACTTTATGAGAATCTCCCCTTTCACCACAATGAGGTATTGGTTCTCAAGTGAACAAGTGGCATCCCCCAAAACTATCATGACGCCAAGGATCACAAAATAGAATATCAAGACACTTATTTACATCTCATGGAGTTAAAGATCACATATTCTCACTGATATTGGATCAAAGCTGATTTGTGCAGAATTTTGGGTGCTTTTGTAATTAATTTAACTGCAAAGAAATTCAAAACCTTAGGAACATTCACCTTTCATATCAATTATTCATAATATATATTTTCACCCAAAAATTGTTCACATTATCACATAAAATATATTATATATAGTCAAACATAAAGCTTATGTTTAATATTAAAAGAAATCATGACTGAGTTATACATGGTAACACTGTACTGTATACATATAGGTAGTATCTACAATATTATTTTTCTAAATTCATTGACGGTGTAAAAGAAGTTTTAGCCTTTTTAATAACTGAAACAAATTATTAGTCTTGACTTTTTCCACTTATATAAAACTATCATACATATTACTATATATGGGATATATGAAATCGACGGTATCACCATATGCCTTACAACCTGGTTATTGAAGGGTATGACAAAAAAGAAGAGGATCTCAACTGGAGGGCGTGTTCTTTTATAAGAATATATATTAATTTTTCTTCGAATTAATCACATTTAAAGCTTAGCCGTGATCGTATAGTGGTTAGTACCCCACGTTGTGGCCGTGGTAACCCAGGTTCGAATCTGGTCACGCAGCACATTTTGAAGAAAATAACCTTTTTGTTCTAGGAAATATACTTTTTCAAGAGAAAATTATTATTTTATAATTATATGCATATGATACAAAATGTCCAGCCCAAGGATCTAAATATCCTTCAAAATCCTCGGAATGGTAATTATTCAACATTTATGTTAAAATACTCTAAAGAAAGCATAAAAGTCTAACATGGCATAAAAGGATTATCTACTTTTATATCTTAAATGTATTTCTTAATTCAGTTTTGAACTTTTAAAAATGTCGGTTATTTGTGTATATATTATTTTGTATATTTTATAAGTGTCAATTTTTATAGGTCCCTTTCTCGCTGCTTAAATCCGTAAATCAGTGACTTATGCACAGTAAAAATATAAATTGTGTTTTGCATTATGTTAAAATTTAATTTTCTTAAATAATTGAAGGCATATCAATATTTTGCAATTTAATAAATATGACTATATGTTCATATATGAACGTTGACTGTATCAACATATGCCTTACCAACTTTACCATTTAAGGATATGACAAAAAAAGAAGAGGGTCCCAACTGAAGGGCGTGTCCTTTTATATAAGTATATAGATATTTTTTCTACTCCCATCTCTCAACTGAGCTTAGCCGTGATCGTATAGTGGTTAGTACCCCACGTTGTGGCCGTGGTAACCCAGGTTCGAATCCTGGTCACGGCAGTATGTTTTAGACACATAAAATCTGGTTTTTTCTTCAATTTATTACTTTTTTCACGAGAAAAACGACAATTTATAATTACAAGCTTAAATCACCAACTGATCCAAACAAAGGATGAGGCTCTGAAGTTCTTCTTTAAAGAATCATAAAACACCAATGTGGCAATTCGATTATTTTTCTATGTATTTTGGTATGTACATATGTGTATACGTTATTTGCATTATAGAATGTGGATCGTAATTATATTATGGAGGTGTTTTCCTCCATGCAAATGTTTCAAAATATATTTAGTTAACAAAAATATTTGTTTTATATTCTTAGTAGATGATCTGCTTGAACCATTTGATTGGAACATTTGTATACTCATTCTGATAAAGGATATTTTAATTTAACTAATATGATCAAATGAATAAAAATAAAATAATTTGAAATTCATCATAACTTGTTTGAGTGAAAAAGTTGTGCCTTTGTAACTGGAGAAGTCCATATAAAATAGATACAAGTAAGATGTTGCTTCTCTGGGAAGTAATATAACACATGACCAATCAAATGTCATTTTCCAATGAAAATTCTGAGAATATATTTAAAGTCTCAATTAGTATTTACCAAAAAGCATTCTAAATGTTACAATCAGAACAAATCAAGGGAATTACAACTAGAGGGTCTTAAGGCTTGAAGTAAATATCATACAAAGAGCCGAACTCCAAGGCGTGGCTAAGAAGAAAAAGAATAAATAAATTATTTTGTGCCCCCTAAGGACAAATTAAGCTGAGCCGTGATCGTATAGTGGTTAATACCCCACGTTGTGGCCGTGGTAACCCAGGTTATCACGGTCAGTACTTTTTTAAATTGAAAATAAATCCTTAAAGGAGTAAAGGTATGAATATCACCAAACTACTTATTTTTTTAGGCTTGTTTTTGTTTTACTTCCATAGTAATATTGGTAATGATAGAGCTATTTAGGACTGATGCATATTATGTTGATCAGGGCTAATTACATTGTAGGTTAAGTTAGCGTAGCTCTACCAATCTTAAACTTTTATTAGTTTGAATCCTTCAAAGTCTTGGTTTTTAAAGTTTTAGGGGGAAAGATATGATGCAACGATCTCCATATGAGAAAAAAAATCATAGTTTGTTGGTTCTCCCTCTGTCTTGGAAGAAAAAAATACTGAAATTGACGGGTTGTATTTGCGCAAAATTTAATGTGCAATAGCATAATTTCTTCAAGTTTGAGCTATTGAATTGTGGGTTTTCATAAAACCTTATTTTGCATGCATTGGTTGATTGTCCATTTTCTAAAGATGGGTAAACATTTTTTTAACTTTTTGTCTCTGAAAATGAGGCCGACTCCTCTATTTTAAAAGCTTATATTCTCTGGGGTGTATATAAACTTAAGCAGTCACAAAGTCAATTTAAATCTGTAATACAAATTTAAAATCTTTAATTGCACTAAAAATTATGACTGACCAGAAAATCTTAGAAAAGACTTTACACCTATCCTCATAGGTTATTCTACCCGCCATTCTGCATTCCTTGCAAAAAAAAAGTTGTGTAGAACAAAAATGATATATTCTTGCTTCCACATACAAAATTCATAGATCGTATGATCAGAAAGTTAGGATTCGAGATTCATCACAAACGTGTTTTAATATAAAAATTGTCCCTTTGTAGTTGAAGAGGTCCATCTTCTATTAAGGAGATACATTTAAGTGTTATTTCAATGAAAAATGCGATAATAAACGACAATCAAATACTATGTCAATTTCCAAAATAAATTTTGAGAATAAGTTTAAAACCGCATGGTACAAGACACTGTCCCTCAGAATTCATCGGTGAACGATTACTTTGGACATTGACACATTCATTTTTGGTCCATCGCAAAAAAAGGATCATAATATAAAATAATTATTAAGTATATAAAAACTAAATTATTTTATGCCTTACAAATAATCTATACTTTCCTTCTTTTTTGGAAATAATTTGTTGTTTGATAAATATGATATCTAATAAGATATAATTTTAGTTTGTATCCAAATGTTAAAGTAAAAAAATATGATGCTTATTTATGTATTATCTTTTTAAGATTTTGAATAGTGAAATGAAAAAACAACCCCCCAAAAATTAAGTTTCATCTTCAAAACTCTTAAAGTATAAGTAACAAGAAACAGTTAAACTTATAAACCTTCTATACTTTACAAACCCTCATTTTCTAGACCTATTTATTCCTTTAATGTTGTGAAACTTCATAAAACATTATCTGTTACATCAGTATTCTGGTCATGATTTTATAGGACTATAAAGAGCTTAAAACAATATTCTATTCATAGAATTAAAAGGTGCAGAATTTGTTCCGTAGTTGCTGCCCTATAATAAAGGAGTTCAAAACTGCTCGTCTTATATTTTTAGATTCTTAGAGAACACCTGGTCAGTATCGTTAAAAGGTCTAATTAAAAATATATATCTTCAGGTTTGAATTGTAATATTAAAATTATGAAATTAGGATTCTATTTCTTTGGGATTCGTTTCTAAAACATTGCAATGACTTTTATCTCATACTTCAAACGATTGTGTGAAACGTACTTTGAGCTTCTGGTTCGTGGTTTGCATTTCAAACACAAGTTTAGGGAGTCGATTTGTCATCATTTTCGAGTCAATTCTTGACTCTAGCTGCTCAAGAGTTCTTCACACTTGGCCAAGTTTTCTTTCATTGAGAAGTGATTGAAGGCTTGAGATTGTTTTTTATTCTCACAGGTCATGGCTCGTGTGAGAATCTCATACTATTTACATAAAAGGGGTCGATGCTTCACTCTGTGCTTTTTGATGATTGTTTCTAAGTCTGATAATTATAAGGACTGTAACGCCCTGAATCATTTGTATCCCTGGATGTGATCTCAGATCTAATTCATTAAGATTTAAAAGAACCCGTGCTTCATTATCCAAAATCTAGCATCCACCTTCTAAAAATAACCAAGTAGATTGTAGCTTGAAGAATGATTTACCTGAGAAATCCTAATATATAGCATTTTTAACCCATGCAAAAAAGAACCAATACACGTCATTATATTTGTAGACTTGGTATTGGCAGAAAATAATTCTTAATATGATACAAATGTAATGTTTAGAAGTTGAACAAAACATAATTTTATACAACGAATTTATAAATGAATTAAGTGTTAAATAGCTTAGATTTAAGTTATAAATTTAATATAGTTTCAATATAGAAACAAAAAATTATTAAGAGTTTATAATTTCACTCTTTCTTTAAGAAATATATATGATGGCAATAATGTTTTATACTTTTACCTATTTATATGAACAGAAAACTCAACTCCAAAATCTTGTTGAGATAATCATTTTATTGCGAAATATTACTTTAATATATATATAGGATTCATATTTTAGAGATTTGTGGTTGATTTCACGCAGGATTTTATGGCCTAGACTTTACTTGGAGATCCACCTCAAGATATTCAAAATCTCACTCATCACATGATAAAAATAGCTCTCGAGACTGAGTATTATATATAGTCCTTGCCACCTCTTAAACCTCCTTAATAAAATGTTTCTTAACATATGAATGAGTTTTCATGATCTTAAGGCTTTGGCCCAAAAATTAACTTTAGGTGATCATAAAAAAACTGTCCAGACATCTTCTTCCTTCTCTTATTTTAGAATAATCAATATTTACTCTTTTGAATCAATGAGCCTTGATTTCAATGTTTGAATATCCCCTACTTCAACTAAACCTTAATTTCCGGTGATAGAATCAACAAAACATAAATCATCACTCAGCTATAAATCAATCTCTTCATGATGATAAAAAATGAATTTCTCTTTAGATTGAATATATTGCAATAAACAGTTCATTTCATGAGCTTCAATTTCAATTATCGGATATGGTCGCCTTGATATTTTTTTAATGTGAAATCTTTGGCAATGCACATTTTATAATAATTAAGACTTTTCAAGAAAGTGTGATTATTCTACGTAGATTTATCATTTTTAGATTTTTAAAGAGTTACTTTAAAAAAATGTATATTCAAATATATAAGAAAGACACATTTTAACCGCTAATCAATGATAGCAGTTTTTCGTTATTACCTAAAAGTAATTGAAAATTTATTCTATGAATTATTTTTTCCTATACACAAAATAGTGTTAAAGTTCAATTTAGCAGGTTTACAAACTTTTCTTTTCTATTTAATATCATTTAAAAAAATATATTATTTTGACCATCGATCAATACGTACATGAATTGAACAAAAAGCAACAATATACCTATCATAAAAATATTAAGTTTATTTAATTTTAACCTATTTGTCGGTTCAAATGTCGTCAGATGTGATAATTGGAGCACATCTAGCTCAAAAAGGATATTATCCAACTTTATGAAAACCTCCCATTTCACCACAAAGCCAGTATCTTTGGTCTCAGTACTAACAAGTGGCATCCCCCAAACTATCATGACGCCAAGGATCACAAAATAGAATATCAAGACACGTATTTACATCTCATGGAGTTAAAGATCACATATCTCACTGATATTTGACCAACCCCGATTTGTCTTTTGGGTGCTTTTGTAAAATACCAATTACGAAAATTAATAACATAAGACCATATTCACTTTCAATTTAATATTATATATACATATCACCCAAAAACTTGCTTACATTATCGAATAAAAGTCTTATAAATACATTATGATTAAGAAAACATATTACAATGCACTTCGTGACTTATGTAATGTATTAATATTATTTATTATGTTATCGTTAATTAATTTTCTTAACTTCATTGAATGCCCAATCGAAGTGCTACCCTTTGTAACACCTGAAGCAATTATATGCTCTCATATCGGCTTAAAATTTTTACCTCATAAACTAAATATATATATGATTCTGACTATAATACATATATGAACTTTGATGGTATCAATGCATGCCTAACCACCTTTCTACGGAAGAACATAGCGAAAAGAAGAGGGTCCAACTTAAGGGCGTTTTCTTTTATTTAACGATATATTACCTTCCGCCGAAGGAGGTATTGTTACCTCCGCCGAAGGATTGTTTTCAGTGGCGTTTGTTGGTTTATTTGTTTGTCAGCAGGATAACTCAAAAAGTACTGAACGGATTCGAATGAACTTTGTGGAGTTGTTGGAAATGCCAAAAGGACAAGTGATTAAATTTTGGCATCTTTAAGTGTTTTTAATATGCAAAATGAGCAAAATACTAATGAAATGGGGTCTCTATTCAGGGAGTAGGAAAGAACAAACGCTAAAAAAATATTCATTGACGTATTATTGTTCATATATCAGCTCAGGACTATGTTAACCCAGTGACGTAGCTTAAACTTCTTCCGTCTTCCATCTCTGAGTGCTTTTTTAATATGCAAAATGAGCTAACGGAGAGGAAACAATGATTAGAGATAGAAAATCGGGCGTGTGAAAGGGAGAATGTTTGAATAGGAATGTTGTGGGGATTGGCGGAGGTACACACTCTCTGAGGTATATATTATTTTCTTTGCTCTCTCCTCACTCATTATTCACCAAACACACCTACTTATGTAGACATATATGATTGGATTGTAATTCTGTTAAGTGATTCATTAGGTGGGGATCGGCGGAGGTTTGCACTCTCTGAGTGTATATATGCCTCTAGTTTTCACTGGTGTTGGTTTGTTGGTTTGTTTGTCAGCAGGATAACTCAAAAAGTACCGAACGGATTCGATGAAACTTTGTGGAGGTTAGAAAGTGCCAAAAGGAACAAGTGATTAAATTTTGGCATCTCTGAGTGCAGAATAAGGATGCAAAATAGCTAAATACTAATAAATATATCAAGTTAGCCTACTCTGCCAATAGATGTCGCTGTTTTGTGAAATCGGGTGCCGGGAGCGCTTCCTATCGGAATTTCCGTCGAGGGGAACCCTCCCCCGTCCCTCTACGCCGCCCCAATCGTGAAAAATCCGCCTCGGAAGGCTCATAAGGACCCCGTGACGGCGGAGGTTTGCACTCTTGAGTGTATATATGCATCTAGTATTATTATTATTTTTTACTTCCTATCACCTAAAGCAGAACTGTGATTTTGATAGTGATTATACCCCACCTTGGCCGTGGTAACCAGGTTCGAATCCTGGTCACGGGCAGTATTGTTTTACAGACAATATGCATGTTTTTATTATGTCAGTTAATTACTTTTTCGAGAGAAAATGATTATTTTATAGTTATAAAACATGAGGCACAAAACATCAATGCAAGGATCTTAATACCCTTTAAATCCTCATGAATCGGTAATGTAGTCAACATTTCATATTAGATACTCTTAAGAGTGTATAAAAGTCCAATATGGCATAAAGGAGTAATCTACTTTATGTCTTTAAATGTATATTCAATTTAGTTTTGAACCTTTAAAAATGTCCTTACTTTCGATTATTTGTTTATATATTATTTTGTATATTTATAAGTGTCAATTTTTTATAGGTCTTTCCTCGCTGCTCATATCTGTAAATCAGTTATTGATGACAGTATAAATATAAATTATAGTTTAACTTTTATGTTATAATTTATTTATCTTAAATAATTGAAGGCATGTTCGAATTATGCACCTTTATACATATACATCTATACATGCCTTACCACCTTGCAATGAACGATATGACAAAAAAAAGAAGAGGGTCTCAAGTGAAGGGTGTGTTCTTTTATGTAAGAATATATATATTTTTTCGCCTAACAACCCACCTTAAGCTTAGCCGTGATCGTATAGTGGTTAGTACCCCACGTTGTGGCCGTGGTAACCCAGGTTCGAATCCTGTCACGGCAGTATTTTATAGTCTTATTTTTTAGTTCAATATTGACCAACTCAACCAATGTTACATTGGAACCATTATTTTTCTCAGGTGTGTAGATCCAGTCAGGATCATAAAATCAAAATATCAAAGTAATTCTCGAAATCACTTTTTAAGCATATATTTCCTAAATTAATTTGAACTCGTCAATAACAATCAAACTATTTTGTAACAAGATACATCTATTCCTATTTATAAATACGACAATTTCAATTTATTTTCATCCATACATTGATCTATCCTTGTAGAAAAACGGAGTATTTTTATGTACATTTTATCATTTTTAATCGTCTATATATTGAATCCGTCAATAAACAAAACTGATTATCATAATATTTAAGTAGAATAATGAAATAGGAAATACTGAAATCAGTCAACTTATGAAATAAAATAAAAAAACACAATCACAAAAGATTATTCAATATAATACAATGACATAAACACCGATTTTTATTGAATGATTTTTCACTCTATTGATAATCGATACGATGATCAGTGGAATTAAGATCGTTTCAAAGACATTAGACGGCAAATCCCAGAAGCTTGAGCCATTCAATAAGTTTTAAAAAAAGTTCAGATTTGTAAGATCTTTATATAAGAATAAAGTTTTCCAATCCTTTTCCTTTGAACATGTACTTTCATTAAGCGGGAAAAAGAAAGAAGAAAAATATCTTAAAGGCGATCATGGTTTGATGGAAGTTAAAAAGATCTAAAGTTAAACAGTATTTTGTATTATTAGAATAAAAATTCCACTTAACTATAAAAATTAAAAATATATATTTTTTCTATCTTGCTCAGTAATGCAATCGTAATTAACTTTCTTATTTGCAAAAAAAATATTATGCAGGCCTTGGATACACTTATGAATTAAAGAAACTTACTTTCGTCATACGGGACGAAATAGCCAATAAAAAATCAAAGTAGTACTCAAAAACCTATTTATCTGCTCATATTTTTTATGAAGTTCATTTTTGAGTTCATACATGTGTTGTTTCACATTTACCACGAAATTTAATGGATCCTTAACAGCCAGATCTTATTAAAACTATAATATTAAATGTTGATAGGATAATTGTTCATTTTTTTACAACTTTATATCTCACTCCAGGTGTTAATGACACTTTTTGAAGCCCTTTTACTATGGGCAAGTGTCTTCTCAATGGGAACCACCTTGCATTTCTAATAATAATTATAAAATAGGTACATAAAGTAATAAAGAATAAGATTCTTATCAATATATATGATAACTATATTAGGAATATCTTTTCTCAGAATGGGTATAAAAATGTTCAAATCAAATGTTTTACACCAGATCATTGACTAAGAAATAAACAAATATTTTTGTTAACTAAATATATTTTGAAACATTTGCAGTGAGGAAAACACTCTATAATATAATTACGATCCACATTCTATACTGCAAATAACGTACACCACATACATACCAATATACATAGAAAAATAATCCACTTGCCAAATTGGTGTTTTATGCTTTCTTTAAAGAAGAACTTTAGAGCCTCATCCTTTGTTTGGATCAGTTGTGATTTAAGTCAAAACAATACCTGCCGTGACCAGGATACGAACCTGGGTTACCACGGCCACAACGTGGGGTACTAACCACTATACGATCACGGCTAAGCTTCAGGTTGAGTTTTTAGCAAGAAAAAATAATATATAATCTTACATAAAAGAACACGCCCTTCATTGAGACCCTCTTCTTTTTTATGTCATATCGTTCAATGTCAAGGTGGTAAGGCATGTATAGATACGTCAACGTTCATATTATAGTCAGAGTCTTATATATTAAGTATATATAGTGCAAAATTTCAAACCGATATACGAGCATATATTTGCTTTCAGTTACTAAAAAGAATACCACTTAAATCAGGCATTCAATCAATTGAAGAAAAATTAATCAAACGATAAGAGTATAAATACTTATATACCTATACAGTACAAATGTCACCAAGTGTAATTCAGAATGATTCTTATAATATATAGTTAAAGCTTTTATGTTTGTTTATGTAAATTAGATTTTTATTTTTAGGGTTATAAATTTTTTGGGTGATTAATTAATTAATAATCCTTAACTTGAAATATCTATATGATTCAAAGGATTTGCTTGTTGACGTCACCATCAAAATTATGTAGAAGCTGTACATAATATTTTCAGTTTCAAATTATAATCTAAATAGTTGCGCCTAAATAACTAAGAAGACGTTTCAACTTTAAATTAACACAACGACCATATAACCATCAAAATACAAACACAATAAGTTTGCAATGGTATAATAAATATTATTTTAAAAGTTGAAATCATCAATAGTGTAAAGTAAATATTGTCGTGCCATCAGACACTTTCTAATCCTTTCAGAGCCAAGTAAAGATATATTTATTAGTTTACTATACATCATTGATATTATGTTGTTTGTCAATAACTAATTACAACTGTGTTATTGTTTGATACTCCTTCTATACTTTATTTATCATCCTTTTTATTGCTCAAATCTAAATTAATTTTAGAAAAGATAGGTATAAAACTCAAAGTCTTTTCACATGAAATAAAATTTTATTATTTATATATTAGGATATATAAGTACAGATATATATACATATATATATGTATGAAATGTCTTCACAATTTAATGTAAAAACTTATTATAATTTAAAAAATCCAATGAGTTGCTTAAGGACAGCAGTTAAATATTTTATATCAACTTCAAATTGTATTCCTTTTCTATTCTTATTTTTGGAAGAAAACATTGATATTCTCAACTATTATATAAATTTCTTTGCGCTCTTATTAATTCCCAACCATTTCTGTCTATTTGTTATTTAAAATATAAGTAATATACATATAACCCTATATATGTAGACAAAATACGTCACCTAAAAGACGCTTCATAATTTATAACTATATGATAATAACAATCTTAAACAACAACTTTTTAAAAACAAACAATAAAAATAATACACTTAAAATCACTTTCACAAGACAACGAGCATTGTTATAATACTTTTGACTTGTTAACAACTTACAATAAATTCCTAATCATCCACGGATAACAAATAAACTAAAAAATGAGCTCAAAATAGCGTATGATTTATAATAGTAATAATGTAATATCTTATATACAAACACATTACGGGATTCGAAACAAGGTATATGAATATATATATATACAGGGCCCACGCGCTAAATTTGACACTTTCGAAAACTGGATAGAATCTTTAATTCTTTATTAAATCAAAAAATTATATATATGGTTGTCAGTAATGGTCTTGGCTTGGATTCTATTTGAAGTACAGGCCCCTAACCTCGACGACCCTTCTTCAGCCGGGACCGGAACCTGGAGCACGCAATCACCTGACCTGGTCCCTCGGCAATTTCTTGAAGCAGAGCGTGATGTGGGCCTTCAACTCGGCCATGGTGTTGCAAGCAGTTCGGTTGGTATCCCTTTCAACCGCGCCCCATAGGTAGAAGTCGCACAGGTTGCAGTCGGGGGAGTTGGGCGGCCAGATGTTCGGGCTCGTGTAGCTTCAGGGCCTTGTTAAACTGGTTCTCCTGGGCCTTCTCGGTCAAAATCTGGCCTTTGCGGCGCTTGTAGAAGTGGTAACGGAGGTCCTCGTTGATACACACCCTAACTGTGGTATTTCCGACCCCCAACTCCTCCGCCAGCTTGGTGCAGGATTTGCTGGGGTCCTCTTGCACCTTCTTCTTGAGCTTTTCCACGAATTCGGGGTCCTAAGGGAGTCAGAACGTCTTTTCCCCTTTTTCTCTCCACCACCTTCTCGTAGTCGTTATTGGACTCCTCCAGCTCCGATCTGATGGACTTGACAGTGTTCCTGGCCACACACGCCGTCTTCATAACCTCCATATCCTTGCAACCGGCGCGGATCATCATCACTGCAGTTACGCGTTTCCAGGATTCGGGCGGGTTAAAATTGTCATACACCATTGTTATCGTTACCAGCTGTGCTCAACTACTGAGGCTAAAGGTAGAAAGCCCAGCTGGCCCGATCGTACCCCCCTAGCGGCCGCTTCGTGCAATAAACCAAAGTGTCAAATTTAGCGCGTGGACCCTGTATATATATACTACAAAAAAATTGTTGTTGGTTTGAGGTTTTGTGTGTATATTATGTTATGTCAAAAATAAACCTTACACTTTACAGAAAGAGGAATTTTATTTCATATACATTTTTTTTGGAGTCATTGACGTTTTATTTTATACAATATACTTATACAACATGAATTTAACTATCCTTACATTTTAATATTTCACATAAAAATATATTTGAATATATATATCAGGACGTAAAAATAG
>CP045908.1:5407700-5421752 GCA_013387185.1 Caligus rogercresseyi
CCATGTATTTTGATCGTTTCACCAATTTTCTTTTTATTCGCCATTTTCCTTAGGATGTTATTTATACTGGGGTTTCCTACTGTTTTGAAAGATATGTTACTTAAAGTAGAACTGTTGTGTATGGCCATTAGTGGGTTACCTAATGCTATCATATAATGTTAGGGCAGATACAAGTTCAATTTTAAATATATATTAAAGGAATCTTAGAGAGCAAACCAGTCAGGTGAATCGAATGAAAATTAAGATAATTGTATGTATTGTCTCTATAATATTTCATTTTTCTTCAATTGCTGGATAATTGATTAATATGAAATGGGTTTTTTGCCTATATGATTTGATAGAATTGCATCCGATAGGATATAAATAAGCATAATAGCTTTAAATTAGTCTATCGACCTAGGATCTCATCAATGAGGTAGACCAAAATGACCTTCCCTCTCGGGATTCGAGCCTGTGCCCCCAACATTGAGAGTTGAACACGCCTTGACACGCACGGCTATCGCACCCCTTGGTTTTTTTATCTTCCAATAGTATATAAATTTATATTATATGAATACTAAATTATATATTTATAACTTAAAATAATTTAATAAGGTCAAAATAAAAATAAACACTAGAAATTATGTATATGTATCATAAACTTTCTTATTGGAGTCCACAATTTTAATTTGTGTTTTTATGTTTAATGGTATATTTAATTACTTAAATAATATTGACAAAGAAAGGGTATTTTTGTATTATGCTTTTTATATTGATAGGTAAAAGGCGAATAAAGCAAGGTATAACATAACAATACGAACAAATGACGGTCAAGAAAGGGTATGAGTATAGTAACAGCTGACTATGACGTCAAAATATATCATCTATAAACTAATAATTATTTGCCACATTCTATTATAGCATTATGGTCCCAAAATCCAAAACAGCATACATATCATCGTAGAAGAATTAACTCTGTTCAACTCAACAAGAAATAACGTGCAAATCCAACTTCATAAGCCTTTTATCTCATTTTTAATAGGAAAATAATGTATCTTATGATTTATTATATTATTATTTATTTTGAAGCAAGTAGAACTAAAACCTCTATGTTTCCTTTAGAACAACTCTCACATACTATAATATCTTCAATTCACCCTGTAAATACAAAAAAACGGTTTGCAAATAACTGAAGAATACTCTTTGAATGAATTGTAAAGAATATGATAATAATAACGCATTGCCTGATGGTTGTTTTTGTATAAATAAATATACCATTAGCCAAATATGTTATGTATTAGTATTGCCATACACAGATCAAACATTTTTATGGTATATAAATATAGCCTTAAGTAAGACGCGCCTCGTATCAGTTACTTGTGGGACTTTTATAAGAGGCTTAGTAGGTATATAAGCAATATATATACATATTACTGCACTTGTTTGGAGGATTTTTTTTTTGCTTGTAAAAAAAGGTTATAAAACCATTAACTACTAAGCCTACTGGATAATATGAAGGCAGACAAAAATATAAAAAAGACATGAATTCTGTTTACAATATATTTAAAAATGATTACATTCGGTTGGAAGAAATCGGTTCTTTTACCGTTTTATTTCTGTTTTTTACTACCATAAGATGAAATGACACCTTGCGTATAAATACACTTCGATGCCCTTGCCGTCTTATAAAATATATTTATTAATATATTTTGTGACAAGACGTTACATTACCATTCAGACATATGAATAGTTCCTTCAAAAAGTATCTAACCACATATCAACTTGTCAAAAAAGGTCACATGGGTTTAAAGACCTTTGTCGATTGATGTAAGCTTATTCAAATTTTATTATTGCTCTCTTCAAATCAAAATATTTATTTAAAAAAATACGCTTATTTACTTTTTATATTCTTTTTAATATTTAAAATTATATGC
Organism: Caligus rogercresseyi; assembly: GCA_013387185.1. Taxonomy (NCBI): domain Eukaryota; kingdom Metazoa; phylum Arthropoda; class Copepoda; order Siphonostomatoida; family Caligidae; genus Caligus; species Caligus rogercresseyi. The sequence continues at coordinate 5,409,614 of CP045908.1, forward strand.
CCGTTAAAAAGCGAATTATTAGTATCAGTCCCTATATTTTAATCTTTTATCAGTTCTAAATTATTTCTCTCTAATATACATTCAAAGACATAGATGTAACTTATAATATCAAATATTAATTTGCAAAAGAGCAACAACAACAATTTTTAATAAATATTTTAAAAGATACAAGTAAAATTAGAGTGATAAAAAGCACAAGAAAAAGTTTTAAATGCAATTCATTTAAACGAGCATATTAACCCCTACGTTAAAATGCAAATGAAATAGAGAACTTGATGTGGAATATTGACTTCATATACAGCGCATATATACTATCATATACTATTTATTCTAGCTATTAAAAAGCTAATAGATGAGCTGGTCTTAAAGCATTAAATTTACACTAATTTTTAGTCGATGCAAGGAATTTTCGAATGAACTCTCGTTTTTTAATGCTTTCTTGACTACTTGGTTCGGTTCAATTGCAGTATCCGACTGGATATGATTAATCATTATAGCGTGTAATTAGTCACTCAAATCTAGGATTTTATCAATGAGGTACGCCAAAATGACCTTCCCCTCTCGGGAGTATTCGAACCTGCGCCCCCAACATTGAGAGTTTGAACATGCCTTAACGCACTGAGGTATAACACTCCCATTTTTGCCTATAGGTTCGATTGAATTGCTGTATTCGATTGGATATAAATAAGCATTATAGCATCCTAATCAGTCACTCACGCCAAAGGATCTTATCAATGAGGTAGACCAAAAATGACCATCCCCTCTCGACACTGAGAGGTAAACACATTGCATTGAGCTATCGGCCTCCCTCTCGTTTTTATTATTATTTTCCTAATCGGACTCCCTTATACATTTCATATTTTCCCTTTCAAATAGAAAACAAAATTATGGGGCATGTGTCTCTTAATTTTTGAGTCCTCTGACAAACTCTTGTGGGTTCTCAAAATAGCTCCTTCATGCTCCTTTCAAGGTGTGTTAGCATCCATTCCCTTCACAATATATTAGATGTAAACATCTGTTAAACAATAGGAGTTTACGTTTCTCCCTTGATGTATTGGATTATAATAGATATACAACATCTCGGTTTTTAAAATCATTATATTTGAGTGGCTGCAAATAGAAGGACTCGTTTGTAAGATTCTGTATGGCTTATATGATGAACGCTCCACGAAAATGGGATTCTATTGGTCTTGAACAAGCCTTTGAACTGAGCGGAAGAAGAATTGAGAGTAGAAGGGTTCTTAGTAACGGAGAAATCCTTTTTTTCAGGAATGCTTAGAAGCCTGAAATGACTCTTAGATTATAAACAACTCTTGTGACGTCATCAATCTCTGCAGCAAATCATGTTGATCTCCTTCTAATCATCTTTTAATAAAATTATGAGGGCAAAAATGCATTTTTATGCATATATATATATATATATAATATGTTATCAGGTGAAAAATAATATAATTGATAGCATAATGTATTAGTGTAACTTTGAGCATTTCATTGTGTAGTTAAAATATTATATAAATTACATATATAGAATATTATCAATTGCATTAAAAATGAAAATTGTTTTTTCCAACATGGACTCCAACCATGTATGAACAGTATCGTAATGGTTTTGTTAGCAAATATATATATAGTATTATTATATATAAGTATAATGTTTGAGGGTAACTTTGAGCATTTAACAATTTATCTAAAGCAAATAAAACTGAAGGCATATATACACTCAGAGAGTGCAAACCTCCTCCGTCACGGGTCCTTATGAGCCTTCCGAGGTGATTTTTCACGCGACTGGTGCGGCGTAGAGGGACGGGGGAGGTTCCCCTCGACGGAAATTCCGAGAGGAAGACGCTCCCAGCACCCGATTTATCAGCACAGCGACATCTATTGGCAGAGTAGGCTAACTTGAAATATTTATAGTATTTAGCTCATTTTGCATCCTAATTCTGCACTCAGAGAGCCAAAATTTAATCACTTGTTCCTGTTGGCACTTCTAACAACTCCACAAAGTTCATCCGAATCCGTTCGTACTTTTTGAGTTATCCTACGACAAACCAACCACCAACGCCAGTGAAAACATACCTCCTTCGCGGAGGTAAAATAATTGTTCCTTTGAAACATAGACTCCAACGATGCATGGAAGGGTATCGTAATGGCTTTGATAGCAACATTTATATGAACTGGTATTACGACATAAAATGTTACAATAATGAATACTTATATTCCATTTATATGGTTTACTATATTTTATAAATTTAATTTTGTTTCTACAAAATGAAAATAGAACTTAACAAGCATAATTATTACAGTATAGAATATATCTTTTAGTCTTTTCAATATGTGTATACGTAAGCAGTTTTTTATAGGTGTTAATTATACTATTATTTATATGATGATAGTATTTTGAGCTTATTTCAAAGATTATGCTTATAATATGCAATTCATAAGTATATTGACCGCACACATTCGCCAAAGCAATCTCATAAAATAATTTCCTTATCCATAAACTATTTTCAATTATGGATTGTCGTGTTTGTATCGAAAGAGGAGATCGATAGGAAGAATAGACGGACATATTATTTAAAAATATATGGATGTATTTATAAGAGAGCATGAAAAAAGAACTCATAATAAAAGGGAAAAGAATAAACAGAAGCACGCTGCACACTATAAAGTACCAGCAAGGAAAACATTCCTATTTTGTCAAATAATCACATCATGGCTAAAAAATGAATTTATATTTTGAAGAATAAATTTTTAAGCTTATAAAGAAGCCACAAATATTTCATTCTGAACACACACAAAACTAGAGGCATATATACACTCAGAGAGTGCAAACCTCCGCGGTCACGGGGTCCTTATGAGCCTTCCGAGGCGGATTTTTCACGACTGGGCGGCGTAGAGGGACAGGGGAGGGTTCCCCTCGACGGAAATTCCGAGAGGAAGACGCTCCCGGCACCCGATTTCACAGCACAGCGACATCTATTTGCAGAGTATGCTAACTTGAGAATATTTATTAGTGTTTAGCTCATTTTGCATCTTAATTATGCACTCAGAGATGCCAAAATTTAATCACTTGTTCCTTTTGGCATTTCCAACGACTCCAGAAAGTTTCATCCGAATCCGTTCGGTACTTTTTGAGTTATCCTGCTGACAAACAAACCAGCCAACGCCAGTGAAAACAATACCTCCTTCGTGAGGTAATAATATTTATATAATGAGAATCTTCCTTAACATTACGACTGAAGCAAATATATATATTCATTGATTTGAGGATATATATATATATATACATTAAATGAGTACAAAACTTAAATATTATTCTAGATTATTCAAAACTCTCTGTGGTTATAGATAATCTTAAAGTGCCTAATACTTTATAAATAATATTCCTTATTTATAAAGCTATTTAAGAACATTGACTTGACTTGAATATTGTATATTTCATAATAACAAATTAAAATGGCTCCCATCAGTTGCTAACCCGGACCTGCTTTTACTTTTTCATTAAGTTACTTGTGCGTCCAGTTATTATTATAACTATGTCGCTGGAACCATATTCAAACTTATTTTACGTCATCAAACAACAGCTTAAAAATTGAACCAACGTGTATTCCATCATTATATAGGTTGAGGAAAAGTCTGGTCTTTCCTTTTTCAACAAAAATAAATGTTATGATGATCTCCCTTTTTAAACTATTATTCCTTCAGGGACATGGCTGGGTGGTGTCCCTTTTGGACTAATAAACAATAACAACCATGAAGATAAAAGTAGGTACTCCTCAGCATCATCCTCTTTATCTGTTCAGGTGCATCTTGTGGTTAATTGGGAGTAAAACATTCATGACAATAACAAAAATTATATAATAATAATTCAAACTATCACTTAGGTTACTTATAACAACAGCATCTTCTCCAACAGGGGCACCTGGTCGGATAAATAAAGGAATAGACGTATAAAAACACACTTAAGCTGTATCATAAATTTTGTTATATATAAATTTATATATCTGACTTGTTGGCGTTCGCGAAATTTTTTTCGTTCGTTTTCGTTTGTCGTTCACCTCAAAAGTTATCTTTCGTCGTTCATCGTTAATTTTAAATTGAATCATTGGTCGTTCATCGTTCGTTTTGTCGTTTTTTTTAGAAAGGAAATTTTTCTTATGAAAGAGTAAAATCTTTGTCTCGTTTTGGCGCCAAAAGGAACGATGAATGAAAGGATTTGGTTGTCGTTCGTCAAACGATTAACGACTGCAAATGAACGACAAATCAACAAGCCTATATATATATATATATTATATATATCATTTTTTTAAATATCAATGAATAATGAATATTCATAGAAATATTAATAAACTAAATAGAAAATAGAAAACCATAAATGCAACCGAAAAAAGATGGTTAAAATACATAAACGTAAAATAAATTAATTTTTAGTTTTTATCTGCCATCAATTGTAATAATATTTATTACTTATGAAACATTGCAAAATAGTCATTATCCTGGATTCACATTATTGTGTTAAGTGAACTTGAAAATGGATACAATAACTTTGTTTAAATTTATATGAACCAAGAATAAAGCATAAGTTTTTTTCCCTTAAAAAACAGAAGAAAACACTTGCCCAATTATAAGATGCATTTCAATCTATTTTGATCTCATTTCATTTTCAAAAAAAATTTGCGTACTATTTTGTACATTCTATCGCTAGCGATTGACACAATTTTGGAGCCAGCAAGCGGTCACCCGTCATTTTTAATTAATCAAAAAATATTTAACTGGCCCCTTTACATCTCCTAAATCAACAATGTTTTAATATCTGCTTTGGTGCGCGCTATTTCGTTCTAGCAATGAAGATTCCCAGTGTTTCCGAGACCTCATTGACTACGCCGGCGACATAATAATGCTTTACACTGATGACGGGCACAGGTGCCATAAGCTTCTTCAACGGTTACAAAAGATCTATGAGTATAATTAAATGTCTTGGTTGGTTTAAAAAACGTTTTTTTGAAAACTATTTGTTAGCCTAAATATTTTTGATTGCATTGCTTTTTGACTTTTCTTTAAGGTTTTAAAACTAAAATTATAATAGTACTAAACTAATAAGTTATGTAATAATACCAATATGGGTAAGGTGCAGGGGGTGTGCAGAACTCATGTAAACAAAAGAATATGTCCAATAAAAAATGTGACGTCATCACGCTACGATTTCCTATGTATCTAATACGTTTAGATACCATAGGCAAATCGTAGCTGTGATGACGTCACATTTTAAATACCTCAAGGACAACTAAGCTATGAACGTAAAGGCTCTCAAAGGAATAACGTCCGGAGGCTCCCTCCCGCACGAGCCACCCGGGACGCACAGCTTCAGCCTCAGGGAGAAGTGGAAGTCCTGAACACGCACGGGACTCTGAGGCCTTTGGCTGGTACCCCACGCATCTAGGAGCTCCGGAGCAGTGGCCGTCCTCTGCAGCTCCGCCTCCGCCGAGAGCTACAGGGTTTTAAATTTTTATTTCCTTTTGAATTAATCACTGTTTTTAAATGTACCTTTGGATTTTATTTATAACAAATAGCTACTGTGACGTCATCTGTGACTTTTCAGTTTTTCTTTTCTAATCAGAGGAATCTAAACATTAGTTCTGCGCAGCTTGTATTCTATTATCTTTGGGTAAGATAATAGAAATACCGAATATCAATTTGTAGCCCGAACACTCTGCATAAAAATACTTAATGCTCAAAATATACTTTGAACTCCTCAATACATCCATTCATTGCATTTTCTTTCATTACAAAAATATCCATTAAACCCCGTCAATCCCTTACATTCATTATTACGATCCTTAAGACTCCCTCACAAAGGACCTATACCAGCGTGACCAATTGCACCTACCCTTGAAGGCATTAGAAAAAATGATAAAATACCCCCTTGACCTGTGTCTTGTGACCTTGCGTAGCTCCTGACACCTCTTGCACTTAGGGTTATAAATACTTATCAAATGGAATGCAAGGCTCCCTGGAGGAGCCTTGAGGAATGAAGAAGAAGTATTGTTAGTTAGATGCAAGATATTGGATCCTTGCTTCTTTGTCAAGAAATATACTTTAAATCTATAGTGAGAATTAAGATCATTAATGATGAACAGTAATCATGAGAGGCTATTATTAATTAATATAATAAACACTGATTGGCCCAGGAAGCCGGATAATTATAGCATATAAATATATATTTTTCAATTATTAATGTATTTATACACTTCATGACGATCTATATATACTTAAAAGGTATATAGGATAAATGATGCTTCTTCTATGCTGAACACCAGGGGGGGGGGGCAGAACTCATGTAAACAAAGAAGGATATATCCAATAAAAAAATGTGACGTCATCACAGCTACGATTTGCCTACGTATCTAATACCTCTAGGACAACTAAGCTAAAACGTAAAGGCTCTCAAAGGAATAACGTCCGGAGGCTCCCTCCCGCCACGAGCCACCCGGGGACGCACAGCTTCAGCATCAGGGAGGAAGTGGAAGTCCTGAACACCGCACGGGACTCTGAGGCCTTTGGCTGGTAGCCCCGCACACATCTAGGACTCCGGAGCAACGTGGCCGTCCTCTGCAGCTCCGCCTCCGCCGGAGAGCTCCCGGGTTTCAAATTTTTATTTCCTTTTGAAATTAATCACTGTTTTTAAATGTACCTTTGATTTTATTTAATAACAAATAGCTACTGTGACGTCATCTGTGACGTTTCAGTTTTTCTTTTCTAATCAGAGGAATCTAAACATTGCGTTCTGTGCATCTTGTATTATCTATTATCTTTGGCTGAACACCATAAAACTTTATGATATAGCATCAAATATGAACAAACAAATGTATATATAAAACGTATTAATTAACTAGTCAAATGGATAAAATTATAAATTAAAACATATGAAACATATGAGTATCATCTTTATCTTTAGTATTTAATTTGTTTATTTGGAGGATAAGATCTCTTTCATTGTAAAAAATGTAGTCGCGTAATCGTGATAAATAGTACACAGCACAAGCACTTTAAACCATTTTAGTTACTCAACCTACCTCGGAAAGTCAAGTAACTAGTGGCTAATCTTATAATTCTTAAAATAGCAAGTAATTAAATTAGTATAGTGGATGTTGGGCAAAGAAAAGATCCTTTGATGACGTCATGAGAAGAGAGAACGGACAGGGAAGATCCTGATATCTGAGATAAAATATTATCCTCATGATAGCATATCTCACACAAAATTGTCTATGTAACTCAATGCTGTAGAGTTGGGATTGGGTCAATCTTTTAGCCACATATATTGGCTCAGAAGAGCCGGTGATATCATTTCTACTTAGCTATGGGGACGGTAATCAAAGGAATATTTTCCAAAGAGAACGCGAAAGCTCAGTGTGCATTGAGGTGTGTTCAACTCTCAATCTTGGGGGTGCAGGTTCGAATACTCCCCAGAGGGGAAGGTCATTTTGGTCAATCTCAATGATAAGAAGCTAGTTTTGATAGACTATTTACAAGCTATAATGCTTATTTATATCCAGTCGGAAGCTGCAGTTTTATCAAACCAATTAGGCAACAAACACAAAAAACAGAACTCAATCCGGTATCAGTTGGTAATAAACTATTTTGGAGGCAACTGTATTTCATAATAAATCATTAATAAGTTAATAATCGCATTATTCCGTGTCCTATACGTATTATAGGCCAAATGCATCGAGTGTGTTGCCATGCATGATCTAAAGTCTCTAGGATGAAATAGAAAACCATAACGGTCGAATAAGATGTATAGCTCCAAGAACAAATAAACAAAATTCACTCCCACGCTAAGGATGTGTTTTGTAGATGCATCTTCAGATGAGCATTACTTAAGTATAACTGTAAAACAAATGAGGGATATTATATTTGAAAATAACAAAATTTACATAATGTTGAAAGACAACACATAATAGATTGTTTTATGTGATTACTAATATAGCGGGACATATTTTTTAATACTTTTTTCTTCCATGGAGCACTTGAATATAAAGCATACATAATTAAACATTTTAGTTATAAATGAATGCGTTTAGTATCCAACTGTTGCACCCAAAATAATTTATATTATAAATATAAAACAAAAAATATATAATATATATATATATATAATTGACGGAATACTTATCAATATAAAGCAAAGAAATACATAACAAATGCATTGTAAATATATAAACATTTTTGTCATCGAAAATATAAATTGAAGCCATGTGAATAATGAATTATTAACAACCACTCGTTATCACAGGAAAAGACATGCTAAACACTACTGCTTATATATAAAATAAGGTTTTCTAAGTAAAAGGATGCTTCAAATTTAATACCTTAAAAGTATACATTTTGTATTTCAATATTTTAATAAAAAAAACGTCCTGGATTACGGTATAACAGTTCTTCATTTCCACAATCAAGAGGCAAAATAGATTATTTAAGGATGCTATGAATCAGTCAAATGTACCAGCATCAATACCAATACCGAAAAGATGTGGTTGTAAATACCGTCCAGCTCGTTTCACGAACAGTGAGGCTACTTAAGGATCTGTGAGACTTAGCAATTATAGACACATGCTCAATTATCTTTAATAATAAAAAATTAGTTCCTCGTTACAACGGTAGTGCGAATGCCGTGAGCGTTAAGGCGTGTACAACTCTCAATGTTGGGGGCGTAGGTTCGAATACTCCGAGAGAGGATGGTCATTTTTGGTGTACCTTATAGATAAAATCCTATGTTCGATAGGCTAAACTTTAACGCTAGTATGGATATTTATATCCTGTTGGATGTTGCAATTCTCGAACCACATAGGCATCAAAAAAAAATTTAGAGGATTTTAATACTGATTCTATCAAGTATATTATTATTTTGGACTTTACCATTATTTTAATATTTTTATTAAGATTATATTATAGTCATGTTATCAGGAAGGGGACGCTTACTTGATTAAGTAATTGATTTTGCTCTCAAGAGTACATTGTATCTCGAACTTGACTACCTGCTACGTGAATTATCCATACATCTTGATTAAAATGTACAATATTTATCAAAAAAATTTTTATCCTCAGTCCAACATGAAATAAATGTAGTTTATTATCTTATTAGGTATAGTAGTCCAAATTTTTTAATACTTGGTAGTTTGTTTAGTGGATCAAATAAAATTCCATACGTATCCTAACGCCATGTTAATTTCAACGCTATTTAAGTATTAGAGTTTATATATATATTTCTTGTATTATAATTTAGACAAATATAAAAAGATTCATCACAAAAGAAGCTTTATTTATATGAATGCCCTTAATCTTTACAGTCCATTATTTGTAAGACACATCGAACAAAATATATTTCAAAAAGCAAAAATCATTTGGGATGAATCACATGAATAGATTATCATATTATTCTATTTTTTTTGAAATTCTTTATAAAAAGTCGGCTAAATAATGGAAAGTTTATATATTTTTACCTCCGCCGAAGGAGTATTGTTTTACTGGCGTTGGTTTGTTGGTTTGTTGGTTTGTCAGCAGGATAACTCAAAAAGTGCGGAACGGATTCGGATGAAACTTTGTGGAGTTGTTTGGAAATGCCAAAAGGAACAAGTGATTAATTTTGGCATCTCTGAGTGCTTATTTAAGATGCAAAATGAGCTAAATACTAATAATATTTCAAGTTAGCCTACTCTGCCAATAGATGTCGCTGTGCTGTGAAATCGGGTGCCGGGAGCGTCTCCTCTCGGAATTCCGTCGAGGGGAACCCTCCCCGTCCCTCTACGCCGCCCCCAGTCGTGAAAAATCCGCCTCGGAAGGCTCATAAGGACCCCGTGACGGCGGAGGTTTGCACTCTCTGAGTGTATATATTCCTCTAGTTATAAATATTTTATATGTTCAAACATTACAAATCAAACAATATATATATATAGAATTGTTTTCACGCTTTGACCTTGAGCATTGTCCTTGGGCTACTACTCCTTCCCAGATTACAATCACAAATATAACTCTCCGTATTGCTACATTCCACCCGATAAATCAGCCATCCTTTTTATCTATTTTTTTAAAGGTTATGGCTTCATGTATGACTTGACGTTTTGGGTCCTCCATTTTGATAAAACATATAAACACTCTGTGTTGTGTTTGAAGGTGAGCCTTTTTGTAAAATGGAAAAAAAAGATTTATGTCTTTGAAGATTCACTTTTTGTTGTTCCTCAGAGATATCATCAGATAGTGAGTCAAGGGGGGAAAGAGGGGGGATAAGAGGGGGTCGTAGTCCTTAAAACAATTTAAAATATCTTGTCAAATTGCTCAGTTATCCTTGAAGAAGTGTGTATGTGTTTTTATCTATATAAGTAGAAAAGAGTCAGTAAAGAAATATTATGGGGGAGAAATGAAAACGGAAGAAGGAAAAAGCTTTTGTTGAAATACTTAATTTCATGGAATTGTTTTATTATGTTTTAATGTGTTGTTTCAATATTATTTTGTATATTTTAGATGATATTGACAGTTTCATAGACATTTTTTTGGATTTAGTTATACACTAATATTTAAATACGCAATGCCAAGCTTTTTTAAAAGTCTATTACCGAATATCAACCACATCGTCTCCTACCGGCAGACCGGTTCCGACAGTTCTCTCAAAGTTATCTTTAAGACGCCCATAAAACACCCCCATCCCCTTAACCGTGTTATCCTACAACTGGCCGTACAGAAGAAATGCAAAAAGGGAGATGTCTCTCTCAAGAACGATCTCCATCGACTCGCTGATGTCTCGCCGGCAAGAATGTGATCGACCTCTCCGTATTCAGGATTATTAGACCCGGCATAATGAATCCACCTGAGAATCAAATTATATCTTATAAAGCTTCATAAAGTTTGAATTTATCCTTTAGTATTCTTATGTTGGAGTACAAGTTTTAGATTATAATGTCTATTTAAGTAATTATTTACGCATGTACTTCAACCCTTATAAGAGTGAAATACAAAAAAAAAGAAAAAAAAAGATTTTTATATTCCCCCTTATTCAAAACGATCAAAAAACAGCCTCAATACAACAGTATTCAGATTCTACTATAATTATTTCATTGGTTTTATCGCTAATCTTTAATGCAAAAAGTCTGCTAAATATGGTTAATTCATACATTTTTATAAATATATATATTTATTGTTACTAGTCTTCAAACATCACACCAACACATATACTTTTAATGGTTTTCACGCTTTGACCTTCAGCATTGTCCTTGGGCTACTCATTCTAAGATTTTTGATGAGATGATATTATTCCTGGAGCTTTAATTTTAAGCCTTCAGTAATGTGAACTAAATGTTCATTTATGTTTGTTTTTTTTCTTTGCAACTACCCTGAACATTTTGCTCTGTTTTTTGTTTATTTATTTCGTGTAGTTATTTTTAAACTGTATGATTTTCACAGATTACTGATTTAAAGTTTTTCTGATCCTAAGAAAACCTATACTTAACATGTGTGTTTTTTTCGAATATGCTATGCCATCTGCCTTCATAAAGGTATGATCTATTAAATTGTTTTATAGTATTTATTTAGGAATATTAAAAAATAGTTGCACTTTTCTTCAATATATTTTAAGGAGAAATTTTTTTTTTAATAAATTTGTTATTATTATGTTCACCACATTTTAAACCTCCATTCCAATAATAGTATTTTTTTCATGAAAAGAAGATTTTGCTGAGTTGTATAGTGTTCCGCACATAGATCAATCTCAGACTAAAAAATAAAAGACAAACATTAAAAGAGTAATCTCATTTAGGTAAATTCATATACTATTTAACAAAATATCAAATTGTCCATTCATTGGTTGAAAGAGACAATTTTTACAATAATGTCGACAATCCTAGGAAATTATTCAGTATTAGTATTTTTTTCGTACGTACCATAATTTATAAATGTAAAATTGTGTTTTGGTAGTAATTAATGGTGTCCAACATTCTATTACGCAAAAAACAATCCGAAGAAGTTGTCATTACAATTCGTTTTAAAACTGACCTCAGATAGTCTAAGATTTCGGTAACCTGAGTGCACTCTAAAATGAAATGCTTTGACGTCTCCAAGTAGATCGTACAGAAAAAGTATTTCTTGTTTT
>CP045908.1:5430407-5446273 GCA_013387185.1 Caligus rogercresseyi
CACAGCAATTACATATTTATCCGCCTGTTGATGTCAACTTACCACAAAATAAACTCTCTTATATTGAAGTCATAATCATCGCCTGAAGGCAAGAGACTCACTCTTAGTTTCAATATGATGAAAAAAAGGACACGTCTTTTGTTCATTAAATAGTTGACGGCTTTATGATATTAATGAGAATAATAATTCAGAGTAGTTTCAAGGCCCATCTTTTTATTGCTGCAAGTGAGAGTTAAATGCTTTTATGTAGCCAGATGCAGTTTAAAAAGGACAAGAAAAAAACTCTCGTTTTTTTCTAAAAATATAACGCATTTCTTAGCTTCTTTCCCGGTATATTTCAAAAATAACCTTTTATATATAAAAGTGCACATATTGCATAATACACATATTTTTTATGTCATCACCATTCTAGTAGGTTATTTCGGTCTGTTCAAATATCGACCTTATTATTTAGTCAATTACTTATTGTTGGTTTATCATATATATACAAACATTACAATAACATTGATATAGCCAATTAAAAACTACTCAATATTGGGTCTATCTATCATATGATCTTCAATGATCATTTTAGCTGAATTTCATTCAAATCAAATTACAGACGTCTTGACCATTGTTTTTGATTTAAAATAATTTATAACTTAAGTCCATAGTGTTCATATAAACAAAACAAAACTAAAATGTTTAATTATGTCTATTCCCACATTAACATCATTTTGATATACGTTACTTATTTGTGATTGTATATTCTTTTATGGACTGTTGACTAAAAAAAAAATAATATTGTGAAACTGGTCTCAGTTTTTGCTAAAAGAGCTTGATGTGTAAAACACTGCTTATAGGAAAGTGTAAGCCTTTTTATATTAGCATTAATATACAAGAGTACGTCTTAACTTTTGCCAATTCCTTTATCTCACAAAAATTATTATGTCCAAAACAAATTACAATATGTCAAACTACATACATGGAGAGCTAATATATTTACTACCGCATACAAATTGATATTCCAAAAAAAAAGACGAATATTTAAGAATAATTAAATCCATGACATTAAAATACAGTCGAAACTTATAGTGACATTTCAAGGAAATACAAAATGTTCCGATAATTACGGTGGCCACCTTACACAGATGGCTTAAAGTACTTATTTCTTCTTCGGGTAAAAATTTTGGGCAGCCGCGCTATCTGCAAGCTATAGCAGATATCACAGCATTGCTTTCAGCTGTTGTGTACACTATAATAGTCATTCTCCATTTCATAATTGTATCATTACTTTTAAGGGGTCACTAATAAATGTGAAAAAAGTGAAAGAATTTCGGATGAACTGAGTTAATCCTATCATTGAGTATAACATGGGAAGAACTGAAACTGATTGCTGAAAAGCAAACCGGAGCTGCAATGGGGATCGAACAGTTTGCATATTGAATGCGCTGGGGTTTTTCACTCGATGCTTTAGAGGAAGACACAACAAGTCAGATATCATCCTTTATTATGTGGCTTGCCTAAACGGCCCTAATTCCCAATAGTTATTATTGAAAAGCATGGAACAACTGGCAATTTATTTAGTTTACTCATCCATGCGATACACATATCCTCACTAGGGCGGTAAATATATTTTGTAAACTTACAAAATAAAACAGAGTTACCGACGAAAATAAAGAAGTAATGCCTTTGGGAGGAACTAACAATATCTTATGCTTACCCTATCCAAGGAATACTAGAAACACAATGGAAGGGTGACTCTAAAGCCTCTAAGTACTCCTTTTCTGTAGTCATTTATTCTTTAGTGAAACCTGTTGTATTTCAAATCAATTATTTCCTCGAAATGATCTCAATGAAGTGTTAATTGGCTTAAATTATTTAAAGTTTTATATTGAATATTTTAATTTAATAACAATAAAATTACTTAAACAGAAAAATATAATATAAACATCCACATATAAAACTAGAGGACTCATACAGTGCAAACCTCCGCCGATCCCCACCAAATGAATCACTTGATCTTTTTGTCATTTGCCAATAGATGTCGCTGTGCTGTGCTCTCCTCTTGAGAGCACAGCACAGCGACATCTATTGCAGAGTAGGATAACTTGCAATATTTATTAGTATTAGCTCATTTTGCATCTTAAAGAAGCACTCAGAGATGCCAAAATTTATCACTTGTTCCTTTGGCATTTCCAACAACTCCACAAAGTTTCATCCGAATCCGTTCCGCACTTTTTGAGTTATCCTGCTGACAAACCAACCAACCAACCACCAACGCCAGTGAAAACAATACCTCCTTCGGCGGAGGTAACAAATAAGTAGAATTTGGATGTAGGCGTGCGAAAAAAGTCAGCTTTCCAATTAGCTATCCTGCTCTGTACAGACTCCAATAATAGCAAGTATTGTCTTAGTTTTATATCATTGTATTTGAAGTAGAACCTCGAAATCCTTTGAATATACGTTTCTGGCTCATAATGCTATTGGCAGATAGCTGACTTAGCAAATCCCTAATGGCTGTTGTATCTACTAAATTATGTGTAACTATAACGGCATGTCATTTAAATATACTCTATTAAAGTTGTTTTGCTTCAAAATTGTACTGACCCCACCGGAACTTAGCCGCTATCAGCAACATATCTACACTTTCTATGGTATACGTAATATAAGATATTCAGGTGCAATATATATTGCGTAGATATGTATATTAGGATAACACTTTTAATAATCCATTTTCTCTTCACGATATTTGCCATCATGTTCCTAAGTAATCATCTGTATCTTATTAACAAAACTCTGATTGCAAATGTGTCGATTCAGTTTCTATCATACTGGGGCTATAGGTCTAATTAAAACTTCTTTTTTTAACTTTACTTTTTTACATGATGGCTCAATTTGGTTGTTGAGGTATATCTGCATCATTCTAATGTGGCAGAAAGCGGCACCGGGCGGGATCAGGCTCTACTCAGGAACACAATGACAATCATTAGACTGAATTAAAATAATTAGTATTTCTTACTTGTATGTGTTTAGTTGGGTTGACTAATAATTTGTATTTACTTATTGGTTTGAAATATTTAAAAAAATAGTTGATAATATGAATATGCCTGATTGATGATCATACTTCATACTATTCTTGGGCAATAACTCACTGATTGAAGTAATTATATTGCATATATAAAGCATTATTTTATGCAAATCAATGTTAACCACTCAAGAGTAAGTGTTATACAAAAATATGAAGCTCAAATGTCATTATATGTCTTCCAGTATTTCATTTTATATTCCTACAGCCATAACAACTTGATAAAAGATCCTCTTGGAAGGATCCAATTTCATCCCCTCCCAATATTGAATTACTTTTTTTTAAGAGCCAACAAAAGAAAGTATTTAAATGCCACAACTATACCATAGAAAGAAATGACGTCTTTCGAACATAACTCATCAAGGGTCTTCTTTTTGGAATGAGTCCAAGTCACCTTGGTAGGTTTATATTAAAAAATCCCGCCCAGACTCCTTAATTCCCTTTATAGACATCTATTCACCTTCTATCGAATTAAATCCCTCTTCTCCTTCTTATAACATAAAATATTGGGTACTTGTACTCTCCTTGAAACTTGAGTTTTCAAGGAATGGAGTTTTTAAATGATTCTTTCGGTCATAAAAAGCTTTATTTGACAGAATTTAATTTCCTTTAAGTATTCATTTTATAGGTAATCATTTAAACATTACTTGTATAAAGAAATTCATAGGTCTTTATATAAAATTTATGGCTATATTTTTAGGAAAGACCTTTAACTATTTTGGGAAATAGAGTACCACACGAAAAGCTCAAATTTGTAACTTGCGATCACTCCAGTGAACATAAAAAGTGACCCTACGAATACGAATGAATTGGATGTCGCTTGAATGGGTGCATATTTTACGAACTTCAAAACATGAACCATATTTTGGATTACTATTCTGTATGAATTAGTTGAAACTACTGCAATTAAAAGTGGATATTTGTTCTTCTAACGTCGACGGATTATTGATATAGCCTAGGAATTCACGTGAACCCAAAGTAAAGACAAGTGTGAAATTACAATGACAAGCCGGCTAATTGATTGGTCCATATCTAAAGATAACAATCTCAACCAAAATTACTTTTTAATAAATCGATTGTAATATTTGATGTGTGTAAAGGGTAGGGGACGTACGTCTGTTGAAACCACATATCTTCCAAGTCTTCGATTTCAGGCCAAAAAAATCAGTTATCATGTCACGGTAACGAGTACCATTCACAGTTACGTGACAAATGTCATCATCGATGAAAAAAGTACGTATAATGATAGCCATGAAATTCCAAACCAAACAGTATTTTTTGGGGATAAATCACGTGCAGTTTTTTTTTGCAGGCACATTTAGCTTGTTAACAAACCATTGTGTCCAAAATGTCTTTCATCGCTGAAGATGATTTTACTGTGAAAATCAAGATCATTTTCGAATTTCTATTCGGCCCCATTTCACGAATATCCGTCATTTGAAGCGATCAAGCGGCTTCTGTTCCTGGTTTTATGCGTTAACTAGATGCATATATACACTCAGAGAATGCAAACCTCCGCCGTCACGGGGTCCTTATGAACCTTCCGAGGCGGATTTTTCCGACTGGGCGGCGTAGAGGGACGGGGGAGGGTTCCCCTCGACGGAAATTCCGAGAGGAAGGACGCTCACGGCACCCGATTTTACAGCACAGCGACATCTATTGGCAGAGTAGGCTAACTTGAAATATTTATTAGTATTTAGATCGTTTTGCATCTTAATTCAGCACTCAGAGATGCCAAAATTTAATCACTTGTTACTTTTGACATTTCCAACAAACTCCACCAAGTTTCATCCGCAATCCGTTTCGTACTTTTTGAGTTATCCTGCTGACAAACAAACCAACAACCAACAAACAAACCAAGAAACCAACGCCAGTGAAAACAATACCTCCTTCGGCGAGGTAATAAGCCCAGAAACTTTCGCAAAATTCGCCACAACGATGCCACAAAGATGCTCAACGCATGAGAACGGCGCGTAAGAGACATATTGAGTCATCTGTTATTGATACAGTGGCAGCATTAATAACTTTACACTGCTCCTTGATGACACTAGAATTAATTCGAGCACGGCTTTTAATGAAAAAATTCAAATATGGCGTCGATCTCGAGACCTTTCACAACGTAAATGTAAGTGTTCCTATTTCAAAAATCCTTTACAAACCTCTGGAAACCATATTGACCCATGCATGAGCATGGACAATAAACTGTTTCATTCCAACTTAAAATATATATTCTTGTTTTAAAAGATTGTAGGCATTATTTTGTTTCATCTTGTATATAAGATTTCCAATTAAGGATTGTATCTTTATAATATTTTTTTTATGCTCCAAAAATACCAAATTTTTGATATGTATTTAACACAATTCCTTTGGTATTTTTTAGAACTTCAATAATAATAATAATGTTTGCTTCGCCCTTAAAAAATTGATGTACTCAGAAACATTTATACAAAACTAAGAGTTACTCAAGAAAGTAATACAAAACACCTCAATACAATTTTTTTAAATAGTATATTTATGCCCATATGGATACAATGCCATTGAAGAAGATAGGTTTAAAAGTTCCTGGGCAGGGGAAGGCCTTCATAAAGTGGTATGTACCTAGTTTTTAGTGGACGACGTCACATTAATAAGTGAACTTGTACAATACAATAATAACTAGAAGCACTCAGAGAGTGCAAACCTCCGCCGATCCCCACCAAGTGAATCACTTGGTCTTTTTGTCATTTCGACCCTCTACGCCAGGGCTATTCAATTGGCGGCCCGCGGGCCAGATGCGGCCCGGACGCAGCCCAGATGCGGCCCGGACACGGCCAACATGTTTGGGTCAACATACACTTGCGAATCGAGCTTTTCTCACGTGAATGCATTAAGAACAGTTATCGGTGTTCCCTAACAGACAACAAAATTCACCAGTGCCTTAGGATTGCATTGACATCTTATGAGCCCAAACATCAGAGATCTTGTGCAAAACAAGAAATGCCACTTCTCTCACTAAAGTCACCGGCAGCAGTGGGCTAAAATAGCCTTGTTCTGTTTAGCAGCCAGCCTCATGAACAATGAGAAATGTTGAGTTAAATGTTCTATTTTTGTTTGTTTTAAATAAAGGAGATGAGCAGAGAGTTGTTTGTGTGCATTTTTATAGCCTATTCAATGTTGAAAGCTAAAAAGGTCATATAAATAGGCCTAATAAAAAAATAATAATAATAGGCATAGTAACCATCGGCCTAATAATACTAATAGTAATACTACTAATGTTAAATAAAAACACATAATAATAGACTTATTTGAAAAAAAGTGGCCACGGAATTTTGCGGCCCAGCTCAAGTTCTTGGATTCCAAATGTGGCCCACTTGGAAAACTAATTGAATAGCCCTGCTCTACGCACTGTCCCTTTATTTACACTCTAGAGGTACATAGAAAGAAAAAGAAACTGATGTCATCAAAGAGGAGAGCCAGCACAGCGACATCTATTGCAGAGTAGGCTAACTGAAATATTTATTATATTTGCTCATTTTGCATCTTAAAGAAACTCAGAGATGCCAAAATTTAATCACTTGTTCTTTTTGGCATTTCCAACAACTCCACAAAGTTTCATCCGAATCCGTTCCGCACTTTTTGAGTTATCCTGCTGATAAACCAGCCAACCAACAAACCAACGCAGTGAAAACAATACCTCCTTCGGCGGAGGTAACAAAGCACATGTATATTAAACACAATGATATGGAGATGGCGAGTAATAATATGAGCATATACAAAAAACAAAAAAGGTACCCTGATATCCAAAATAAACAACTTATATACAAAAAAAAATATAATTTATAATTTCCATAAGCACAAGGATCAATGAAATGTTTTCTTAAATACATATTATCATTTAAAAAATACTGTTAGTAACATCGTCATGATTTGCGAAGTTCAAAGTTGGATTTGTCCTGAATATTCTTTGATCTGGGTGATAAATTAACTCCAAATTTATATATTGTCATATCCTTTTTATTTACCATATTATATTGTCGATTTCTAGTGTTTTGACTAAATTTTAATCTGAGTGGTAAATTAACTCCCAATTTATATAATTGTCATGTCCATTATCATTTTATATTGTCGATTATAATGTTTTGAATAATTTTTGTATTTAATGTATTTAATTTGTTGTGTTTATTGTATTTTTTTTTTTGTTTTAATCAGTGTATTATATGATTCAGTTTTTTTTTTTTGCCTTCTAATGTTTGTTTAGAGATCTATTTTCAACTAAAATGTTTATTTATACATATGTAATTTCTCTAAATGATAAAGTTTCTTATAATAAAAGTTCAAAGCCCTTAAGATTATTGTATCATTGTTCCCTTCATTTACACATATGTAATAATAATCTGCAACGTTTCCCATTTATATATATATTATTCCCCTAAAATTAACTAAGAGTTCATCTCCAGATAATGTCTTCAATGCAAACAGTATACATTTGAACAAGGAATATACAAAAAAGGAAACATCCTCGCAGCAGGAGTTTTTTAAACAGTAAATACATTCTACATTTAATTAAAAAAATATATTTTTGGGATTGCGTATTCGTGAGATTTATTTAGTCTATGTTCAATGGGTGACATCTTCTTCTTTTTTTTCTTTTGTGCGTCCTGCTACTTATCTCCTTAAGAGAATCCTCAAAAGAGTAAATAATACTAACAATGAAAACACAGTATGTGATTTGGAAGGGCAATGACCTTGAAATAGGGTTTTGAAAGGATCCATGCACAAATGGCACACCATGTTAGAGGACGGTGTCCATAGTACATTTCACACGCTACCGGTATCGAGGAAGAGGGACACGATAGTTGCCTATAAATAAATATATTTTTATTCTTCGGAAAGTTTAATTTAAAAAATATTGTCTATTACGTTTTGGGGCTGTTAAATGTTAGTTAATATCTTTTAAATACAATTAATTAAGTAGACGATACTAAGCGTTTTTTTCTGTGTAGTGATATAAGGTACGTTTACTTCAAAAACGATGGTGTGCGTGGAGCTTTGAAACCATATCTGCCGTAACATATGACAACAAGTTTGTTAATATAAGATATAATGTAATTTGATTCATTTTATCACATTGATGTATTTCATTTTTTTTTTCATTCATAATTGAAAGAACAGGAGCTATTGGTCGTTTTAATTGGTATTACCGATATATCTACGGTGACCAAGAATGTAGATGATTTAACAGATTGGATTTCTTGCCTATATGGGTCGATAGAATTGCAGTATGGATATGAATAAGAATTCATATCCATGATTCTATAGGCTGGATGTGATAGTTATGATTGTTCTTTCTTTCAATGTGATTCTGATCACAAAAAATGTAAAATACCCCCAAAAATGAATATTTCAAAACTTTAATTTTTTGTTTATCATTTTATTATATATACATATATTTTCTCATTCGCAATGCTATTTTGGTCAAAAAATTTGGTATGATCTCACATAGTCCCAATAAGCTTTTGTTTTTATGTACGCCTAAAATTAAACGAGATATTAATGTTTTGAAATAGTCATTTTTGGGATATTTTCTATAAAAATGACGATTTCAAAACTTTTATATCTCGTTATATTTATTTTTTATATATATATATAAAACAGAAAAGACCCTCACAGACAGGGTTTTTATAATATGTTCATTCTGTAACAATATTTTTACACTTTTTTATAAAATATTGCGAAACAAAAATTGATATTTATATAAAAAAATAAAGAATAAATACATTGTTTTAGTATCTTGTATTACATTTCAATGGACTTCTGATTGCACCCCCTTTGTTTTAATAATGCGAATAGATATGGGAGTACATTTTTTAAAATGCCCTAATACAAAAAACTTATTATATTTTCTTAAACAAAAAAAAAACTTTTTCCTTCTCCAACTAACACTCAATTTAATTTTGTGGGCTCTTATTATTATCATTATTTGTAGGTAAACCATTGTCATGTATAATTTGTCTCTAAAGACAAATGCAATATATATACTATATATTTCGCTTATTAAAAAAACACACATCATAATAAAAATATACGTTAAGCACTATTATACAAAAAAAAACAATATTTAAAAGGTGTTTTTTCTCATGGTTGAATGGTCTTAGTAAAAAATACATATATTGCTTTTTGTCTCTTCTTCTTAAGAAATGGACTTTTAATTCCATTAATCCCTTAATTATTATTTTTATTATATTTGAGCAATAAAGTTTTTTACTGTTATATATTTTTTTGTTTACGTCATTGACTTTGGTTTTTTTCTTTTGTTTAATCTCAAACAGGAAATCTTTGTTATCTGGGTCAATTTTTTTGCCACTATGAGTTATTGGAGATCATAAATGGGGTGTATTATTCATTTATTGTCTTGGGCTCAAGTGTGGTTGTTGTTGTTGTTGGCTTGAATATATGTTAAATAATATACTTAATTGAATGAATGACTGGGGCTGTAAAAAGAAACATCAGTAAGTATATAAATAAGTTCTGTGACTTGCAAGGGAGTGAGATAGCTCAGTGCGTTAAGGCGTGATCAACTCTCAATGTAAGGGTAGGAGGTTCGAATACTCCAGAGAGGGGAACAAGGTCTGTATAATAAGGTCTGGGCAATACAAAAAACAAACATGTAGCTGTGTGACTACTCAATGACGTCACTGGAAAACGAATACATATCTATCTATCTATATATATATATACATATGTATATATATATATATATGTATATATATGTATTTATGTATACATACATATATATATATATATGTATGTATATATACATATATGTATATATATGGATAGATAGATAAGTATTTGTTCTCCGGTGACGTCATTGAGTAGTCACACAGTTACATGTTTGTTTTTGTATTGCCCAGCCTTATTATACAGACCTTGGAGGGGAAGGTCAGTTTTGGTGAACCTCAATGATAAGAAGCTAGATTTGATAGACTAATTTACACGCGCAAGATTGCTTATCCAGTCCATTATAGGTATCGAACCAAACAGCGAAAATATATGATGGTAATCAAGTAAAAAAAACATTATTGGACGATATAATCCCATCCTTTGATGCATTAATATAAACTTTTACTTTAGTATGACGTCATTGGATATTTAATATAGTTTTATTTGATCTACAACCCTTTATAATAAATTTCATACAATACCCATTGTTATTTAGGCTAAGTGTTATTATGCTTCATAGATTAGGTCCCATTTTTTGTTATTTTCATTTACTTATTTTTTAATAACACTATTTGAAAGGGGCATTTTTTCCTTTAGCAAATTATATACTTGGAGGCATAACACATTATTCGAGAGAGTTTCTTCGTTATGAAGAAGACCTTTTTTTATTGGATATCTGAAGAAGAAATTAGGCGATTTTTTTTGTATTGCATATGGATATTGCGGGCACATTAACAAAGGGGGTAAAATAGATTTATACGAGCTTAATAATTTTTTTGACGACGGACAAATAGCCACTGGACGTTGTTTGATCGAGTTGGCGGCCGCTGGAGTCTCCCCCTCCACAATAGTACCGTAACAATAGTAAACAAGTTTTTACTCTATACGGTGATGCAATCGTAATCGTAGAAATCCTAATGCGTAAGTTAAGTATAATACGACCAAAAAAATAATAAACACATTTCCCTGAAATTAATCCTTGCTCTGACGATAAGACGTTAAGAAAGACAGATAACTAAGTGGCCAACTGAGTTTTCTAGACCTAGTTTTCGAAGCATCCTTATTCACGGTATAAAATTGTCCATTTAAAGGATAGGTCACACATCTAATTTAAATAAATAAAGTGTCGTTCTTATTTTTTAGTGACTAAACTTTTTTTTTCTTTGTATACAATTTAAAATAAATACAATTTCATAATAAAATTGACATATTTCAAACTTCAACCCACTTGATAAAATTACATATGGAGTGGATGTATGTGACAATATTAAAAAGTTATATAATACATATATTAAAAAGGCATTTATTCAATATGTATGTCCTAGGAAGTCAAAGGCCTTGATGAAATTCTCTTGATCTGCAATGAAGAGAAGGATGCAAATATTGTCACTACTCACATTGTAGGCCTTTTGGCAGACCCTCCCGTCAGCCGCCTTCCAGACATTGAAGTACAGGGTGGTCTTAGGGGAAGTACTTGCGTTCAACCCAAGCTAATGTTTCTTGTTTGTACACTGATAAGTATTGCTTGTTGTCAAAAGAACTATTGGGAAAAGTTTTTAGTGTAGTGTTTATGGAACCCTTTATATATTTTGTACGATGAACCCCCCCCCCCCCCCCCCCAAACAGGGATCTGAATGTAGTTCCATTCTACCAATGACACCCTGTAGTTATGAATACACAAATTGGTATACATAAATATAGAGTAAGGATAATGAGTTATTTGTATGTATGTATTACTTCATCCGCCAGTTCAAGTTCAAGACTAACTGTAAATTATATATATTTAAATGGATTATGATATCCTACTGCGTCCCTATCATGATCCTTAAGTAGTTTATATCTTGAAATAAGAAAAAGAACAATTAGGGATAAACTCAAATAGACGTCCAAATATAACTGTATATATATTGTTTTGTTATATTTCTATTAAAAAAGAATTTAAATGGAACTATAATATTATTTTCACATCACCCCCATATATATACAGGTTCCCTTTTATGAGCTTAGTGTAACACCAAGCCAAGTTTATATTTGGCCGTACAGTGAATGATTCCAGTGAGCAAATTTTATATGACTGTACATATCTTGACACTACACCTATATCAATTAGTTTCTGATTCACAACTTCAGTTTTTGTATACCTAAGAGGAATCATTTCATATTACAAAGCTGGGATTCGGTACCGCCGATTGGGTATTCGGTAGGTTTTATTATATATTTACCGAATATTGATCGGTGCAGTAGATAAGAAAGAAAATGCAATTATCTATGCATCTGCTCTGTGACTTCTTCATATGTATTTAATATGGGACAATTTATAACTACAGACATTAAATACTTAATTTGTTATCATTTTTTTAGAGATTAACTGAATTTTAATACATGTTATTTTTATATAAATCAGTTATGCACTCGGATTTTGAAGGAAATGGAAGGCAAGTGCAAACAATTATTTCCTTAACCTTCTTTTGTTATAAGTTGTCCGATATTAAATGCACTTTCAGCTCCGGAGTTGTTTATTTATTTTGCAAAGTTCATCTTCTTCACGCTTTCAGGTAACAACGCTTTCAGTTCTAAATACGAATTACATTCGGTAGTCGCAGTTCTGTCATATTTGTTATATTGGACTCGGGTGTACATGCATGTATATTAATATGCAAAGAGAAGTTCGTCATGAGGTTCAGGGCATTGATTAAATGGTTGAGCACACCTTGACGGTTTTAAAGAATGCATGATACAATAAATAAGGCATCTACCCCAATACCTAACCCAATTGATTAAATCACAATATTACATATTTGTAAATAAAAATGTATGTGTCTGATTATAAAACAATTTTCTTGTGGTCTTAAACAAAGTAGATATATGTAGTAGATATAAAATGTTGAACAACGTCATGAATTGTATACGGTATTGTTTAGTTATAAGTGTATTTCCGTACTATAAAAACACGTATACATATACAACAAAAGTATATAATACGTGCACACAATGTGCAATATATGTGTGTGCGGTAATGTAACGTTAAAATTATAATTATATGGAGAGCATCCAGTAATAAGTGAATTTCAGTCTAACGTTAGCAGCCATACATTCCCCATAAGTTGAATAACAATGTAAGACATTAGGAGTTATACCGATATTTTAGTACATACCGTTGTTTTAAAAAATCACCAGAACCGTAACTACCCTTTGATTGACGATTTTTCGGTAGATACGCAGATTAGTACGAAGAAAGATAAATTATTTCTACAAAATACTGATACTTTTCAACTATAAAAAAAACTACCAATACATCTATCCATTGCCCGATATATCTCAAATGTAGTGGTATATTTTTATAAGAGTTTTGATTTCTCCAAATAACTACTTACAATTTCCCCTTTCCCCTTTAGGTTTCCTTAAAAAGAATTTTGATTAATCCAATGGCATTTCACACATCTACCCATACTGATTGGACAAACTTGCTACCACCTACCGATACCGGGAGGTTTTTTTAACCGAATCACAGTTCTGAGCATAGGCTTCAGTCAAATAGGTATAACTTGTACGCACTTGTCAAGTTTTGAATATAATTAATCTGAAATTACGCAATGTACCATATCTGGCGGATTTATAGTAGGACATATAAACAAACAATAAAATAAAATTATGTATTTAAAAAAGTAGGAACCGAATGTCACATTTAGTACTCCAGTAACAGTAATACCAAATATACCCCTTTTAATAAACTTGTTGAAAAAGTCATGTTTTATAGACATTTGGTTTTTAACCCAATTCTGTTGTTTTAGTTGAGGTTGGTGAAACTTAGGGTTGTTCAATGGTCGATGGATTCGGACTCTCCAAAACTATTTATCTATCTCCGAACCACCATATACTAAATAATCTCTGGTCTAGCATTATTAATATAGCATACCTACTGATGATAAATGAATATTTAGTATATTAATAACTCCAAATACATTATGAAATAGGCTTATAAAAACACTAAAAGTTGCCGTGACCAGGATTCGAACCTGGGTTACCACGGCCACAACGTGGGGTACTAACCACTATACGATCACGGCTCAGCAACATCTGAAGCTGAGTGAGCGTAATGTGTTATATATAAGAAAAAAAACGGACACGCCCTGAATGATGTTTAATATTTACAGTCTTCTGTATACCTTAACCCTATTTATGATATCTGCTTCTGATAAGGATTATGCCTTTCTGCAATTATTTATAAGGATTTAAGTATTTCAAAAACACTGCATTGGACGTTTTTAACTGTAAAAAAAGAGCTATAATTTAAGTATCCTTAGTATTTTAAATGTACCATTTATTTGGTTGTCAAGTATTATTAATAAATAATTAATAAATTAGAGCAGTTTCTTTCAATTAGAAACACTTAGCATCTCATACCTATGATATATATGTATATATATAACACTTTATTAAAAACTCCTCCTAATCACATTACTTTTATGATATTTCATTAGATTAATAAGTTATAATGTATGATTGAATAAATATATTCTAGAAAAAAATCTTTCCTTTTTGAAATACAAATGATTAACTAATAACTTTATAAAATATTTTAAACATAGCTTATTTATTGCAGTCCGCAAAGAATTCAATTGAAATGTAATACATGTGAAATACTAATACAGATTTATACTTAAAATGTAGCAATAATTATTGTAGTCAAGATTAGTGTATGATATTTAAACATAAAGAAAAGGATTGCATAATGCACATTCTCAGAGATGACGTATTTTCATTATATATGACATGACGCAAATCACACGAATCGGAGTATGTTGAGATGTGATTGCAGAGTGGTTGGTATCCCACGTTGTGGCCGTTGTAGCCCGGTTCGAATCCTGGTCAGAGCAATGTTTTGATACATGACCATATCTTGGGGATATTCTTTTTTAAATAGAGATCTAAATAGTTTCTACTAAAATAAAGCGAACCCAGATACTGTATGAAAATATGAAAAATATGGAGTTCAGGAGGCCCAAATACATCGACCAATGAACAGCCCCAAGTTTTTCCCAATCACGACTTTTACAGTTAGAGGTTTAAAACTTATTATATATCATATATATATATTATTTATATATATATATATATATATACCTATATATTAATATATATACATATTTATGTATAACGAGTTGATGTCATAATATCTCATATTAAATAATTTTATAATTTCTTACTCAAGGAAATACGTATATTTTTGATATAAAGTGCATTTATCTTTTATAAATATTATTGTAAAAGAGTCCAGTAAGCCAATATGTTATTTATATTTTACATGCAAACAAAGCAACAATCAAAGAATTAATTAAGTAAACAAAAAAAAAATATGTCATCAATAGAGAAAAATCCAAGGATAACATCTCCAAAGTCATTTCTTCATTGTGACCTTTGAGACTAAAAATGCAATTATCTTATCAAGCCTGTCTCATCAAATCATTCATGGCAGGTTGTGAGGTCAATCATGATGAAGAAAGGGATAAGTGACGCTGAAAGGGACTTCTAACAAAAACATTTAATTCTCAATGCAGCTATTTGTTTACTTTTTACGTTAAATACTGTTAATAATAATTGTTTGTCTTATGGCTTGAGGCTTTCTTAGTGATTGAAATAAGACAAGCCATCAGGACGTATTGTTTTTTGGATATTTGAAGTGAAATAATAAAGGACATGTATCATGGTAATTCCATGTTAGCTGGAATCACCCCACGACATGACCATAATCGATTTTGAATATTTTTTTAGTAGACTAATTGAACTCCTTGTTCAAAATTCATGGTAGCTGCGACTCTCTGGGACCATTTAAGGGAGCTTAATGATCTGGAAAAGCCGGGCTTGGTTCATCTTGGTATACACCATCGTGATTAGTGGAACCACGACTTTTTTAATAGAGAGAGACAATGGTTCATAGAGAATGAAACAATGTAGTCATAAATTACCGTGTAAAGCACTAGGAATTATGAACAGCAATATTTTAAACATATACAAATAGAAACTATAAACTAGAATACGCCGATTGATTTTATGAGTGTCATCATTTATTTGAGCCTTTTGTTTAAATGCAAGCAAA
>CP045908.1:5446373-5458854 GCA_013387185.1 Caligus rogercresseyi
TAATTGAATTTTCAGATACCAATTTCTAGTGATTTTTGAGGGTTTTTTTTTTTGCTATAGTGCAATCATTGATATATATCGCCGATCAAAAAAACTCCAAGCTTTTAACACACTAAGGAAAGGCGGGAGTTTGAACTGCCTAGAAGGGCGGCTGAGTCTATGACGTCAAAGCAGCGGATAATATCAATTTCTATCATCAAAATAAATAAATAATGTGAGCAATAATATAAATTTTTAGAGTTTTTGTTGAATTTTTAAGCAATCCTTGTTGATATCCTTGAGTTGCTCAAAGAAGCTGTATGAAAAATAGGAACATTACCCCATTGATTAATACCATGGACAACCTGGTGAAGTGCAATATTATATTGTGTATAGGTAGTTCAGAAAATGAAATTAATTAATTAGATTTACTCATCATTAAAGAAATGTTCTGACTCAAATTGATCGAAGATTATTTTTTATGGGAGTGTCCTCATCATCCTTGATGTTTTCAAATGCCTCAACAATACTCAGTTTGACTGCTCCATGTATTAGTTAAAGTACAGGATAGTTTCGAGCACGCTGTCTCTAGGCATACATGGTAAGTCGTACGCGAAAGGCTATGTTTCTTTTACAAAGAAAAGACCGAAACTCTAAATCCTTTTCTAGTCGAGTGTTCATTTATTTTAAAAGCTCTCAATTCATTATCAAACATATTTACAAAAAATTTAAACTTATTTTATGTCCTAAAGAATTGAATATTTATAT
The DNA here is from genome assembly GCA_013387185.1 of Caligus rogercresseyi. Lineage (NCBI taxonomy): Eukaryota > Metazoa > Arthropoda > Copepoda > Siphonostomatoida > Caligidae > Caligus > Caligus rogercresseyi. The sequence goes on from CP045908.1 coordinate 5,447,121, forward strand.
TTGGGTCCACAAACTAATGAAGTTAATTTTATTTAAACAAAAAACTCAGTTAATTCTATATAATTTTGTTGTTTAAGATTAGGCCCTCCAGATAATATTATTAAGTATTTTAGTGATTTTTTAAAATATGTTAATGTATTTATGTAAACAAAAAATAAAATGTAACCAATTTGATGGAAAATAAATGTTGTACTGATGTACACAAAAAATGTGATTTATTCCTTATACCAATTGATATCAACTAACATTGATGATTACCTCGCATAATATTTGTGTAATCAATTTCGGGAGAAGTGGTATTTTTTAATTATTCCAAATTTTATAAACTCTTTTTATAATATTCGGTTGAGTCATAAAGAATGAGCCTGATCCAGTAAAACTCGAAATTTTCATCAAAATCATAAACATACTTCTAAATATGTTAACATAATCCCATCCAACTACAATAGGTCGTGGAGCTTCCGGAGATGGTTGAACGGCTTGTCTTCACTGACCCTCTTCATCGCCCGCTGCACGGCCAGTGTGGCGTCTTCGTGCCCCCCAAACTAATCCTTCCAGAGCAATTACTTAAACTTCGGAACATGTACTGGTCGCAGAGGTTCAGGCCGGTGAGATGGGGGCTTTTTCATCTGTTCAATGTCTCTCCGGGTCAGAAAGTCCCTGGTATCCGCGGTAGCATGAGGACGTGCACTGTCTCACATTAGTAGCGAGTAAACTCAGGACTTGTTGTTGTCCAAGATCCAACGTCAAAAGCCTGGAATCGGTTTCTGTCGATTGGTCATCCGGGGGTATCTCGATCAGGCGCTTTACAGCGGCGAGTGTCTCCGGTGTCCTCGTCTCCCGGGTGTCTTCCTCATGACGTATTCTTCTTCAGAGAAAAACTGCCATTGTCGAAGTCCTTTTTCCATCTCATGATGGCGGAGAGGCCAGGGCAGGAGTCAGGGAAGGCAGAAATGAGATCCCTGTCTTGGTGAGCTTGATTCAGATATAAAAGTAGGAGCGAAAGTCGGGTGTATCCATTTGCAGCGGCGAGTGGTGACATATAGAAATGGTGCGTGTGTTGACAATTATTTAATACACATGAGTGGCACCAATTAGTCGCGGCCCTCACAAAAATATGCGATAAGAACGCACCCGTTATAATTTTGAACTATTTTGTTTACATTTCGAGATAATGAACTCAGCTCATTCTTATGACTCAGCCTAATAAAAAGCCATTGATGGACATTCACCAATAATTCAGTCAAACCCAAAATATTAAAAAAATACATAATATCAGAAACAAATTCAATTGACGATTCTGCTCCTATCGTGTTAATTAAAAAAAGTGTCTTTAAAAAAAAACCAGTACTTCTTTTTAGGTGTCTCATTAGCTTTCCCGGCTCAAAAATATGAGACTTGTAAAAAAACCAGCCATGATGTCATTGACCCTTCTTCTTCAAACACATCATTTTTCCTTAATGGTGTGAGTAAGAAAAAAAATACATTTAATGCATTTTGAACACAGATTGAATAGAAGAAGAAATTCCCGTCTTATTAATGTGTTTTCTCTTTTTGCATTTTTTTGTTCTTGAGTGCATTGCCTCGGAAGAGTTCTTGGAAGGATAGAAGCCATGGGAAAGTTGAATGCAATTATAGGGATGCCTTACTCAAGGGAAGTCTAAGGGTTTTGTTTTTGGTAGGATTAAAAGATGTTTGTATGTAGAAAAAAATATGTGTTTTTATATTATTGGGATTTTCGCTGAAGATAGGGACGGAAACCTGGCATCAAAAATGAATGTTCACATTACGGTTACCATATAATATTATATATATATATATATATATATATATATATATATATATATATATATATATATATTATATCAGGAAACGACCGGGTCCCGGCTGTTTTTGAACGTCCCGGCCCAGTGGTCTAAAAATCATTGGGCCGGGACTTTAATATTTTTTCGTTTCTTCGTCAATCTCAAAGTGACGATGTATTTTTTAGAAAAATATTTTTAAAATGTTACAAAACGTCGTCACTTTCTGAATGACAAAAGAACGAAAATATATTAAGTCCCGGCCCGGGTACCGGCGAAAAAAGGTGTCCGGTCGTTTCTGATATATATATATATATGCGATACAATTGCATCCTTGTGGATATCAATAAGCAATATAGTAATAAAATAGTCACTCGAGCCTATGATCGTATCAATGAGATTGACCAAAACTGGCCTTCCCCTCTCGGGAGTATTCGAACCTGATCCCTCAACATTGAGAGTTGAACACGCCTTAAAGCAATGAGCTATCCCAATCCTTTTTATGCCTAATGTTTCGATAGAATTGCATCCGATTGGATAAATAAGCTTTATAGCGTTATAATCGTCTATCAAACCTAAAATAAATGTTCGAAAAAATTACATATTTTTTCTGTTAGTAACTATAATTTTTTAAATCTGTTTTTGTGGATGGAATTGCAGTCTCTGACTGGATATAAATAATCATTATAGCATTAAGAATGTGTCCATGACCCTAGGATCCTTTTTAATACGTCTATAAGTTAAAATGAGGATTCATATATTTTCACTTTATAAAGCAGAATAAGCTTTCATTATTTCCCCCGAGATTGAAAAGTCATAAGTGACCTGATCGAGGCCTATGAGATGAGACAACTTGTGTTTTAAAGAGGGATATTCTTAGTTTTCAGCATATATTCAGTCCTCAGCACCCGCGAGTAAAGTAATGCCTTAATTCATAATGACAAACTATAAAATTATATAATTATTCTCTCATATTTTCTTAACGAAACACCAATTAAAAGTAACAATTAAAAAAACAATAAAACAAATTACGTTAAAAAACGGTGTTATTTCGTTATTAAACCTCACAACTCTCTCCCTTTTTCATAACATATTTGTTACTAATATTTTATTATTTTGTACATTGTTACAAAATTCATACATTTTGATGCGTTTTTTCTTTTATCTTCTAGATGAATTATTGAGGGGCGTTTTACTGTCTTCCTCCTTCACTTCGTCGTCAAATCGGCCAGAAAAATGCCAAGAGAATTAATAGCTTTGAGAGGAAGCCAGGTGAGCCTTCCGTGACGAGGGAGGCATGAATACTTACCATAAGAACAAGTCAGTCCCGACAAGAGACGATGGAGTTCCTCTCGTCCAGGAATCCTGTCGAATAAGTGAATCCGGACACAGGGGGGAACTCCGTATCAAGGTTCCTCCTCTAGAGTTAAATAACTCAAGCTGTTTAATGTAACGCAAATAATAATGATAACAGCTATGTTATGAAAAAGGGAGAGGTGTGTGAGGTTTAATACCATAATAAAAGAGAGGCCAGAGAGATGTCTCTATGTTTTCAGTTTTTTTCTCTTCTATGTCAAGTCGGAATTAAAAGCATCTACAGCCTAATTATCTTCATATAAAAAATGTACCAGGAGTATTGTGTAATTGCTCATACGCGTATCAACAACATTTTATTAAAAAGATTTGTATTCCTCCCATGTTTTGGGGGGTTAAAGCTTTGTTTGAGCAAGGAACAGACAAATAACATTATTAAATGATGCTTAATATTCACTCTTGCATGGACTTAATGCATTTATTTGCTTATCTATGAATTGATTGGGATAATACGGGTTCTTTGACGGTGATTAATATCTGAAATAAAATGATTTTCTAAGGTTAGCTATAAAATAATGGACGTTTCTTCTTTTGGTCGGAGATTCATGGCTCCTTGAATAGAAGAGACACCCCTTATGCCATGCATTCAAACTCAAATAGACTCTTATATTCATAAATGTATTTTATAAATAAGGGTATTTAGTAAGATCCGAACATTACTCATTATTTTGTAAAGATATGAGTAAAATACTATAGCTAAAGTAAGTCTAAAAATCCATCATGACTTACTGGGTCGTCGAAAGCAATGCTATTTTTTTTTGGCTCTAATAAGTTTCTTTATAAAGATTTCTCTCTTTTTTTGTTTTCAATTTACATAGATTATGGTTTGATATATTACTATCAATGTCTAATCACTAAAACGCCGAAAAAATATATATTTTTATATTAACACAATATACACAAGCCTAACCAATATGCCTATCAATATTATAAATCAATTAAATATATAAAAGACAAAAATTAACAAAGTAATTTCAATATACCACTAGATATTAATAATATATATATATATATATATATATTAGGGTGATTCTTCTTTCCGCTTTTCAGATTGAGAGTCGGGCTCCCCCTAGGATTTTACTTTAGTGCATAAAGATCATCTTGTGAAAGTTGAACGAAATCGAATAATGGGAAGTACCCGCTCAACGGGCCCAAAGTTATGTAGTAAACTTATGTAGTAATTTTTTTCCCGCCATTCGATCGCCTCTAATGTCCTTAATTTAAATGCTATTTTCAACAATTTGCCGCAAAATAAAGATATGCTCGCAAGGATTCCAAATCAGTTTTATTTATTGTACATCCAAATTCAACGAGAAAATAAGTTTTGAAATAGTCATTCTTACCAAAAGTTACATAGACAGTTTCATATACATTAAGTGAAAAGGGTTAAAATCAGTGCATTTATGAGGTTTTTTATATCCCATCATCGCATTCCTTATATCCAGATGATGATACCGAATAACACTCTAACAAAATAGGACATTCATTATTTTCCTTTCAAACAGGAAAACATTAATGCACATTATTATATCAAGAATTCCCCCCCTCTCCTTCTATTCAAGGAACCCCTTTTATATTAGATTCCTGTGAAGATGCCGAAGTGGTCGTTGAACCTGCATGAAGATAAAGAAAAATAGATGCAGTTGTAAACATGGAGCTCAGGTTCTCAGGCTCTCACTATATGAGATTATTGATAAGAATCCATCTGGATGGAGTACTTGGTAATTTAAGAGCTAGCTGTCTAAGTGGTTCAAAGTGAGGATAATGAAAATAGAGTAGTGACTCCTTGAAATTTAATATCCTTAAAAATGTTATTTCCTTTGTGGTTCTTGTGTCCTCCTGCTGGTTTGGTGAAACTGCTTAAGCCGGAAAAATATTCTTGATTGTTGTAGTAATTTTAATTCTATTCAATTCAAAGTCAAGATTCGGATCGCTCATAATTATAATCGCTATAAATTAATATATCGTACTGAATATCGTATCATGAAACAATAGATCAGATCTCTCATTGCTAATGGCTCCGATCTGCAATAAATATTGAATTGATTGAAAAGCAGTTGAGGAATCGCAAATGATTGAAAAGCAATTGATTGAATCGCATTAATTGAATCGCAATTCAATTGCTTGAATTGCTAATTATTCCTATCGCACTAACGTTGTATCGTAATGAATATCGGATCGCAATGAAATGAATCGAATCACTATTCAGATTCTATACCACTCCTTCCCAGCTTGATTAAATGTTTCAAAGGAGATTTTAAGCTAAAATGTTCATTGATTTATAGTTTTTACTATGCACTATCATCTATTTTTTATATTCATTTTATTTATATTACATCCGCGAAGAAGGTATTTTTCATGGCGTTGTTGGTTGTTATTTGTTGGTTTGTTGGTTTGTCAGCAGGATAACTCAAAAAAGTACTGAACGGTTTGGATGAAATTTGTGGAGTTGTGGAAGTGCCAAAAGGAAGAAGTGATTAAATTTCGGCATCTCTGAGTGTTCTTTAAGATGCAAAATGAGCTAAATACTAATAAATATTTCAAGTTAGCCTACTCTGCCAATAGATGTCGCTGTGCTGTGAAATTGGGTGCCGGGAGCGTCTTCCTCTCGGAAATTTCTGTCTAGGGGAACCCTCCCCTGTCTCTCTACGCCTCCCCAGTCGTGAAAAATCCGCCTCGGAAGGCTCATGACGGCGGAGGTTTGCACTCTCTGAGTGTATATATGCCTCTAGTTTAATATATGTTTATTTTCTACAATGTGAATTTAAAAAAGGAGATAAATCGTTAAATTTTCTTAGAAACTGTTGCTTCTAAATAGACTAATTAATTATTAGTGTAAGCTGATAGCATTGCACTCCAATATTCCAAATCAGGAAACCAACATTCTGATGTAAAAAAAGCTCACTCACGCACTTAAAAACATACATGCAGTCGGTAGCAGTGTTCAGTTTTTATATAAAAATACAAAAGATTGGTATCCGTAGAGGATGACGTCATCAATATAATATAAGCATTGAAGGTCGTTCCGTACAACGACCCTGGTGGATGACCATATAATAGCCCTCCTTTCCGCACACATGAATAATAATAATTGCATTCATGAGGGAGTGCAGTTGGAAGGCATTGAAGTAACTCGCTAGTTTATATTTATTCCTTTTAAGCATTGCTCTTTCGGGGAAATAATCAATTTGTTTTAAGGCTTTATTAAGGTGAACGACTTCATTGAAATTGACGCTTAATTGAGTTATATATGAGTTAGGTGTATAAGCCAATCATTTGAGAGTTATGAACCATAAACAAATCAATTTGTACTACGTCATCGTAAGTTGATCATAGAGATAGATTCGATCTCTATGATCAGCTTACGATGACGTAGTACAATTGATTTGTTTATAGTGGATACATCTGAAAGGAATAAGCTCTCTATATCTTTTTATCTCTATGTCTCTATGATCAGCTTACGATGACGTAGTACAAATTGATTTGTTTATAGTGGATACATCTGAAAGGAATAAGCTCTCTATATCTTTTTATCTCTATGTCTCTATGATCAGCTTATGAGACGTAGTACAAATTAATTTGTTTATAGTGGACACTAGTGTTGCCATCGGGCGCGATTTTCGAGCCCGAGCCCGCCCGAAAGACTAATAATTGAGCCCGAGCCCGGCCCGAGACAGAGCCCGATTAGTTTGATATGCGCCCGACTTGCGCCCGCCCGGACCATTGGGTAAATATATAAGAGAAGAAAAGAAATTCAATTCAACAGATCCAAGAAAAAGTGAGGACGTTTTTTTTTTAAAGAGGTCAAGAGGAAAAAAGTGGGAGACGTTTTTCTTTTAGGAAGAGGTCATTTTAATTTTTTTTAGATACAATTAAAAAAGGCCGCCCGCATAGCCCGCCCGACTTTCATATTTTTTGCGCCCGAGCCCGGCCCGGGCCCCTCGGGCGGACGGGCGGCATGCCCGCCCGATGGACAACACTAGTGGACACACAGATACATTTGAACTATATTTCAATGCTATTGAAGGGAATAAGCTCTCTATATCTTTATATCTCTATAACTTAAGAAATCTGATTAATGAAACACGATTATCTTGCTGGTTTTTTCAAATTAAATACAAGGGAATTAATACAACTACATCTTGAAATGCTCATTAGATATTTGGTTTCAAGTTACAAAGAATGTGAATTATACACTTTCTCCCTTTTGAACTCTCAGGGAATAGCTTTTTAGGCGAATTGAAGCGAAAGGGTTGACACACGATTAACAACACAAACAAAACTTATAAATTCAAACATGTCTTTTGTGGCACTCGAGAGAAAAACTGAAAAAGCGGCCGCTAAAACGTGAATAGATATATCGTGTATTACTTTTCTGTGGGTTTAAACTTGGGGTTGCCGCCACGGCAAGTTATTGCTATAAAGAGATGGCAGCTAAAACACAGTATTTTCTGTTGATAGTGTTAATATACCTATGTTTATTTGTAGTCGCCAAGAAGCTTAAGAAAAAATATATACTTGTTGAAATGTTTTTCTTAAACCAGCCTCGGTAGCGCAGTAGGCCAGCGCCGTCAGTCTCATAATCTGAAGGCGTGAGTTCGAGCCTCACCCGGGGCAATTTTTTTCTTTTTCTGATCTCGACTATAAATAGGAATGGAAATCTGGAGCTACATATTCTACGACTGTTCTTGGCCGTGAAAAGAGAGAGGGGGTAAAGAGGGGATAGAAGGAAACTTTTTCTTGTTCCCTCTCTTTCCTCCTCTTTCTCCCTCTCCCTCTCTTTCCTTCTATCACTCACTTTACCCCTCTCTCTCTCTTTTTCCCGGCCCAAAAAACAGTCAGTGAATCTGTAAGCACCAAGGCTAAGCTCCAGATTTCCATTCCTAACTATAAATCATAATTTATAAGAATGTAATTAAAATAAGGTGTTGTCGTTTATCATTGAAAAAGAGACAATGATTTAAACTGAGGAATCATTGGGTTACCTGCGTAGGAGTTCTAAATATTAGCATACAATCATAAAAATACAAGTATGAGCGTCATAGCTATTTAATGGACTTTAATGACTGCTCTTTTGGATACAGAGATGCATGTCTCTACAGAGAGAGATAAGCTTTCAATTAAAAATACATATTTTGAAAAGTGGACAATCGTCGATGGATGCTAATATAAAACCATAGAGATAAAAAGATATAAAGAGCTTATTCCTTTCAGATGTATCTGTGTGTCCTCTATAACACAAGTCATTTGAGCTACGTCATCGTAAGCTGATCATAGAGAAGAATCTATCTCTATGATCAGCTTACGATGAGTAATTCAAATTACTTGTTTATAGTGGACACACAGAATACAGCTGAACGTGTTATCTGCTATTGAAGGGAATCAGCTCTCTATATCTTTATATCTAAATATAAACTCATTCATACCACTTTATATTTTTATGTTTAAGCATATCATTTGATTAGTAATTTTTATCCTTATCCGACCTTTATTTCTCATGGTTTTATGTTTTAAATCTTTATTTCTGAGGTCATACTTTATATCAATCTAAATTATCTTTAATAAATCATACTTTTTTGATTATAATTTTTATATCCTCATATTAAGTAGCATTTTTTATGATTAAAATAATAATGAAAAACACTATTATTACAAACGTATACAAATATCTTTTTTTTTTTTTTTTTTGCCTATTTGAGTTGATAAAAAATTGCAGCGTCATCCGATTGGATATAAATAAGTAGTATAGCATGATAATTAGTCTATAAAATATAGGATCTTATCAATGAGGTGACCAAAATGATTTCCCCTCCTCTCGGGAGTATTCGAACCTGAGCCCTCAACATTGAGAGTTGAAATCACCTTTAACCAAGGAAATCTATAAACTACATGGAAGGGAGACTACTTTTTATTACGCGTGGCGGGAAGATCAATACGTAAGCAGGAGCTAAAGTCTACTTTTACCTCCGCCGAAGGCGGATTGTTTTCACGGGCGTTGGTTTGTTTGTTGGTTGGTTTGTTTGTTTTTGTCAGCAGGATAACTCAAAAAGTACGAACGGATTCGGATGAAACTTTGTGGAGTTGTTGGAAATGCCAAAAGGAACAGTGATTAAATTTAGTATCTCTGAGTGCAGAATTAAGATGCAAAACGAGCTAAATACTAATAATATTTCAAGTTAGCCTACTCTGCCAATAGATGTCGCTGTGATGTGAAATCGGGGCCGGGAGGCGTCTTCCTCTCGGAATTTCCGCGAGGGGAAACCTCCCCCGTCCCTCTACGACCGCCCCAGTCGTGAAAAATCCGCCTCGGAAGGCTCATAACGGCCCCGTGACGGCGGAGGTTTGCACTCTCTGAGTGTATATATGCGCTCTAGTTTATTGTATATTTTAATTTTTTTTCTGTTTTCTAATTAGATTAAAATATTCAAAATTAAAACTTCAACGTAAAACTGAGCATTTTAATCTTAATTGAGATCAATTTCGAGGGAAATAATTTAGTAAATAAGTGTGATAAAGAATAAATGACTACAGAAAAGGAAGTACCCTACTTCGGTAAAGAGTCACCACCCTTCCATGGTGTTTCTAGTATTAATTTGCCTTAACGGCACTGACCTTCCCACTCCCGTAATTTTAAATGAATAAGGCATTAAATTAGATAATGCCTAATGAAATATTTCTAATTACATGTTGTCACCCCTTGCTATAATTAATGCCTAAAAAAAATTATTTCCAAAAAGAAGAATAAAAACTTAAACAAAAGCCCAGGAGTTGAGGGAATGATCATATATTTCTTCATTAAGGAATGACGTATTAAAAAAATCTTATAAAAATACGTAAAAGTACGGTAATTTATCGCATAATAAATCAGTTAAGTGTTTTTGGGTCTCTCCTTGGGTTCTGTTGTACCTTATTTCAAAACATTCCTGAAATGAATATAACATCATTGTCATTGATTAAGTATGAAAGACTTACAAACCATTTTTTTCCCTGTCCTAATTTAGAGGAGAAATATTTATAAGGGTTATTCTTGAATATTATATATATAAACAATTTAGCTCGATGAATCGGAGTATATAAGAATAATATTATGGCATTAAAAAATGACCTACTTCAATTATTACACAGGAGGACCATCAAAATATTTCAGAGGTCTAGATAGCCGATTCTTATGTAGAATGACCCTGATACCGAATATGTGCTTAGTTTCGCTCTCTCAGGCAAGGTTTTCTGAGAAATTAGCCATATATATTTTCCTAAAAAGTACTACTTTTTTTCAAGTAGTTTGAATTCTCCTAAAATATACGATGGTAGACTTATTTTCAAAAACTCATTAGTTTACTGATTACCAGGGTTTTTAGAACACTAATCCATTATCTTATCTAGAATGTGAGATTTGAGACAAATCGTTTTTAAGTAGAAAACTTGATTCAGTTTTTTAAAAGCTCATATCTGTCTCAGTTTTTCCAATTTTTAATTTTCAATAAATCTACAGATGAGAGTTCTAATTGCACAAAAAAAAGTTGTATTTAAAAAGTTAAATTTTCCATGAATGTGACTTTTTCTGAAAAAAGGAATACATCATTTTTCTAAATTTTTGGTAGAGGTTTAGCGAAATTTAAATTCTGCCCAGATCATAAAGCTAACACTGTGCATTAGATCCTTTCAAATCACAGAGCGAACAGTAAGATAAAGGGGGGGGGGGGGGGAGGGAGTGATGAACTCTTTCTTTCTTCGTCTTACTACACTTCTGCGGGGGTGTGTGTTGTATACTGTATACACACGCAGAAGTATGAAGAGACGAAGAAGAGAAACAGTTCATCATCTCCTTTTTTATTCTTCCCTTTATTTATGTTAGCTCTGTGCTTTGATAGATAAGAAAAAAGGGAGATGTATATATACACAAGCAGAAGTATGGAGAGACGAAAAAGGGAACAGTTTATCATTCCCTTCCCCCCCCCCCTTTATCTTAGTGTTAGCTCTGTGATTTTGAAAGGATCTAATGCACAGTGTTAGCTTTATGATCTGGGCAGAAGTTAAATTTCGCTAAACCTCTACCAAAAATTTAGAAAAAATGATGTATTCCTTTTTTCAGAAAAAAGTCACATTTCAGGAAAATATTTAATTTTTTAAATACAACTTTTTTTGGTGCAAATTTAGAACTTCATCTGTAGATTTTAGTTGAAAATAAAAAATTGGAAATAAAATGAGACAGATATGAGCTTTTAAAAAAATGAATCAAGTTTTCTACTTTAAAAACGATTTGCTCAAATCTCATTCTAGATAGAGATAAATGGATTAGTGTTCTAAAAACCTGGTATATCAGTAAACTAATGATTTTTTTGAAAATAAGTCTACACCGTATATTTTAGGAGAAAATTCAAACTACTTGAAAAAAATAGGACTTTTATAGGAAATATATATTGCTAATTTCTCAGAAACCTTGCCTGACAGAGCAAAACTAAGCATATTCGGAATCAGGGGTCATTCTACATAAGAATCGGCTATCTAGACTCTGGAATATCGATTTTTTTTGAAACGCAGGCCTGTGTTATAGATAA
>CP045908.1:5458954-5471118 GCA_013387185.1 Caligus rogercresseyi
AGAAAAGTACACAACGTTTGAGGCCTCAAAACAAACTTCCTTAATAACTCATCCTTCTCTTCAGAGGGTCTTCTCTGTAGGAAAAAGACGAATTCAGAAAACGAAGGCAATGTGGACTGCACAGGATCAATCACCATTTCCCCTATGAATGTCATCGATGCCCTCTTGGAGTCTGGAGAAATCATGCAGTCAATTAAAATAACACGACCTTTAAAAGATAAGGTCCAATGTCAACTATTATTATTATTATTGTCGTATTAAATTGGTTGTGGGTGCAAATATTTTTAAAACCCTAAAATATCCAAATAAAATGACGCAAACAAAAAACTATTGTTCAAATGTATTCATATATCCCAAATGCAATTAAAGAGGACACCCACAAAGGACATCTCCTAAGTCAATTAATATATTTGGCAGGATTTATAATTCACTTAAATACTTAAAATCAAGTCTCATTACTACTTTAATCAATATTTGTCTAAAAGTATAATTTCATCCATGAACAATTAAACCAACTGCACGGTTAAAACGTCAAGCATACGCAATCTTCTCGACTCCAAGACTCCAAGTATCTGTGTCACAAATGCTTGCTCCCCCCCCCCCCTTTTTGTGTAAGTGTCCTTTCAAAACCTTTTCCATGGCCTCGAGAACCTTCTTTCTAGCTGCCATATACAAATATAAGAATAGTACGATTCCAAAAGAGGGAGAAAAATCCTTTTATTATCCGTTAAGAGCATATATTTTGTGCTCTTTTCAAAGGGTTAAAACAAAGGGACACTATGTATGTATGTATGTATGTATGTAGTCCTCAAAGGAGTACAAACGTAAGGAAATTTTCCTCCTTCCCAGTATGTATTTATTATGGAATGACCTTGGGAGAAGGGTTTTAACCGTTATATTTGAAAGGACTTGATTTAGTTATTTTAGAGTAAGAATGCGTTGTCAGGGATATCGATACATCACTTGAGTCAATTGGTCCACGAATGGCAGAAAGTATGGCGACACTTTGGGGTTCAAACATGCATGGGTTCAATATGCGGTGGGATACAAAAATGTGCTCCCAAACTAATCAATAAACATGATTTTTTTCATTTGGCAACACTCTTTTCTTTAATTTTCCATGTCCGATAGTAAGAGTGATGCTCCATTTATCGACAGGTAGGATGAAACATTATTTTATTAATGAAGTGTGATCAGTTATTCACAGAGCTGGGGTTCGGTAGAAAAATCTACCACAGTTTCGATATTCGGTATTTACCGAATACCGATCGATATCCGTATTCGGTAGATTTTAATTATATATCTACAGTATCGATCGATATTCGGTACGGTAGATTAGAAAGAGAGAGAAATTTATTTATGTATCTGCTTTTACTTCTTCATATGCATTTAATATCGGACAGTTTATAACTAAGGACAATTAATACATCATTTGTTATAATTTATTAGAGATTATTTGAAATTCAATACATATGTACTTGGGTTTTGCAGGAAATGGAAGGCTATAGATTTTTTATTTATTTACTGTCTCTTATTGTCCGATATTAAATGCACTTTCAGGTACTCTAGTATTCAATGCATAGAATAAGCTTATATTGAATGTCTATTTATGTATCTGCTCTATAATACTATAAGCTGTAGTTGTTTATATATTTTCGAAGTTCAAGTTCTTCAAACAAGGGAGCGCTTGGGCAAAGCGACAGTTGAACGCTGTTTCTCTGCTATTGAAGGGAATAAGATCTCTATATCTTTATGTCTCTATGTGAATGCTACAAAAGTCATACTTTCAAATATACCGTACCGATTGTCGGTACGGTATTCGATATTTTCTAGCGAATATCGTATAATCGGTTCGGTATTTGAAATCTACCGTCGGTAGTATCGAATACCGATTTATATTCGGTAGTCGCAGCTCTGGTTATTCAACTAATATTGAATTAAACAACTGCTAGGTAGAATAGGAGAGGAATTCAACCAAAGGATTCGACAATAATTATATGAACTCATGAAGAAGAGAATATTAGTATTTAAGAGGATGAATTTCTTCTCTCTGAATACCTAAGTTTCACACCTCCACGGCAGCCGCAAGTGATTATTTATAGCATACTCCAAACTGCTTTATTAATATGACTCTTCTCTTCTCCTTTTCTTTCAACCAATCACGTCTTGATAAACAGGGGCATCTTTTTTCTATCCCCAAATATGGGATAGTAAAAATAATATCCACTGTACTGTTGGCTCAATTCAAAGGTAGGAGAGACAGACAGCTGGTATCCTGAACATAGTGTCTATTTCGAACAATAGAGGAGTTGTAAGCTGATATATAAATTAATAAGAAATATAGTTGTTATAGTGTAAACCAGTATTAAAGGCCCAAATACTGTAGTATTTTGATACTATGTATTTTCAAAGTTTGTAAAGGGGAGTAGGTTATATCCTAGCGCGAGAGGGGAAGGTCAATTTTTGTCAACCTCATTAAAAATACACATTTTGATGCTATACATCTTATTCAGATCCCCACGGACACTGCACTCCATCGGCCTAAATAGGTCCAAAAAATTATGGCCCTATAGTGTAGCTTCTATATTTATATATTTTTATATATTGCATGCCAAACATATACCTATACTTTATGTCATTGATTAACTGCAATTTATTCAAACCCATTTTTAACAATGAGGGATTCAGATCTTTTTATGTTGTGTATTGGACTGATCACTACACAGATTCTCCCATATTACTAGATCTCCTGATATCGTTCGTCCATTCTCTTGTTCTGGAGTCCGAGGTGAAGAGGACATGGCAGGACTTCAACTCAAATAGAGGTCTAGTTAAATCGAAAGAAAGTTCTTGAAGTATCATGATCTGTATTTATGCAGATATTTGATTGGCTGGCTGACACTTTACTCGTATGCAATTGGTCGATTAACCGATGCCACATATATTAAGAAATATATATGTTGGTTAAAATACAGCCCTTCCTTAATGATTAATGGTGAGGGTTCCTATAGAATGACACATGGACATGAACTCGGACCATGATCCGTTAGTTAGGGACCTTTGAACCCGAAATTAAATATTTGGAGTATCAAGTAATTATATAAAATGTGAACTTTAATAAGTTTGTCGGATGTCAGTGAACAAAGAATGGAGGTCGAGTCCTTGATCCAAGGTGGAATTCAATGAATGACCTTAGTCCATAGAACACACAACCACTTTAATCATCTCGTTACTTCATTCCAACTCAGTAAAGCACAGCAACTAGCAACCAATGAACCAATTTCTAAGAATGGCTGCAATTTGCTTGAGCTCATGAGGATGTGGGTGCAAGCATTTTAATACAAAATAAATTCATCTCAACCATAGAAATATAAAGATATAGAAAGATTATTCCCTTCAATAGCAGAGAAACATCGTCGTTCAGCTGTCGCCTGTGCCCAAACTAAACAAAGTAATGTGATCTACGTCATCGTAACTTGATCATAGAGATAGAAATATTTGTTTATATTGGGCAATATGACGTATGCTTCTGAAGAATTCTATAAGCTCTCTATGTCTTTATATTTCTATGTTTTAATTTATAGAGATATAAGAAAGACAGAGCTTATTCCCTTCAATTGCAGAGAAACTTCGTAGTTCAGCTAATTTGTACTACGTCATCGTATGTTGATCATAGAGATAGAAGGATTTGTTTATATTGGGACAATGACGTATTTCTCTGAAAATCCAACAAGCCCTCTCTGTCTTTATATCTCTATGGTTTAAGTTATAAAGATATACAGAAAGAGAGAGCTTATTCCCTTCAATTGCAGAGAAACATCGTAGTTCAGCTGTCGCCTGTGCCCAACAAAACTAAGTATTTTGTACTACGTCATCGTAAGTTGATCATAGAGATGGAAGGATTTGTTTATATAAGGAAATAAAACGTATTCCTCTGAAAATCCAACAAGTCCTCTATTTATTTATATCTCTATGGTTTAAGTCATACAGATATAAAGAAAATAGAGCATATTCCCTTCAATAGCAGATAAATATAGTTTATATTTATTATTTTAGCAGATAAACATCGTTCAGCTGTTCCCTGTGCCCAATATAAACAAAGTAATTTTTACTTGTCATCGTAAGTTAATCATAGGATAGAAAGATTTGTTTCTATTGGGGAATATGACGCATGTCTATGAAGAATCCAATAAGCTCTCTATGTCTTTAAATATATATAGTAAAACGATGACCAATGAGGGATTTACTGGACAATGACTGGATCTATCTAAGGACGTTATGTCCAGCTATGAATCTTTTTTTGAACTCATAGAGATTTACCTCTAAGATTAATTCAAAATTAATCGTTCCATCCTCATTTGTAAGCAAATGTTATTATTGGTTAAGCACCCCAAATCCATCTCAGTTTAAAAAAAGTTAATTTTCTAAAGATCCATTCACATTTTGAAGCGACTGGTACATATTAATACACTTCCGGTCATTTGGCTCCTCAAAACAACTGGGCCTTTGGAGCAGCAGATGTCTTGCGCTAAGCAGTTTTTTCATTAGGTAGATAATATCTACTATCATCCCATGATAAAGACTCTTCAGAATGCCTCTTTGAAGTGACCAGGGAATGCCCGGAAGTTATAAATGTACGTATAAATGACATTATTATTTACTTTTGTAAAATAAGAAGTATCAATTAACTTTTGATGAACACTGAGATAAGTGATCATGGTCGCCTTCTGTTAATAATAATAATAGGGTTCTGAGCATTATAAGCTAACCTTTCAACAACTATAAATTTGTTTGTTCAACTTCTATGAGATATATCTAACCAGAACTATTATGGTGTTTATATATATATAGTATATATATATATATATATAGATAAGAGAGAGAGAGAGAGAGAGAGAGAGAGAACAGAGTGATGATCATAGAGATATAAAGATATAGAGAGCTGATTCCCTTCAATAGCAGAGAAACATCGTTCAGCTGTATTCTATGTGTCCAAACTAAACAAAGTAATTTGTACTACGTCATCGTAAGCTGATCATAGAGATATATTCTATCTCTACATTGGACACAAAAATACAGACTATGGGAATAAGCTCTCTATATCTTTTATCTCTATGGTGATGAAACACTTATTTAAAACGGGTTTAAGGACTACAAAAATACAATTTTGAAAGAAAAAAATCAGATAAAGGTATCGTAAACAACATCAACATATCGTTGTTCATTAAAACTCTAAGGAGGGGGGAGCGGGAATTATAAGACTAAAATGTTACGATGCTGACACCCCCTTATTCATTGATTATTTGCTGAAAGTAGGGATTCTTCGTGGTGTTACTTTTTATATTTTTTATGATATATATTAATAGATTAAAAGCATTTAAACATTTAACCGGTGTAATTGCATATTTAACAAAATACATGAATAGAAAATAACGCACGATATTTTTCTTTTAACCAATCATTTTCCATCTTTACTTACAAGATGGAGATCTTTTAAACGTAAACAAATATTGCCCCATTAAGCAGATCAAAAATGAAAATGGAAGGTCAAATCTGTAGATATATTCCATTAGAAAAGGGGAATGCTTAAAGAAAAATACATATCCATCAATGAGCGTAAGGTTGGGATATGGCGTTGCTACCTTGTTTGACTCAAACACAAACTTTTATTATTATTTTTAATAGTTCCATTATCTTAATGCTTTAGTCAATGCCTCCCTCGCCACTCTTTGTTCGCAAGGCTTTTTCTCAATTCATATTAATTATCTTGGCATTTTCGGCTGACTTGACGACGAAAGGGAAGGAGTTAGAGACCTCCCATAAAGTTCATCGTGAGCACTGAATGTACATCAAAGTAGTCTTCATGAAGTTCTCATCTGCGATAATCGTCTAGGAGGACTGTGAAGCACGGATTTGGACCATAGTTTGAACAGGAGGAAGGCTTGAACTACTTACACATAAAAAAAATTACAAGTGGCCAACAACGAGGGAGGGTATAAAACAAATAAATATTTTACCGATACATGTACTGGAATAAATTTATGGGAATAAAACTAAAAAATGAGCAATCACTCCAACCTTCCATTATGAAGTTGTATTGAAGGGTTTCCTATGGGCTTCCATCGATAGCTGATCGATTATCAAATATTACTCTGTTTTTGAATAGTTTTTGAATGTTTTTTTTGTATATCTATGTTTTCATACGGCAATAGCAGACTGCCTCATAACGATTTAATTGGCTATGGCAACCCAGACTTGTCAGCAGGTTGCGATATTGTTGTTCCGCATTGATTAATTAATAATGTTATTGAACAGACTTGTTGATTTATCGTTCATTTGTTGTCGTTCGCGAACGATGAACGACAAGGAAATTCTTATCGTTCGTGTTCGTTTTTGGTACAAAAGACAAAAAAATCATTTTCATGTGATAAATAAACGTCATCACTATTTCAGAATGGCGAGAAAAAAGTCTTTCTAAAAAAAACGTGTTCAATTTTTTCAGAACGATGAACGATTAAATTTAAAATTATGATGAACGACGAACGACGAATTTTTCGTGAACGTTAACAAGTCTGTTATTGAAAATTCACTAACGCTTTTAAAATGTATTTATGTATCTGCAATATTCCCCCTCCAATGATCAGCTTATCTGAGAAGTAAATAAAACCTTAATACCCATATGAATATCTACCACTCGAACCTACACTATTCGATTAATTACTTTATCATAATACATTTATTGCTGATAAAATAACATTCCAATCATCATGAAATTGATTAACGTAATATTTAAAAAAATGCTCATTCGAACACTGCCTTAAAGCCAATAGCACAAAACGTCCACTTTGCAGTCTTATTATCTCCGGAAGTGTATATCATATCAGACTTAATTAGTGATACTGATCTCGTTATGAAAACAAAATAATAAAAAAACAATTGCAAATAGTTTTCAAAAACGGTTTTGACATTTTGTAAGCGACATTTGTTTCATGGAGACTTCATTCAGAAGAGGGTTGAATGAGAATATATAATTGTACATCTCTACTGTAATCGGTACTTTTTCAATGTTTATGAAACATCATTTTGCAAATATTTTTTTGTTAAAAGCATGGGAATTAATCCGACATAAAAAGGTGGATTAATTTTAAAAATTGTGATTGCCCATCGGTAGGAAGAAGGTTAAAAACCCCATCAGATCTATCAATCTTACGATGGATTTGCTTTTGTAACTAAAAATTTGTATATGCTATATTATAAGAGATTTGTGAGGATCAGAGAAAGATTGCTATCTGATATTTAATGTCATATAAAAACCCAATTGATGGGATCGCTCAAAGACATTAGCGATTTGCGATCAATGAAATTGTGATCAAATCGAAAAACTATTATCATATTTTGCATTCTCTTCTATATTTTCATTAATCTAAACCTATACCACAAAATATCTTTGAAATCAACCCAATGACCATTTTGGACCATATAACTGTTGAAACCATAGAGATGAATATTTGAAGAGCCTATTCCTTTCAGATGTATCTGTGTATCCAATATAAACAGAGTAATATGTACTATGTCATCGTAAGCTGATCATAGAGATATAATCTATCTCTATGATCAGCTTACGATGACGTAGTTCAAACTACTTTGTTTAGTGGACACACAGAATCAGCTCAACGATGTTTCTCTGCTATTGAAGGGAATCAGCTCTCTATATATTTAATCTCTATGGTTGAAGCTGATGAAGAAGTATTAATTATTCATTGAAGATATAGTTTTTTTTATAAATAGTTTTATTTGCTACTCCGTATTTACATCAATAATAACAGAACGGCACATGTAAAATGATTAACTATGGGCCCTCGCAATGTGACATCCGGTCATCTATTTCGATCCGTCCTGACCATTATTCAGAAGGCGTGGTAGTGAGCCATCTCCATTCTTGTACAACAATGAAGATATATTTATTAATGAGAAGGAATACTTTTTCCCGTAAAAATACTTTATGGCGACAACTTTTCTTTCTTTTTTTTCGTTTTAATTTAGTTTTTCAGATACCAATTTCTAGTGATTTTTGAGGTTTTTTTTTTTGCTATAGTGCAATCATTGATATATATCGCCGATCAAAAAACTCCAAGCTTTTAACACACACTAGGAAAGGCGGGAGTTTTGAACTGCCTAGAAGGGCGGCTGACGTCTATTGACGTCAAAGCAGGGATAATATCAATTTCTGTCATCAAAATAATAAATAATGTGAGCAATAATATACATTTTTAGAGTTTTTGTTGAATTTTTTAAGCAATCCTTGTTGATTATCCTTGAGTTGCATCAAAAGAAGCTGTATGAAAATAGGAACATTACCCCATTGATTAATACCATGGACAAACCTGGTGAAGTGCAATAATTTAATTGTGTATAGGTAGTTCAGTAAATGAAATTAATTAATTAGATTTACTCATCATAAAAAATGTTCTGACTCAAATGATCGAAGATTATTTTTTATGGGAGTGTCCTCATCATCATCCTTTGATGTTTTCAATGCCTCAACAATACTCAGTTTGACTGCTCCATATATTATTAAAGTACAGGATAGTTCGAGCCGCTGTCTCTAGGCATACATGGTAAGTCGTACGCTAAAAGGCTATGTTTCTTTTACAAAGAAAAGACCGAAACTCTAAATCCTTTTCTAGTCGAGTGTCCATTTATTTTGAAAAGCTCTCAATTCATTATCAAACATATTTAACCAAAAAATTTAAACTTATTTTATGTCCTAAAGAATTTGCTTTTTATTTGGGTCCACAAACTAATGAAGTTAATTTATTTTAAACAAAAAACTCAGTTATTCTATATAAATTTTTTGTTTAAGATTAGGCCCTCTAGATAATATATTAAGTTTTTAGTGATTTTTAAAATATGTTGATGTATTTGTGTAAACAAAAAATAAAATGTAACCAATTGATGGAAAATAAATTGTTGTACTGATTACACACAAAATGTGATTTATTCCTTATACCAATTGATAAAACTAACATTGATGATTACCTCGCATTAATATTTGTGTAAATCAATTTCGGGAGAATGTATTTTTTTTAATTATTCCAAATTTTATAAACTCTTTTATAATATTCGGTGAGTCATAAAGAATGAGCCTGATCCAGTAAAACTCGAAATTTTTTATCAAAATCATAAACATACTTCTAAATCAAAATGTTAACATAATCCCATCCAACTACATAGGTCGTGGAGCTTCCGGAGATGGTTGAACGGCTTGTCTTCACTGACCCTCTTCATCGCCCCTGCACGGCCAGTGTGGCGTCTTCGGTGCCCCCCAAACTAATCCTTCCAGAGCAATTACTTAAACTTCCGGAACATGTACTGGTCGCAGAGGTTCAGGTCGGTTGTTGGGGCTCTTTTCATCTGTTCAATGTCTCTCCGGGTCAGAAAGTCCCTGGTATCCGCGGTAGCATGAGGACGTGCACTGTCTCACATTAGTACACGAGTAAACTCAGGACTTGTTGTTGTCCAAGATCCAACGTCAAAAGCCTGGAATCGGTTTCTGTCGAGTGGTCATCCGGGGACTATCCTCGATCAGGCGCTTTACAGCGGCGAGTGTCTCCGGTGTCCTCGTCTCCCGGTGTCTTCCTCATGACGTATTCTTCTTCAGAGAAAAACTGCCATTGTCGAAGTCCTTTTTCCATCTCATGATGGTGGAGAGGCCAGGGCAGAGTCAGGGAAGGCAGAAATGAGATCCCTGTCTTGGTGAGCTTGATTCAGATATAAAAGTAGGAGCGAAAGTCGGTGTATCCATTTGCAGCGGCGAGTGAGTGACATATAGAAATGGTGCGTGTGTTGACAATTATTTATACTACATGAGTGGCACCAATTAGTCGCGGCCCTCACAAAAATATGCGATAAGAACGCACCCGTTATAATTTTGAACTATTTTGTTTACATTCGAGATAATGAACTCAGCTCATTCTTTATGACTCAGCCTAATAAAAGCCATTGATGGACATTCACCAATAATTCAGTCAAACCCAAAATATTAAGAAAATACATAATATCAGAAACAAATTCAATTGACGATTCTGCTCCTATCGTGTTAATTAACAAAGTGTCTTTAAAAAAACCAGTACTTCTTTTTTTAGGTATCTCATTAGCTTTCCCGGCTCAAAATATGAGACTTGTAAAAACCACCATGATGTCATTGACCCTTCTTCTTCAAACACATCATTTTTCCTTAATGGTGTGAGTAAGAAAAAAAACATTTAATGCATTTTGAACACAGATTGAATAGAAGAAGAAATTCCCGTCTTATTAATGTGTTTTTCTCTTTTGCATTTTTTGTTCTTGATTGCATTGCCTCGGAAGAGTTCTTGGAAGGATAGAAGCCATGGGAATTGAATGCAATTATAGGGATGCCTTACTCAAGGGAAGTCTAAGGGTTTTTGTTTTGGTAGGATTTAAAAGATGTTTTGTATGTAGAAAAATATGTGTTTTTATATTATTGGGATTTTCGCTGAAGATAGGGACGGAAACCTGGCATCAAAAATGAATGTTCACGAGGTTACGTTATACCTTTATATATATATATATATATATATATATATATATATATATTATATATATCATGAAACAACCGGGTCCCGGCTGTTTTTGAACGTCCCGGCCCAGTGTCTAAAAATAATTGGGCCGGACTTAATATTTTTCGTTTCTCTTCGTCAATCCCAAAGTGACGATGTTATTTTTAGAAAATAATTTTTTAAAATGTTACAAAACGTCGTCACTTTCTGAATGACAAAAGAACGAAAATATATTAAGTCCCGGCCCGGGTACCGCGAAAAAAGTGTCCGGGTCGTTTCTGATATATATAGATATATTCGATACAATTGCATCCTTGTGGATATCAATAAGCATATAGTAATAAAATTTAGTCACTCGACCTATGATCGTATCAATGAGTTGACCCAAAACTGCCTTCCCCTCTCGGGAGTATTCGAACCTGATCCCTCAACATTGAGAGTTGAACACGCCTTAAAGCACTGTGCTATCCCAATCCCTTTTTTATGCCTATTGTTTCGATAGAATTGCATCCGATTGGATATAAATGAGCTTTATAGCGTTAAAACTCGTCTATCAAACCTAAAATAAAATGTTCGAAAAAATTACATATTTTTTCTGTTAGTAACTATAATTTTTTTAAAATCTGTTTTTTGGTGGATGGAATTGCGGTATCTGACTGGATATAATAATCATTATAGCATTAAGAATGTGTCCATGACACCTAGGATCCTTTTAATACGTCTATTAGTTAGACTGATGATTCATATATTTTCACTTATGATAAAGCAGAATAAGCTTTCATTATTTCCCCCGAGATTGAAAAGCTCATAAGTGACCTTGATCGAGTTATATGAGATGAAGACAACTTGTGTTTTAAAGAGGGATATTCTTAGTTTTCAGCTGATATTCATTCCTCAGCACCCGCGAGTAAAGTAATGCCTTAATTCATATGACAACTATAAAATTATTATAATTATTCTCTCATGTTTTCTAACTAAACACCATTAAAAGTTAATAAAAAACAATAAAACAAATTACCGTTAAAAAACGGTGTTATTTCGTTAGATTGTATTTCTCACAAGAGGGTGACGGCTCAAGAGGGTACCAATAGGGAGTCAAAGGCCTACATCTGATTCTGCTTTACTCCGGGCATCTTCCAATTCGTGTGTGGCAAGTCGCGAGGAGCAGCGGATGATAGAATAATTGGTTGCAGGTCTTGCCCGATCCGCGTTTACTTTCTCCTAGAGCGTTTTTCGATCCAATAAGGGCCTTTGCACTCGAAAGTTAATAGCCTGCAAAGTAAGTTGACCTCTGTTGTTTTTTGGAATGCCAAGTAAAGTGGGTAAGAAGAACAAATACGCTTTGATTTTATAAATTTGTTTATAATGTTATTAAGGAAAGTTTTATTAAAGCATTCATGGTATTATCAAAAATGATCCACATTTGCGCGAAAGTTATTAAAATAAAGGCACCTGCTAGAAATCTGGAATTGCGAAGTACTACTGTCAATAACATCCCGACCAAGAATCTTTAAAACTCCCAAAACCAATCAACTGACGTATTCAGTTCCCCAACCATCTGGTGCAAGCCCCATTAACCAATTC
>CP045908.1:5471218-5504442 GCA_013387185.1 Caligus rogercresseyi
ACAAAACTGTGTCTATAAAACCTTTCATGTCATTGTGGGTATTGTTTCAATTAATTAAATAGTCTCCCTTATGCATTTAACTCCATATTTTATACGTGATTTACTAAATAATATAAAAATATATATAAATCATGTGGAAAAAAAAAATTCTCCATAAGAAACGATTGTCCAAAAAATATCCCAGTATTGATGAACTGGATTTTATCATTGAACCCGATTTATATATTCAGATTAGTGGAATGATATTATGAATGACAAAATAATTTAAAAAAAATATTTTTTTATAATTAAAATATATTTAACACACTAGTAATAAAAAATATAAAATATTATTTATATTTTTTTATTACTACGTGTTGTAAAATATATTTCAATTTTAAAAAAATAATTTTTATTTTGTTATTTATAAATATCATTTCACTAATCTGGGATATATTAATTATTATAAATTTGTTTGTCCATCATTGGATCCCAAACTCAACAATGTATTGTACCACTGCCACTTTTCCAACCACATCAAACAGAGAAAAGCTTGGACCCATCGCATGCAAAAGAGGAGATTCGACATTTCAGCAGCCTGCATCATCCTTTATGTGTAGTTTGCACTTCACTGAAAAGACTATTAGAGAGATCTAAGCAACTCTCTGTTGAAACCGCTTGCAGTTCAATGTCAGTTAGATAGTGAATTTTAAGTGCGTCTCTGGTTCGAAAGAGCTCTGTGAAGTAGACAGAATCTACAATACATTGCAAGATTCATTATTGGAGTCACATTTTGCTGATGAAATCGAGAATGATGGCACAATTGATGCGGACAATGTATATTTAGATTCTGCCCTTTCAACAAAACAATATTAGATCTTGAGCATATCCCTTCCGAAAATGACTTCTCTTATCACCAGGGCTTTATATATGTGTGGTTTTATAGCATACAAGTTAAAAATTCTCACCTAGGGGATCACACATCAAATAAATGCTGCAGAATTAGCTCCTTGGTTGAGGTTTATCTCGAAGGATGGGCTTGTACAACCAAATTTTGCATTTTTTAGAGGCTATGAGGAAATGTGAACAAATTTTTTCAAATAATTTTATAGTAAATGGAAGGATAAATAGGAACGACAACCTTGTAAAAAGAGTTTTTAAATCAATGTCTAAGGTGCCGTCAGTTCCATTGAAGCTCTAATAAAGTTGCTCAAATTCGTGTATTTCTCCAATAAATTTGAAAAAAACACCTTCAAAGCACAAAAGCTTAGACATAGAAAAAGTTTAAGAGAGAAGCGAAAATGAAACAGTGGATTATTAAATGCTCCAATAAATTATTTACTTTTTCCTAAATATGTATTTCTAATAATATTTATATAATATATGATTATAAACAGTATTTTGTTTTGTAATAATTTATAAATTATATATTTTTTATTAATATGTATTTCTAATAATATTTATATATATGTATAACCATATTTTTGTTTTTGTATTCATTCATAAATTATATACCTTTTTCTAAATATGGGATTTGTAATAATATAATGATTAAAATAGTATTTTGTTATAATTTATTTCGTTGTTTTTTATGTGCTTTAACATATAATGATTGAAGAGTTTTGCTTTTTCATGAAATATTTTGGATAATTTCAGCAACTTTAAATCATCAAAAATTTATGATTATTCAAAAAAAATTATATTTTTTCCATTTTCTATAGAATTGTGATAATTAATTCTTCTATGGGCTAATTAAAGGCTAAATTTGATTATATTTACATATTTTCTTATACAATAATACCCCTCTTTTGCCATATGCGACGTCATGCTCATGAGGTAGGTTGCGTCGCGGTGTATTTTTTTAACTTTCATTGTTAAAATGGCTCTACCTACTTTTAACTACCTTGATAAAATACATGAATTTGATAATTATTTACATAATTTTCTCATGTACATACTTCTACTTCCAATAAATTGGAGGTTTTATTAGACCTATTTTTTTACTATAGTCGTCTGTTCTCGTAATGTATGTGAACACAATGTTTATATACCTTGATATATATTGTTATAGTTCATGACATTATGGTATACTCGTATATTCTAACGCTGATCTAATTAGTTGAACTGCCATTTCTATTATTGAAGATCCTATTTGTTTTCATTTTTTACTAATTCTTTTACATATAATTTAAATATTCCTTCAATTTTTGTAAACTCCTTATTACATTTATCCAATTCAAATATTAATCCACCAGAAGAAGAATAGTTTCTAATGAAATGATTTTTTAAATAGATCTTTAGAGTTTATATTGTTTTTATACTTCGAAAGAATATTTCAAAAGACTGTTTACTTACAACTCCCTCGATAAATTATAAATATTATGAGCTGACTACAGACAGGTCTCACGACGTAACTCTCCTTATAGGGCTCTTGGATGGGGGAAAACAGAAAAAAAACTTAAAAGAGAGTACGACTTTATATATTTATCAAGAAAATTGAGAGTGGTGACATCACTCTCCATCTCTTGGCATTATAAAAATTGATTAGCGTGATGTTGCGTTATAAAAAATGTTATTTTTCAAAAACTTAAATTTGGGGGAAGACAGGATAGAAAAAAACTTATTTTTAAGTAATCCTATGGAAACGAATTTTCCGATAAAACTCCAAAAAAACAAAAGCACGTATTACTACGTTAGTTCTCATCCACAGAAGATTTGGAAAAAATCTAACTAGGCAATTTTAAAAAATCGTCAAAAAACGTTTTGGCGAATAAAATAACCATGTCGATGACAAATTTTCTGCGAGGTTGACACCCCATTAAAACACTCCCTGAGCTCATCAAAACTATTCACTGAAATTTAGTCAGGATCTAATGAACCGTTCGGGAGATGCAGGGAAACGAGCGAACGAACAAACGAACGAACGGAATTCTTTTTTTATAAGTATAGATATATATAGATATTATATATATCAGAATTTTATTTTCTCGTAAACGATTGTATCTCCGATTCATATTTCTTTTAAAAATATACCACCTAGCGATACCAATGATTAGAGTTTTGACAAATCTGCCTATCTATTGAGCTTAAGTAGGTAGATGTCGACTTCTGATATTGGCTGTCAATTATAGATTTTTAGTAAATCCTACCTCTGTATCATATTATAGTCCTACTTGATTACGTTCAATATTGCTATGTGCTGTTAATAGTATTAACATAACAGGTTGCATGAACTATAATATTGACATCATTATAGAGAAGGCAGCTGAGTTCAAATATAATAATATATATATTAACTTAAATATATTTGAACTCAGCAACATTCTCTATAATGATGCCAATATTAAATTGCATGAGACCTGTTATGTCCTGACGTCACGTTCCTGGAAGAATTGTATTTCACACAAATGAAATCCATTGCCAGGTGCAAATTCTGGTGGCCCAATATTGACAATGACTGTCAGAGTCTGACATAGTCAATTACGTCAGCGCCTGCCTCATATGTCCAATCCACCGCATCTGTTCCTCCTTCTCAATTCATTCTGCATCCTCCTGCTGATGTGTGGGAATGCATCCACATAGACTACGCGAGGTGTTTCGAAAGGACGTCTTCATTTTAATGGACACCGGTTCGAAGTGATTGAGGCGCCGGCGTGAAGAACAATACTGCACAAACAACTCTATCTCAACTGCTGGCATGGTTTTCAACGTTTGGCTTCCCTCGCTGTGTCCATTCTGACAATAGACCCCCATTCGCCAACCCCTTATTCGAATCCAAAATTACGAGAGTGGGGAACATATTTTTCTCGCTCACCTCCTTATCACCCTCAGTCCAACGGTTAGGATCGTGAAGATACTCGCTACTTAAAAAGCAGCTCTCTTTTTACGAACTTCTCTTCTCTTACCGCACCACTTCCTGGACTCCTCAGGTAGAATTACTGCGGACTCCTACTCTCTCGTCCGATCCGGACCCGCCTAGATGGTCAAGAGCTATGCTCCAGCAATAGTCAGCCATCATGTGGCTATCCCATATTTCTTGGTACCTCTTCTACATGTCCCTCATGTCCTGGTGAATCAAAAAACTCCCTTTACTAAGTTTTTCTCAAAGAATATGCCTGTTTGGTGTAAGTATTCCAGTCCAAGGTCCCGAAATGGGTACCGGGAACAACTGTCGTATCAATTGGAAATGCCCTATGGTCTATCCAAATTGGATCCGAAATTAGACTAAGCACTAATCAAATTCGTCCTCGCAAATGTTGTTGGGGAGTATGTTATGTCCCTGACGTCACTTTACAAGACACCTGACGTCATGTCTACTCTTTTCCTCTTCCCTGGGCATAATTCTTTCTTTTCCGATATGTACTGTGATAATAAAGTAGCCTTCAATTCATAACTTCTCACACGTATCTTTCTTTAATATTCGTTCTTTCCGTGCCACTTAATTGCGAAAACTCTGGAATACAAATATATTAATAATATATTCTTCTTTAAAGTATCCCAACACTACACACCCAAAATTTTAAGATAGGTTAACTGTGAAATAAATAATATAAGCTTGTAAAAGGCTGCGTGTTGAAATCATAGAGATATAAAGACATAGAGAGCTCATTGGATTTTTCAGAGAAATACGTCATTGTGCCCAATATAAATAAATCTTTCTATCTCTATCATCATCTGAACGATGTTTCTTTGCCATTGAAGGGAATAGCTCTTTGTATATTTATGGTTCAAATCCGTCGGAGTCATCAATGTAGCGCAAATGAGGAGAAGAAATAACGACTCGGTAGTTGTGCAGAAACAGTGTCTTGTCTCTTGTCTGGCGCTTATATATCTGCAGGCAGGCCAAGAGTACTTAAGATTGATAATCTCCTGAGTTGTGAGATAAGGGTTGGCAGATTGTATTGCAGTAGCGAGCAAGTCAATCCGCTACAAGCTCATTCTTTCGTTCAAAAACCCTCCGGGGTTTTTAACATATAGATATAAAATATAAAGAGCTTATTCCCTTCAATAGCAGAGAAACATCGTCGTTCAGCTGTATTTGTGCCCAACTAAACAAAGTAATATGTACTACGTCATCGTAAGTTGATCATAGATATATAAAGATTTGTTTATATTGGATACAAAAAACGTATTCCTCTGAAGATCCATAAGCCCTCTATGTCTTTATATCTGAATGGTTTTTAATAAAAGTGTATTAGAAGTTGTGTCGCACTCTTAGGCATAATAAAACTCCGGACTTGTTACACTTAAATAACTATATTCTCCCTGATTCATAAAGCCGCCAAATATGTATACAAACCTCCTCCCTCCTCCTAGTGATGAGACAGCTCAGAGTGATGAACCGGTCCAGTTCATGGTTCTTGCTACAGAAGTCTATCAAAACTATGCACTAGGGTGTGTGGTCCTTTTTCAAACTTGTCTGATCCCAAATTATCATGGATCAAAAGTTGTATTTTGGTATTGGTAATAACTCCAAAAAAATAATTTTCCTCTCCGGTCAAAAACCAACTCCCTCCTTCCGGTCAAAGTTCCGGTATTTACCGGAAGTACGTCAAAACGCGGTCAAATTCGAAAAAAAAAAAATATTTTTATAATATGGGCCAATGAAATGAAAAACTTATTATATATTTTTTTTCGATTTGTTAGTAATTTTTTCGACTTTTTGATTACAGTTTTTTTTATTGTTGAAAATCAGTTGTTTTGTCTTAATTACAATATAGTTTTAAATTTCCTTATAACTTACGGAATTTTATCGCCATATTTTTCAATAAATACAACTAATTTGCAGCTAAACAATATAAACAAAAAATATTTTATTGTCTAGACATCCAAAATCAAAAACATAAATATATTTTCTACACATAAAGCTGAATAAAATTTGAAAAAATATGAATAAATTTTCTAACATTTTATTACAACTATAACTAAATACAACTAAACAATACAACAAAAAATTTTATTCTATAGACTTCTAAAATGTTTAACATAAATACATAAAGACATAATGGTGGGAGAAATTTGAATAAATGTATTAATTTAAAAAGTCGGATTTCGAAAATGTTTTATTTAACTTTGATCTTGAATTGTGTGTTACAATTAAATGTTTATGCCTCGTATTTTGATCTTCTATTTCTTGGGATTTTCTAGTTGTCGATGCTACAAATCTTTCTACGTTTTGTGAATGACATGGAATATCTGGTATTTGTAAATCTTCACCTTCGGTACACTTTAATAATTCTTCTTCAGTAAAGTCAAACGTTAGAGGCGGTTCTGTTTTATAAGTTTTTGGTATTGTATTTAAATTAACTAAATCAAAAAAACTTTTGGCAGCTAAGTTTAAAAATTTTTTTTGGAGGAACAAATTGCCTAACAAAATCTGTGCATTTGGTTTTTCTATCTTCTAAAATAATTTTAACAGCTTCTTTTCGTTTTCCCATGTCCGAATCAAATAAAGCACATAAGAGTACATTTTCTGGATGTGCAATGAATGAATTTGTTCTAAATGTTGCTGTTATAGCGTTTTTTCTTGTGAGTTTAAATGTTTGTTTGCTTGGTTAATTAAAAAGAAAAAATGTTTTGATCCATGTTTTACATGATGATTTTTTTTATTTGAAGAAATGTAGGGCATATACATTTAAAATTATAATTACTAGTCTTTTTAATTCCTTTCATGGTTTCTTTGATTGTATATATAGTCTTAAAAGAGTTGAAGCGGTTGTAATCCTTCTAGCATTGTGAATTTTACCGGGATGTTTCTCAAGAAATTTTTCGGTACATGGTTTGGTCCGTTATGTATCATATTGCAAATTTGAACAAATATTGTTGATCGTTACTTAAGCATTTAAATAAGCCTTGATTAATGTCTAAATTACTTCCTCGGACAGGTTCAAAAGAAACTGGTACAATTTTACAAGAAAAATTGTTATTTGAGAACCAATTTCGCCCTTTAAAGAATTTGGACCGGTCGTTTTAGCATCATAAAATTGAAATAGTTTTTTGAAAAGCAATTCATTCATATGAAGTAAACAAATGATCCATTGTAACGGCGATTCTAATGTTTGCTCCAAATGTCTTATGACGCCAGCTTGGTATCCTGTGTTCACTGGAGCACCATCACTTCCAATAGCTCGGAGAGAATCGGCACTATCAGATTCTACAATTAAAGAATGCAATTCATTGGCAATGTGGATTGCTTTTCCAGATATTGGTGTGAAATGGTTTACATAAGTTGCTTGCGGTTCCGAAATCACAGTAATGTGTTCTTCATGTTTTTCTTTCTTGGAAAATTCAGTTGAACATCTTGTTAAGTCTTTGCGTCCATCAAATTTGATACAGATGAAGCCTTTGTTTTCTTTATGTAGTCTCAATGATTGATCACAGTACTTTTTTGCTTGATAATAAACTTTCGATGGAGATAATAAATTTTCCTGAGTAGAGAGATGTAGGTCATTCAATAATGCGTTTCCATAGGCAGTAGCCGCTCTAACAGATAGACCATATCTCACAAGCACTTGACTTGATTCTGGGAGAAAATTTTATGTTTTTTTTTCACTACATTTTTAAAAATATGGCGATAAAATTCCGTAAGTTATAAGGAAATTTAAAACTATATTGTAATTAAGACAAAACAACTGATTTTCAACAATAAAAAAAAACTGTAATCGAAAAGTCGAAAAAATTACTGACAAATCGAAAAAATATATAAAATAAGTTTTTCATTTCATTGGCCATTATTATAAAAATTTTTTTTCTTTTTCGAATTTGACCGCTTTTTGACGTACTTCGGTAAATACCGGAACTTTGACCGGAAGGAGGGAGTTGGGTTTTGACCGAAGAGGAAATTATTTTTTTTGGAGTTATTACCAATACCAAAATACAACTTTTGATCCATGATAATTTGGGATCAGACAAGTTTGAAAAAGGACCACACATGCACTGCCCAAATAATATTCTAAACAAATTATGTCTAATCTATCAACAAACCTTCGGATCGTTCAAACAATTACTACACAGGGCACAAATATATATTTTTAAAGTTCTTGGGATATATCAACTGATTTGAATACCTAATGGGTCCCTGATAACTAAATTAAAAAACTATTTTGCTCAATCAGGTCATAATTTTTTGAAATTTTGAGCTTTTTGTTTTCGATTTTCAACTTTTAGACAAATCACAACTTTTTTGTTTATTGAGCTACAAAAATGGTATGTATATTTTTGGAAATGGCATGGTCATATTAGTGGGGGCGGAGACTAGTTTAAGTTGGAAAGATAATCAGAAAGGCCCCAAAAATTACATTTATTTTTGGTAAAATGACCAAATTTTGCATATTTTTTCAGTATACATATTATCTATATTACCACTTCTTAAGTAAAACAAAAAATATTTTTTAAGCTTTTTTATTTCTTACTAAACAAAAAACATATCTAAATTGAAAATGCATGGAATGCTAATTACTAGCAGTATAAAACTTATCTCTAAAGATCTTCTCTGTGCTGCAAATTAGGATAGTCAAGAGCTATGCTCCAGCAATAGTCAGCCATCATGTGGCTATCCCATATTTCTTGGAACCTCTTCTACATGCCCCTCATGTCCTGGTGAAACCTCTCACCCTGCTCATCACTAACACTTGCAAGATTTTCAGGAAATTTCTCTAGATGACAGAAAAGGAAATTAAGTTTGATTCTCATATATACATTTAGCTGCTTTTAGCTCACAAGCATACTGTTTACAAGCTTCACATAATTGCTTGACTTGTTGTTTCCAAGAAAATTATCCACAACCAACAAAGGAACTCCAAGCATTATACACAATCTGGTTCATTATAAAAACCAACAGATGATAATTCATTAGCTTTCTGATCTGAGGATCATCACAAATCCAGCCTTCTTTTTTTACTCAGTCCAGGGAAGCATCACAAATGTATTTAAAAGTGTCCATCTTTGTCTAGGGCTTTGACAAATTGTTTCATTAACCTTAATGTGAAGAGGAGGGAAAAGGATCTTTATCTGTCCACCAGAGGCTCAGCAATAACATTTTTCTCTCCAACAGTCATATGAGTCCTCTCTGGCCACTCCTTCCTCACCCAGTGTTCCTCCCTTGCCCTACTATCCCAGTGACAGAGAAATTAAAGGAATTCGGTTTCTTTTAGTTTGGTGCCAACTGGAATGGATCCATATTTATTTCCATTATGGGGCAGAACGACTTTGATTTAGAACTGTCAATGAAAAGACTGCACTCTTGAGGATTGTAGTTACTTATACGTAACTTATCGAGGAGATCAGGAATGTCATTACAGTAAAAAAAAGTCCATCTTTCTCAGAGAAGAAAGGAACAACTCTGAATCTCTTGTTTGTAGAAGGATATTGTTGTACCACTTTGAAGCAGATTATTCTAACTTAATTTAGGGACCAAAAGTTCTGCATATTTTTTGCACAAGTTGAAGTCTCTCGCAAGGTCATTTAATTCACACTGGTTGAAGTGCTTTGTCTGTGATGTTGTACCTTCAAAGTGTATATCATCATGATTGTGTGAACTATCACATTGCAACTGCTCGGTCGCACTCTCATCATCTGTAACATCTTAAAGTGACTCGAACACTGGAATTGGAACATCTTCACTGTGGGGCACTGGTCTGTTAGTAGAATCCAAGTTTGGATACTTTAAACTCTTTCTGTTTTTTCTATTTATACCTATAAGGTGTAAATCGCAAAGGGCAATCATCTGAGTGGTTTTTTGGTTCTTTCCACACCATAGGTACACAAAAACTTAAGTTCTTCTTCTTGCCTTTAGACCATTCGCTAAATTTTGTAATACAACTAACACACACAATGGGAGGGGCCCACTCTTTTATCATTCTTTAGGAGACACAATTTTAAATATTAGAAGCAATTTTGCAAAACTTTTAAAGAAAATATATGTGTGATTTATCTTTAGTTTATCCTCTCAAAACCTATCTCCGCCCCCACTAACAAGAGTATGCCATTTCCAAAAAAATCTATCCATTTTATAGCTCTATTAACAAAAGTTACAAAAATCGATCAAAATATTTTTGGCTTTTTTGGGCTTTCTGATAATTTTTTCAACTTAAACTAGTCTCTGCCCCCACTAATATGACCATGCCATTTCCAAAAACATCCATACCATTTTTGTAGCTCAATAAACAAAAAAGCTGTGATTTTGTCTAAAAGTTGAAAATCGAAAACAAAAAGCTCAAAATTTCAAAAATTATGACCTGATTGAGCAAAATGGTTTTTAAGGCTATGGTATACTTTCGTACACCGCCTCCATATTTTAGGGATCATGGTATATTTTTTTTATTTTTGGAAGGGAATGGGAGAAGAAAAAAAAAAAAAAGGAGAGTTCGAGAGATGGAATACGAGAGAGACACAGAGAGAGAGAGTCACGCAGATATAGACACACAGATATAGAAAGGCACAGAGAGAGAGAGAGAGAGATAATGAACTTATTCCCATCCTGAAGAGTCTCGGGATCGAGAAATTGACTTTGCACATAGAAGTGGAGTCTTTGGGCACCTGGGTCGTGAAAGAGGAAGTTCCTCATGACCTATTCCTACTCATCGTCTTCAAATATCTACCCTCCCTCCATCCCCCTCTTCCGGATCTGTCTCGGATGACTACGGAGACTCCACTCATGAAGCCTCCTCCTACACGTTTCTTGGACTCGAACGTCTAGAAGAGGAAGCCTCTCATGCTTGCTCTTTCTCCTCCGGGTCTCGGATGACTACGGAGACTCCACTGTGTGTCTATATCTGCGTGACTCTCTCTCTCTGTGTTCTCTCTCTTAATTCCATCTCTAACTCTCCTTTTTCTTTTTTTTTTCCTCTCCTTCCCTTCCAAAAAAAAAAAATATACCATGAGTCCCTAAAATTCGAGGGCGGTGTACGAAAGTATACCATAGCCGTTTTTAATTTAGTTATCAGGGACCCATTAGGTATTCAAATCAGTTGATATATCCCAAGAAACTTTTTCACTGTTCCCCAGTGCTATTATTATGAAAAATGAAGGCACGAAAAGAGGAAAAAATCATACATGAACGCAATCTATGCTTATTAGGTAAGAGAATTTACATACATCAACGTATATATTGCAATCCTCTGTTTGATCACATACCTTTTAAGTGTCTTATTTTAATAGTTTTATAAAACATAGGACTGGAACGGACCTTTTCTTATCACAACTATGTATATCGAAAAGGGAGGAAAAATCAGCTGAAAAGAACTTTCCAAAGTTATATAACTGTGAATATAGAATACTCAAAATATGAATTTAGTTACAGAAGCATTTCAAATATTTTCAAGCTTTTATGCAACACTTGTGTAGGTATGAAATAAAACTATAACGTATATAGGCCCACCTGCCCAGGATTTCATATCGTTTGATAACGTTC
The DNA here is from genome assembly GCA_013387185.1 of Caligus rogercresseyi. NCBI lineage: Eukaryota > Metazoa > Arthropoda > Copepoda > Siphonostomatoida > Caligidae > Caligus > Caligus rogercresseyi. Next base: position 5,482,608 of record CP045908.1, read on the forward strand.
CATATATAAACAAAGCTTTGTGATCATAAAAAACTTTTTACTGGTGATATATAGACAACAATAAATATTACAATGTTTGTAAAATAAACATTTAATATATTTCAATCCAACCAAAATCTCGTTTCGAATTTGCGCTGTGCGAATTTTCGGCTTCCTTTTCCTCAAGCCTTTCTCTGATAAGAATATTAAGGGTCTTTCCTTATAGACTTAAGTGGTTTAGTTTCATCACAAGGATGGGGCTTAGTCATCAGTGATTGAGATTTCTTCCTTGATGATCGTAGACTCCCAATGTTGTACTGTCAAAACCATTTCCTCATCTAATTATCTCCAGATTAGATTGTTCAGGAACTTGTTCGACTTCCTCCCGGATAGGAGGAGGAATATTTTCAACACAATTGTCGAGGGGAGCGGGGCTTAACACTGAGGAGCACGGTGGAACGGAGTTGGATAACTAAAAGAAAGAAGAAAAAAATTCATTTTGGAAAATGTATATAATCTAGTGGGAATCTAAATATATCATGTTTTTTATAGACCAATGATTACAAAGAGTCTTTTGAAGTTTATTTTCGGATATTTGTTTCTTATTATATTTGTCAAATAAGGTTTGCTTGAAAATTAAGGTCTCCTACTTTGATTTTTAAAAAAATATATGCATTTTTAAATTTCAGAGTCATTCACAAAAATATCGAATCAGATAATTTGAGAGTAGATTATTAATAGTCGGCATTTCAGTATATATATCTCTATACTAGCGGGGATTAGTGTCTTATACGTATACCATTCATTTTTAATAATAAAAAACTACTAATGATTGATTTGTGTTCATGAGAAGTGGTAGATTTTGTTTAGGAACTTATCAAAAGTCAGCTTCGTGGAATTTCAAATCCATATCGTATGGATATGAACGAGCAGATTAGTCTGACTAAAATTAGTGCATCGCATCCAGGAATCACTGTTATATGAGGTGTATCAATGTCGGAAGGAGTAGTACCAGAGCGTCCCCATCACTGACCAGATATTTACCACCATGCATTTACAAAGAAAGAAGGACAGCTCGACAGAGGGAACCTAAGACTTCAAATGACTGATATATTTTTTCTATGAAATAGGGAGAGCGATGATGTCACGTCACTCTCCATTTCATGATAAAAATAATTAGAAGCCTCACTCTCTCTTTAGTTTGTCTGTCACTGCCTTTCCCCCAACAAAGAAGAGCACAAAAATACTCCCGATATTCAGCACTACAAATCGTTACTTCTATATTCTCTATGATTATATCTGCCCTCTCCGAGGAAACGATAAAATCTACAAAATACCGATACCGCTTTCAATCAGTAGATTTGCATAAAAAAGTTTGCCGATCTACCGACACCAATTAAATATAGTTTGATAGTAAATGTCGATACCGGAGGTTATATTTATCTACTGAGTGCCAGCTCTGACAACTATTAAGGTCCTAATACAGAGTCAAACTTGTCTAAAGTGGAGACAGATGGCCGCGCTATACACAGACGATTTTAGTTTGATTTCTATTCTTCAAGGAAAATCTGGGTGACCGCCGCTAACATAGGTTTGAATGCTTATGTAAATAAACAAAAACTTACAATATCTTTAAGTACTGCCTTGATTTCCTTATTGGCTCTGCGAGTGTCTTCGTTACAAAGAGGATTTAAGGGAGTCACTGGGGATTCAGGCAGACATAGCCAAGATATTTTCCCCTTTAACCTATCTACAGACTGACACACAGTCGCAAAGGCATTGCTAATGACCTCAGTCGTAAGGGAACTAATATCTTTATTCGTGACTCCCGATGACTTGATGAGTAGATGGAGATGAGCCATGACAGACTTGCTGTTCCCTAAGGGACCCCCGTCGATAGTGCGAAAGAAATGGCCACCGGGGGAGGAAGGCCAGTCCTTGGCCATTGTGTTGTAGGCATCCAGCATCCGTAGTGTGGCTTCCTCGGATACGTAGACTTTCGCAGAGCCCAGACTTCCGGACAACTCGTGCTTCTGAATGGATATAATAACTCCATCGCTGAAAACCTATATAAAAAAGAAAATATGGTTTTGTACGTTTTAGGTTGATGGGGGCTAATATAATATGTGTACAAGGTTTCCAATGGAAAAAGTGGACACGTTTAATGCACACGACGTTATTTTTTTTGTATATAAAAGAGAAAGACCCCAATGGGTAGGAATGGAAATCTGGAGCTTAGCCTTGGTGCTTACAGATTCACTGACTGTTTTTGACCGTGAAAAAAAGAGAGGGTAAAGAGAGGGAGGGAAGAAAGAGAGAGGCAGAGAAGTTTCTCTTTCACTTCTTCTTTCTCCCTCTCTTTCCTCCTCTTTCTCTCTTCTTTCTATCCCTCTTTTTACCCCTCTCTCTTTTTCACGGCCAACAACAGTCATATAATCTGTAAGCACCAGGCTAAGCTTCCAGATTTCCATTCCTACCAATGGGCATCAACTTTGTGCGAGTTGTAGATATCAATAACAATGATTAAAAGATAAATATTTAATGAGTCATTAATTAATTTGCATGAAATATGAGGCTATCTTTGAACTATACAATATCATTTTAAAGTTAATTAATTGCGTCGAATAAAAACCTATCAATAAACGCATGATTGTAAATTTAACTTATAAAAAACCTTTCATATACGTGAAAATATGGATTTCAGGAGGCACATTTTAAGCCAATGAGATAAAACTATATTTGATTTGATACTGTTATGGTGACGTCAGAGATGAAGAAGTAGGTTGTCGTTTGTTTACTATGATATCAAAGCACGTGGTATATAATATACATGAAGGACTCCTCGTTCAGCGTGACGTCATCCCTGACGTCACGGTTAGCATACGCATACAGAAAAATTGTATTTTTATGCAATTATTATCCACTTTTTCATTTGGACGACGACCTTTTGATTCGGATTACTTACCGTACGATCGTCGTATTCTGACTGGAGCATATTCCTTAGTACACTGTCTCGTTGTCCCAGAGTCTCCAAGTAGAGTAAGACCATGGTATGGTCTCGGAAGATAACTCGAGACATTTTGTCGGGATCCTCGAGTAGTTTATCGGTTTTCATACGTAGAAACGAGGACTCTGGAAGGCCGTTAATATATTGAGTATGCCCAATGAGCGTGTAAAGACACGATTACGTTCTTCGGCCTTCCTTGATGTCGACGAAAACTTATTCCCATGCTCCAACATTTGTTTCTTGGCGTCCTTAAGAATAGTATCCGCCTTCATCTCTGCTTTCTCCCGGTATTCGGCATACTCCTTGGCAAGGTGAGTCTTGAATTTGTTATTGGACTTCTCGGCCAAAGAGTCCATGTATTTGAGGAAAGCCTTGAAGGATTGACAAATCTGTATCACAGTCGCGGGCATTCGTCCCTCGATGAATGAGTCAAGGAGAGAAAGAGGAATGAACGTGATTCCATCCGAAGTCTCCGAAATGGAAGAATATGAAAAACCACCTGGATCGCTATTCTGAGAGTATTTAAGAAAGGATCGAATGGTGCGAATGTAGGAAACCGTGGTCAATTCGGAATAAAAACGATTAAAGTATCTCCGAATCCGCGTCACAATATCCTCCATGGGATCCTTCTTATTATTATTTAGATGTCTATTAATTGAAAGAGCTTCCCTGGAAGGCCTTCAACGGCGGCGGCGGCGAGCTTCTTCTCAAGTTAATCCCGTGCAAGATGGAATAGTGTCTCTTAAGATTTTGACTATAAAGAGTTTTGTGATTACAGAGGGTGCAACTTTGTTGCACTGTTTTTATTGTCGGCTTGTGTGAGCGCTTTGTGGTTTTGGTCTTTTTGATTTCAGCAGAAGATATATAATTATTTGCCTTCCGTTTGCGTGAAGGTTTCGAGGCCTGTGAGGAGGGCTTTAAGGTTTTTTTTGATTTTTTGGAGCAATCGGAGCCCGATGAAACGCTGAGGTGGTTTCCTCTTTTTTTGGCATTGACTTTATCTGCAAACAATAAAATGAGCTAAAATGAGATGGGAGGAAAAGTTTACATCCATGCAAAAATAAATAGGGCGCAATAACTAAAATTTGAAGACTTTAAATAATCTCCTTAATGTATATAACTTTTTTTGTTACTTTTACATGATTTATAATAGAAAAAATGATAAAACATTTGTAAGTATCAGCGGCCACATAAAGGATTTGGCTAAGGATTACGTTATACCTGACATGAAATAGAAAGAGAAAAAGTGCTGTCGATTATAAAATATAGAGACCCCTTTCTTGTATTTCTCTGGCATCTCTTTGATTACTGTATCTAATTAATCACACACCCCTCCCTTTTTTCTATTTTTAATAATATGTTGGTGTTATTATTATTAATGCATAATAATAAACAGCTTAAGTTCTCACTTCTGGAGGAGAAACTTTGAATCGGAGTCTCTTCCTGTGTCCGGAGTTACTACTTATTCCACAGGACTCGTGGACGAAAGACCTGTCCCTTTTTTTAAATTACACAGGCCAACAAATTTGGTCAATCTCCCTTGATTGAACGAAATGTACATAGATAACTAAAATGAGACCTCCTGAATCCAAATCTGGCCTTACTTTTTCTGTGGCACATCCAGATTTTTTTATTTTTGAGTTTTTTTGAAAAATGATGAGTACAATTTTTAAATACGATTCTTCGTTAGTATTTTAAGTTAAAAGAAAATTAATAAAATAATATTGGTTCGTGATGAATTCACAAATAAAAAAATGGCCATTCAAAGGGATTCTAACAAAGTATACAAACGAAAAAGTGCAAAAAGAAAATTTGAACCAGTTTAAAATTTCAATGTAATCAGATAGTACAATAATATACTAAGTATATCTATGTTTAATATGTCTTAGTTTTCTTATTTCAAATCCCGCAACCATAGTAAATGGTCACCAAACCTAGCATTTTTTAAATTAAAAGCGCTTATTAATTTTTATTCATTTGCTAATATATATGTCGTTAAAATGATTAAACTAATATTACATTAATTTAACGTGATTTGCAAGGGTTTCGACTATAGGAATATGGTCTCTTTTGCAGAATTTCATAAAAATCCAAGAAGTTATAGGCATCACTTTGAAATTAACCATTTTGACTACTTTTTCACCAGTTTTGAAATCATACCAGGACTTTGAATGGAAGGAAAATAATTTGAATGACCATTTTTTATTTGTTAATTCATTACGAACCAAAATTATTTTTTAATTTTCTTTTAAACTTAATATACTAACGAAGAATCGTATTTAAAAATTGTACTCATCATAAAGTGACCGTTTCAAAAAAACTCAAAAATCAAAAAAATCTGGATGTGCCACAGAAAAAGTAAGGCCAGATTTGGATTCAGGAGGTCTCATTTTAGATATCTATGTACATTTCGTTCAATCAAGGGAGATTGACCAAAATTTGTTGGCCTGTGTTATTAATAACATTTTTAAAGAAATAAATAAAAAGTTATTTTTATTATTGCGTTATATTAAACAGCTTGAGATCTTCTATTCTTCATAATAGGGTTCCTGCAATTACCGAATGTAAATCGGTATTCGATACTACCGACTGTAGATTTCAAGTATCGAACCGATTATACGATATTCGGTAGAAACTACCAAATACCGTACCAATTGACAATCGGTACGGTATATTTGAAAGTATGACTTTTGTAGCATTTACATAGAGACATAAAGATATAGAGAGCTTATTCCCTTGAATAACAGAGAAGCATCGTTCAACTGTCGCTTTGCCCAAGCGCTCCCTTGTGTGAAGAACTTGAACTTCGAAAATAAATAAACAACTACAACTTATAGTATTATCGAGTAGATACATAAATACAGGCTTGTGAGCGTTCAGCTTTTTTTGCGTTCAGCGTTCAAAATAAATTAGCGTTCCGTTCAATGTTTTTGCGTTCAGCGTTCCGTTAGCGTTCAAATATTTAAAAAAGAATTTCCAAAAAAAAGTACTGCGTAGTGATGACGTTTTTTTTTAGAAAAGAATTTCCAAAAAAAAGTAATGCGTAGTGATGACTTCTTTATAAGAATTTCCAAAAAAGTGATGACGTTTTTCCGAAAAAAGTCCAAGAAATGTTTGGAAAAATTGAACGCTGAACGCAAAACTCTTTTTTTTCCTTCAACGTTCAGCATTCAAAAAAAAAGTTGCGTTCTGTTCATTGAACGTGCGTTCAGCTGAACGCCGTTCAATTTTGCGTTCCGTTCGCAAGCCTGCATAAATATACATTCAATATAAGCTTATGCTATGCATTAAATACTAGAGTACCTGAAAGTGCATTTAATATCGGACAATAAGAGACAGAAAATTATAAAAAATCTATAGCCTTCCATTTCCTACAAAATCCAAGTACATATATAATTGATATAAGGTTAGTATGTATTGAATTTCAAATAATCTCTAATAAATTTTAACAAATGATGTATTCAATTGTCCTTTGTTATAAACTGTCCGATACAAGATGCATATGAAGAAGTCACAGAGCAGATACATAAATACATTTCTCTCTCTTTCTAATCTACCGTACCGAATATTGATCGATACTGTAGATATCTACTGAATACGATATCGATCGGTATTCGGTATATACCGAATATCGAACCGGCGGTAGACTTTTCTACCGAATCCCAGCTCTGAAAAATACTAATAGCAACAACTAATGCTAACTAATGAAAAAAGGGAGAGGTTTGTGTTTAAATAGACACAATAATTAAAGGACTACCAGAAAGATGTCTGTTTTCTAATCGACAGCTGCTTTTCTCTTTCTATATCATGTCAGGGGTAAAGCATAGAGATATAAAGATATAGAGAACTTATTAGATTTTTCAGAGAAAAGTGTCATTGTACCCAGTATAAACAAAGATTTATATCTCTATGATCAACTTACTATGACGTAGGTCAAATTACTTTATTTATATTGGACACAGAAAACAGCTAAACGATGTTTCTCTGCTATTGAAAGGAATAAGCTCTTTATATCTCTATGGGTTATAGAAATCCCTTGCCCATAAAAAGACTTTTTTTAAAGGCTTTGTTGATTTTGTAATTATTCTCTATTTATTGTTTATGGCTTAAGGATTACAACCCATAGAGATATAAAGACACGTTTATAAATAAATATATATATATAAGGAAACGACCGGGACACATTTTTTCGCCGGGACCCGGGTCGGGGACATAATATATATTTTCGTTCCTTCGATATTTTGAAGTGAGGGCGTTTTAGAAAAGAATCTCCAAAAAAAGGATTAAGTTTTTTTAGAAAAGAATCTCCAAAAATTTATGAACGACAAACAAAAGAAAAAATTGATGTCCCGGACCGGTGTCTAAAAGAACCGGGACGCTCAATAAACAGCCGGGACCCGGGCCGGGTACCCGGTCGTTTCCTGATATATATATATATATATATGGTTCCAATCCAGTTGTATGGTTCTATTTAACGTAACGTCAGATTTTTTTATGATAACTTCTCGTTCGCTCACCGGAAATGGACTAAGTCGGTGCTTACTCCTCTTCAGAAAGGTCACTGAGAGTCTCTTCAAGGATCCTTGTTCCTCACGCGTAGGTACATCAACGGACGTCAATTTAAATAGTTTGATACAACGAAATTGGATACTTACATACGAATAACTAGACAAACTCACCATAATACTTGTTTATCAATGCGACATCATCGTCATGGACTCTAAGACCAACCATAGACCCTGGTCATTGCTTAAGGGTGCGAGGAGCACACAAACCTCCCTCCTTGACGAGGACATGTTAACAGTCAGACGTCTCGAAAGAAAATGACGCTTCCCTTTATATTTTTACACATTCAGTGGAAATTGCTAACAAATGAGTAAGCTACCAAATACATGATAAATATTTTTAGGACTGAATGTATATTTACAGAGCTGGGATTTGGTAGAAAAATCTACCGCCGATTCCGTATTCGGTATATACCTTCTACCGATCGATATCGGTAGATTTTATTATATGTCTACAGTATCGATCGATATTCGGTACGGTAGATAATAAAGAGAGAGAAATTTATTTAAGTATCTGCTCTGTGACTTCTTCATATGCATTTAATATCGGACAATTTATTAAAAAGGGCAATTAAATACATAATTTGTTATAATTTATTAGAGATTATGTGAGCTTTAATACATACTGATCTTATATAAATTAGATATGTTCTTGGATTTTGTAGGAAATGGAAGGCTATAGACTTTTTAAATGTCTCTTATTGCCCGATATTAAATGCACTCTCAGGTACTCTAGTATTCGATGCATAGTATGTGTTTATATTGAATGTATATTTATTTATCTGCTCTATAATACTATAAGTTGTCCATTTGAGCCAGAGAGAAGAACCCAAGGACCCAATGGCGCATTTTTTTATGAATCCAATAAGCTCTCTATGTCTTATATTTCTACGGTTGAACCTGATTTGAGCTACGTAGTTGTTTATTTATATTGTAAAGTTCAATTTCTTTACACAAGGGAGCGCTTCCACTTTTACTTTAGTACTTAGAAAAACAAAACGTAAATTTCATTCAAATATTTGTTCATTTTTTATGAAACAATATATAATCTACTTTTATCCAAATATCAACTTACGATGACGTAGTACAAATTACTTTTGTTTATGTTGGCCCAAGCGCTCCCTTGTGTGAAGATCTTGAACTTCGAAAATATATAAACAACTATAACTTATAGCATTATCGAGCAGATACATAAATAGACATTCAATGTAAGCTTATGCTATGCATTGAATACTAGAGTACCTGAAAGTGCATTTAATATCGGACAATACGAGACAGTAAATTATAAAAAATCTATAGCCTTCCATTTCCTACAAAATCCAAGTACATATATAATTGATATAAGGTTAGTATGTATTGAATTTCAAATAATCTCAAATAAATTTTAACAAATGATGTATTCAATTGTCCTTTGTTATAAACTGTCCGATACAAGATGCATATGAAGAAGTCACAGAGCAGATACATAAATACATTTCTCTCTCTTCTAATCTACCGTACCGAATATTGATCGATACTGTAGATAAATAATAAAATCTACCGAATACCGATATCGATTGGTTGAGGGGATATACCGAATATCGAACCGGCGGAGATTTTTTACGGAATCCCAGCTCTGTTAAATATATAGAAACATTTTTTAATGAAAAATAATTTATATAATTTAATCAATGGCACTTTATAAGCAAACTCTTGGTTTCAATAAGAGAGTTTAAAAAAGTTGTAAGGTATGTATTAGTAAAAAGTAACATATTAAATTTATAGAGTGCTGATCTTAGTCTAAGAAAATTAATCTTCTTTCCACATATAAGAGCCTTTTAAGAGTAGACAGGGTTATTACATGGGTCAAGAAAGTCGAGAGTAGATCCATATTTGAACGAATCAAGACTTTGTTCTCTATAGATACCTTGAAGAGACAAATGGAGACTCTTATAAATCTATAAAATAATAAAGCTTAAGGTATGTCTGACCAAGACAGTACAGTTTCAAAAAAGGGATATCCAGATTCTATAATTGAGAGAAAAGTAATATTTGTGTCGGAAATGTTTTGTTAACTAATCTGTTCGATGTATTTATCTAGTACGGAGAAACCACGCGAGAATCCTTTTTCCAGAACTATGGCCTTCCTCTGAGGCTGTTTCGACCTCCGTAAGAATACATTTCTCTTTGATAAGTTGTTAATCTTTCCATTTGATAGAAACTCATCACATTAGTGGGTATTTTTTAAATTCCGAGAGTCTCATAGGATCCTGTGGAGAGAGTTTCATCCTTGGAAGCCCTGAGTGAGATCTTTATGTCCTTGAGTGATTTTTGTGTGCAGCGAGTGAATGAACGTGAGTTAAAACGCATCGTTCCATTTATATTGGACATAAGATTTGATGAAGATCTTAACTCTCGGACTCGGCATCATACTATTTACTTTTATGTTTCAAAATCTTGACGTCATAGCAATACATAAACAAAACATAGACACCTAAAGCTAAAGGATTTATATAAATATATTTTTTTGACCTGAAAAATAAGCAAACTTTACCCATAATTTTATTAAAGCAACTTGAATTAACTTTCATGGCTCAATTTTATCAACTTAGAAAAAGAAATGCCCATTATTTCACCGAGTAAAACCCCCGCTCACTCAATTTATTCATCAAAACTATTTATTTGTGACATTATAAGAGGAAGTACTCAACCCCTCTTGTTCAGTCAATACCCAAAATACGAGGGAAGGATTAATACAAAGAAAATATAAAAGAACTAGAAGCGCAATGCAGGCTGGAAAGGAGTATTGGCTGTGTTGCCTTCAATAGAGTTACACAGCTGACCTCATAAGATTCACAAAAATGTAAACAAATTGAGTTAAGAACCTTTTTCAGTATAAGTATGACTCTCCTATATTCAGATAAAGTCTGTATAATAGGTCTGGGCAATACAAAAATAAACATGTAGCAGTGCGACTACTCAATGACGTCATTGGAGAACGATTATATTTATCTCCATATATATAAATCAATCTCTTTATCTATCTATAAATATATACTACATGTATATATATATATATATATATATATATATATATATATAATATATATATATGTATATATATATGTATGTGTGTGTTTGTATAAATAAATAAAATTTATATAAATAAATTATAGATGTAAATATCGTTCTACACTGACGTCATGGAGTAGTCATACTGCTAGGATTACATGATTGTTTTTGTATTGCCCGGACTAAACGGAAAAGGGAAAGGCATATGAAGTGAAAGAGGAGTGAAGAAGAAATGCAAATCCTTTAATTAAAAAGATTTTAATTTATCCATCACAAATGTAATAACTGTTTGTCAAGAAGCGGAAAGAGTCTTTTGTCACTTTTTAATCATTGACAAAGCTGCTTTATTAAAGAAAGATAAAATTCACTTGCATATTGCTGCCCAAGTTTTGCAAAACATTTGTGAAAAACACAACGCTAGGTTTTTAATGATCTTAATGAACATATGCTAGACGTTAGCCCAACAAACAATCACGTTTATAAATTCATAAAAGATTTGGCAGCAACTTATTATTCCCGAATAAGACTTTATCATCAAGGAAGAGTGACGAATATAAAATTATTGACTACATAAGAAAAGTCATGATAAACATTATTATTCATGGACAGTAAAAGTATCATTAATATTATTAAAACCTATAACATTGTTATTCTCATGTTTATTTATGTTATGCAAATATATTATACAATAATTACATATCTTTAAAATTGTACCATGATTTCCCTAAATATATCAATAATATTTTCTATTTTACAAAAAAAATATAGGACTAATATTTAAAAAATATAGCGAATCTTATAACATCGTACTACATAAAAATCTCAGTTTTCATTATTCATTATGGTTACTAAGTTTTTTCTTCTCTTCTGTTGTTCATGTTTTTCCTTCGGCAGACGCGTTGCGCTTCTAGTTCTTTTATATTTTCTTTGGATTAATATCATAGATAATATAATATAATATTAATAAATTGTAGATATTATTTACTCCAAGAGCCTAGTTGCGTGATACAATTGGGCCTTTGTACTCTTTCCATAGAACATAATCCTATAAAGACGTCCCTCAAGAGCAAGGTACATTTAAAAACAACAAGCTCTGGATCAGTGATTCCTGTCTTTATGCCTGCTTGATCACTTTTTCGGAAAGTTCTCTATAGTTAATATCTGTTTGATATTAAGGGGGTGTGGAGAAACATCCTCATCGTCATGAAATCATTCCTAAGAGGCGGCAAGACAGTAATGAAAGAGCAGGTATGAATATTACAAAATGAATCAAACGAAATAGTAAGTGATTATATATATATATACATCTATATATTTCTTTGCTCTACAAATAGCCTGACATGAATGTTCGGGAGGCCTGGGTTGATTCTAATCAAGGGCCAGCCTCTGCCAAGGACTGTTATCTACGTCTCAAGGATACTAACAATTGTAACAATCGGGGTTCGTATGATTTAATCTTAAATACTCTCCATAGCGGACGCACTAAGTTTATTCGCTTAAGAAAAAATAGTAATAAACATTCTGTGATTAGCGGCCATCTGTTTATACTTTTTTGGGCTCCTTTGAGTGGCCGCTAGTGACAAGTTTGTCCGTATATTAGTATTATGTTAGGTGGCCTTTAATTAAAATAAATGATAAATGGATGATATAATATATATATATATATATTATTATTCTATTTTGCTTCTAAAACACTTGCAATCGTAAAAACTGATATTTAATATATGTTTTCTTACGCTCGGTTTTTAAAATTTAATTTCTACCGTTATATCACGCAAAATAAATTTCATTCATGCTGATATTAAAATTCAGGGGTCAATATAAAAATACGTTTCCTCTTTGATTTTTTATGGACCAAGCCATCATATATATTGAATGTTTTTTTTAAAGTAAGAGAATGAAATTGAAAATATTTAATGATGGACAATAACTTTTTTGTTAATAATTTAATGTTAATATCGGTTTCCGCCTTCAATTATATGGCAGTGCTATAATATTTATGAATAAGCACATATATTGGATATTCATCCTAATAATATGACATTGATCCGATTTAGTAATCATAATCCTTACTTTGTCTTCATTTTTTTTTTGCTTGTTCAAGGACCCTCCGCACTTTCATCCACGTCCTCCATTCCCATTCACAAGCACAAACATCCCATGGCTCCCCTGTGACATCCAGTATATGCTCTACGGACTCCGAGATGACCCTTACAGCAGCATCAGACGGAGAGGATGACCCAAGACACGTCTCTCGAATACCATTTAAAAATTGTAAAAAATACTTTCTTTTATTTTGGTTTTTTATATTATATATCTGCCCTCCTTTTAAATCTCAATTGATGACACCTTTACTTCCCTAGTGCAATACTACCGTTTCAAAGACACACCCTATCCCTTCGCCACAGTCATTGATGACTTTGATAAATTGAATACCGGAATGCCCAGGAATCCTCCTTCTAATCCCCCTGCCATGAATGCCAATCGCAAGATGGGCATGCATAAATTCCATGAGGATAATCTTTCACCCAAGAGCAGCATGAAGATCAAAGGTAGTTGCCATGTTTGTGTATGAGGGAAGTGCTGTCATTATTTAATGGCCATTTGGCTCCATGGAAATAATGTATCCCTGAGGATATAAATACGTAAACCACCATGACTTTAGTCCATTCAATCGATAATTATTTCGATTTAGATGCATCAATTTAGGCCTCTCTCTCTCGGGGTTTGAACCCGGATCCTTAATATTGATGACGCTTAAGTACACTAAGCTAAGATGTCTTAGTTTTTTTCGGTTTTAAATTAATAGTGTGAGATCTTATTTAACACTAAACAAGAAGAGGATGATTCTGAAAAGGACTCCTTATATTTGGATGTAGCTTAAAACTAAGGATGCTTTTAATGAAATCCAACCTCACTCATTAAGTAGTAACAACGTTTGAATTGCGTTAATAAATAACATTCTTGCTTTCCTTGAGTGAGGAGTTTCTTTAAGAAATGTATATCTCTCTCGTTTGATGTTCAAATTTCATAGTTTACGAGGGAAGAAATGTTTTGTTTTATTAAGGCAACTACTTTAAAATTATTCACACGTCTTAACTACTCACGCTCTATAAAAATTCCGAGTGTGGTTATGTTCTGATTAAATCATGTTTTTTCATGTTTGATCCTTTGTTTCTTTCTTTTTTTAATATTTTACAAATACAAAATTTAAGATATTCAAAGGCGTAAGCATGGCATGATCCATTATTATTTTGTGACCTAAAGTTTGGTTTTAAAATGATAAATAAAATTAATATGATCCCAAAAGACAATCATGTTTTACGACAGACAAAATGGACGCAAAGTTATACGATTTTACGAGTAAAAGGACCTGCCATTATTACCCTCGGAAAATAATATTAAGTAATTCTCGTCTATTTATTAAAATGGAAGTATGTTTATTTCTAATGATTAAGTTGACATGTATTGTGTTGAAATCATATGTTTTGATCCTCTTGGACTGAAAAGCATTACCTTCAATTCCCCCACCCCATCCCACCCTCTTTTATGTTGCATTTGAATAGTGTTCTATATGTTTTATATCTAATCCCTTTCTTATTGAGTGTAGAGTTTCGAATCCTAGCCACACCACCCAGGTCGTGTCATTTACTCCAATCACTAAGCTAGCATTTTTTTTCTTCATCCCTTGAATCAAATAGATAAAATTCTACTTCACAATCAATTAAACGATGCCGCCACAATTATTCAGAAGAACTGGAGAGGCTTTTACACTCGTCATAGGGATCCTACCGTTCAAGGGATCAAGTGTAGACTACAAAAGACCGTACAAAGGAGTATTTGAGGTACTTACTCAGTGAACTAAGCTCTAATCAAGAGAAAATGGCGTCCATGCATCAGCGGTCTGAAGGCCAAGAGGAACTTATACGGGTATAGTTTGAAACCTTATTTAAACCATAAGTCATTTATCCTTAGTTGTTTTTATTCTATAGAAAATGCAGGAGCAGCTAAAAGTGACGAGTCCAGATTCTATGGGCATTGCGCATCCGGCCTCATCAGTTGCAACGAATAAAACCAACCACGAGCTGATAGGTAAGCAACCATGTATGGGTGTGTACTACGCTGTGTGCTAACAACGGAGTTCTTATTTCAACCTGAGTTCCTCCCTCCGTACATTTGAAGAACTATTGACGCTGTTGATCCAATGATGTCGTGTAGCTTTTCTGAAAACTTTTTTCGAACTTTGTCAACGTCTTTCTTTTTGATAAGAACATAATCAATGTTACTCAAAATCTTTATGAATCAAGGACTATTGTATGTAGTTTATCAAAATATACCATTACTTAATATTTTCATGAGAGTGTACACAGGCACGTTCTGTTACTTAGCAATGCAGGCATGTTTATTGTATGTTTTAATGCAGGATTGTTGTTGACTTTCCCGCTACTCGGGTTGACGCCAATAATAACCCCCCAAACGAAAAGTCAGTTATCATGACAGTATGACGACGATCCTATTTACCTAGTACGAGTCTTTAATCAATATTAATATTCATTAACCTCAGGTAGTTTTTTTAATTCCTTTGTGTTTCTTTAAAAAAATAATTTATGGAGTGGTGGGTCTATGCAAGGAGTACTAAAGAGATGGAGGGAACACTCCTAATGTAAACAATAATATTTGTACCTATTTAGTCACACTTAACACAGTTTTATACTACTAAAAGAGATGAAATTAAGTTTCTCAACGACGATTCCAAAAGCTTATAGACTCCACGGACTGATTAGTCACCGGCACAAATCCTCAACTTCATCCTTAGGGGGTTGTAAGTAGACGTGGAGGCCTCTTCCTCTTTATTGGACTCGAATGTCGTCGTTGAGAAACTTAATTTCATCTCTTTTAGTAGTATAAAACTGTGTAAAGTGTGACTACATAGGTACAAATATTATTGTTTACATTAGGAGTGTTCCCTCCATCTCTTTAGTACTCCTTGGTCTATGTTATTGATAGGTATATTTTTGATCCATATAGCTTATTGTTTTTTTTTTGTTTTCTTGGCCCAGTAGGCATATATTTCAACAAATTAAACCAAATATATACAAAAGGTTAATACAGAATCGTTGTAAATAAATGATCAATAAATATAAATTATTTAAACGAAACAAATACAAAAGACATTCAAATAATTTGGAAACAATCATATTAATACCTAAAGGCATTTCAATAAAAATCATATCTGTAATATAATTTTTGAATATAAAGAAGCAATTGGAATGACAAAAGAAAAAGCTTCGTTTTAACTGCTTGTATTTTATATATGTTTTGGACTTTGGTTATGACAGCGTCACATTTGACATTCCTCAGAAGTTTTGATCTTAAGAGGTCTTCTAGGGAGATTTGGAGGACTTGGTAAGTCTCTGTTAATGCAGGGCAGTTCCAAAGGAGATGATATGTTGTTTCTTGTTGTAAATATAGTTTATCGTTTATCGCAACTTGAGTTTTATTTTTCTTATTCTTTACCTTACAATACTGTTGAATAATCGATTAACATCCTTACAGGCAGACCTTTAGCCTGCAGTGTGAAAAAACAATGATTGATGATGAGGAATTGATCTAATGACACATATGTCTTTCAATGTGTAAGTGTATAAGCCTAGCTTATTGAAAAGATGGACAAATTGTGATGTACTTGAATTGTGATAACTGTGAGACAAAGCTTAGGTTCATCAAGTAGTTTGATGTGCCCAAAATATATAAGTTTTCTTTTTAAAATAATGAATTTTGATATTGTAGAGATTCTTGGGTTCTTTGTTTTATATCCTGATTTTTTAAATCTACAAATGATGAGCATCGTTTAATATGCTTCTGATTTATAAAAGCCGTTGCTGTTAATTAGAAGAGTTTTTATTTAATTAAATCCTTATCTTCACCTTCTTGGACAACATAAATTATACACGATTTTATAATAAAATTTCCCAAACTGCAAATTTTAGTTTTGAATATATAAATCATGACACAAATAAAATGGATATTGTAATAAAGACTATTTATCTATTTAAAAAAATCCCCTAAATACATAAGTTTTTTTCTTCTTTCAGTTTGTTAAGTAAATTTACGAAATAGATATAACTTTGCTTTTGAGTGGGGAGGGGGGGGGGGAGAAATGTATTTCTTAATATTTGCAAATAAAATTATTTTTGCAGCGTCCAGGACGGATCCAGACGCCATGGCTCAGATGTTCAAGGTGTGCGCCTCCCTACAGAAACAGATCCACGACCTAAGGACAACTTGGCGGAGGTATCAAAGAAAAATCCCCGAGGATGCAGAAGCGATTGAACTTTCATCCAAGCAAAGGATCCAGGTTTCTTCTATGAGATCATCAAGTGCCAAACTAAACTCCCATCACAGTCCAAAGAACATGAAGCAGCAGGTCCCTTCATCATCCGTAGTCAACGAGGAGTCCCCAAAAACAGATCCGGTGGTAAATGGATTCGCCTCGAACTTGGCATGCAACCTCTTGACCCAATCCCTGGATGTTCTCCAAGACAGAAGGAATCCATCCTCACCTGAAGGATCCTCTTGCAAAACCTATAACGTCATTGATGATGATGACCCCTTCCCAGTCACAGAGGAGTCATTTGATCTCTCTGACACCTTTTTAAACCATCTAGACATCGAATCCTTGGACGCCTTCTTATAAGGACGCCATCAAAATCAGTCATTTACATACTCATTAATTCATTTACATACATTTTTACTCCCTTTTTATACATAAAATATTATCATAACTGGATAATACTATATTAATATTGACGTATCACTTCTGTGCTCCATGAAGTGCTTTTATTCACTTGTTTTTTCTCCTACATTTTTTGCATAATATAATGCATTTTCCTCAATTATACGAACTTATTTCCGTATGACACTTTGTTGACTCTGCTCATTGAACTGCCTTTATATATAAATGTATAAGAAGAAGGATAACACTCTGGGGCATTTTTCTCGAACGTGATGTGTTGAGAAAAAAGAAGAGAGAATATCAATTAAAACCCAGATTGAATTATGAAATAAAAGCCCTGTTGAGGAGGAGGTGCCCATTGCCCATCAGTAATTCAACCATAGGAATATGGAACAGAAAAGGTTTGCTATAAATAATTTCGAAATATGCCTTTACAATATAGAAGAAAATCATATAACTTTTCGTACATATTAAGATCATGAAATCGACCTGTAATAAGTGAAATACAACAACCAATGGGGAGACGTATTAAAAAATTTTGAATCCTATACCTTTCACATAATTTGCTTCGTAAATATTATTTTTACCCATAGAAATCTCAATTGCTCTTTTTAGTATACTGTGTGTGGATATACTAAGGGTTAAAGTAGTAAGTCTGTTAACTTTTTCCTTGCATGCGCTACTTACTTTAACGCTTTAGGATATACGAGCCCGCTAGATCCAGTTCATCTTTCATCCACCTACTAACAACCTTGATTGCCAAAGGATTAACATTTTCTGAAGCCTTTTATTTTAATAGTCTTTCTACTACTGACTTAGCTCTTTCAATGATTGTCATTACGTGAAATGGGGCTAGGAACATAAAATAGTGCCTAGCTTCTTCATTTTCCAAATTGGCTTGAAGTACTACTTAGTGTGATCCTGCTCAGGGAAGTGCATTGAAATACCCCTATTTAGTTCAATAGGTCACAACCTTTACATGCTCAGCCATACATCCTCAGGCATTCATTACCAAAGTTTTTCTGAGTTAAAAAAATAAATACAAATTTAGTCCTTAAGTTTGTTGATACTAAAATTGCAATATAAAAAGTAAATTTCATATATCCAGAAAGAAGGATAAAAGTGTTTAAATATTAAGGCTTTGACAAAGTGTATTTCATGTAACCATGCCATTTAAACTGAAAAACCAAGGTACTTGGAAAAACCTTCAAGTAACTAAATACTTTAAATCTGATTTTTAATTTGGTATTATTCTTATTGGTTTGCTTTATCCTAATTGTTATGGGTAAACTTTAAAGGGATGAGGAGTTGTTTCTTAACTTATTGGACAAATATCCAATATTTCATAAAGAGTGGTGGATGCTTTTTTACAAATTCAAACAAAGATTGTCCACTCAACTCATGAATACGTGGTTGAAGATATATGTGCCTTCAGTATTCATTGGATACAAAGATGACGGGGAGACTCGTGGATTGAAGGACTCTTTATAGAACTTATGTCTGGATAATGAACTTGTAGTACTTATTATCCTTAATAATAAAGTCTAATAGTAACATCAACAAGATCAATAAATAAACGTCTATAATTACCTTCATTTTTTTCTAAGCATGTTAACATCACATAAATACTTAAACATAGTCATAATTGCCAATCATAATAAATATTTGAAACATTTAACATATAAGATTAAAATATATGCAGGTCTCTTTTATTGATAATATCGGCAAATATATACATATATTATTTGTGTCTGAGGTTATGCATACATTACTATTTGTGTTTCAAAATATTAATGCATCATTTTACTCCTTTCGAAATTGAATGAGATTTGTAAATACTCTTTCCTTCAATCTCTTCATTTTAATTTTTTGCCTAGATAATTACGTTTTATAATAGCATAGCATTTGGATATTGTATTTTTAAGAACAAATAATACATGATTGGTCGGAGGCATCCACTAAGGGATTGAAATATTTAATTTCGAGTAAATCATATATTCTTAAAGATTGAACAACTCATTTTAAAGTGTTAATTTGGAATCTCTGGCAGGACATTGTTCATTGAATTCAAAATGTTCTCCAACATTAATTCCGTTTCTAGAACGATCTCGATCACGTCTTTGGAGGAATACATTAAGTATGTTTGCTGAGATCCTTCCCAATCTTTTGTTTTATCAAACATAATCCTTACAAACTTTGTCGTCAGGACAATACAAAGATTTGTACAAACTCTTTCCTCGGAGGAATTCTTAAAGGAGAGCGGAAGTTGTTGAGGCTGAAATGGCAGAAAAAAATTACTGAAGAAAACCAGTCAAACATACGTTTAAAGAATTTAATAAGTCGCGATAAGTGCTCTGCTATGTCCGTAAATCCATCATGAAGGCAAAAAGATTACCAAGCCTAATGACATTATACACCACATACTTCTACATAACCGCTTTCAGGAAGTGGTTAGAACCGACGGATTAACTTTCCAAAGACAAGAGCTTCATATAATGCAGAGTTTCACTCAAGATTGCAGCATTTCTTATATTAAGAAAAAAAAAAGAAGATAAGAAAGCCTCGATATGATGGAATAGTAGGATCATTTTATACTCTTTTTCCGAATGAAGTAGCTCTTTTCATTCTTCGGAGTTGATGGGCGAGAATAGACTTCTAAACACAATACGAATGGAAGAATTGTCCTTTTTCCCAAGAAGGGAAACGGAACGAACTTCAACCACTGGAGGACAATTACAGCCTCAACTATTCTTATAAAATTTTTCGGGTATTTGGCCCAAAAAACGGAACCGGAGTTGAGCAAAAATATAGGAATTCCTCAGAAGGGTTTCTTAAAACATAGAAATATATAGCTGACGTTTTTCGCAATACTCAAGCGGCTGTTAAGGCTGTGAACATTACTTCTCACGAAATATTATTCATAAATATTGAGAATGCATTAATCAATAGAAGTATATCGATTATTATAATTGATTCTACAAAGAGAAATATTTCATGACAATATCTACCCGGATGCACTTAGTTTGAATCAAGTGTTCATTTATTGAGTTAATTAATTTATTCTGAGAAAAGATCGTGAAATAACTAGATCCGGCATTGGCAAGTACCTTCAATCAAGCTTCGCTCTTGCTCTCTCTCTCTATATTGCTATATATATATATATATATATAGGGTGGATTCACTTAAATTGAGACTCACATATTACAAACTACAATCTTTGTATTAAATTTTACATAAATAATTTTTAAACAAAAATGATAGCACAATGTGTAATTTACAAAATGTATTTCAATAAATTTTCACATATCCTCCTTTGGACTTCACTACAGCTTTGAACCTCCTCATGGTGGAGGCAACACAGGCAGGAATCTCTTCCTCAGAACAAAGATTTTTCACGGTCCAGGCCACCCACAACAGTCAGAATGACCGGTTTTATCTTGAAAAAGGAAGACATCCCCGTGCAGCTGAGGACTCTCTTCAGAAGGCAAAAGCCACCCTCAGTCATGGTCTGAGCTGAGAAGAGATTCCTGCCTGTGTTGCCTCCACCGTGAGGAGGTTCAAAGCTGTAGTGAAGGCCAAAGAAGGATATGTGAAATTTAATGAAATACATTTTGTAAATTATACATTGTGCTATCATTTTGTTTAAAAATTATTTGTGTAAAATTAATACAAGATTGTATGTAGTTTGTAATATGTGAGTCTCAATTTAAGTGAATCAGCCTGTATATATATATTATAATCAGGCTTGTGGGTTAATCGTTCAAAAGTGCTATTTGTTCATCGTTCAAAAATCGTTCATAACGATGAACGAATGCGAAAAAGTGACGATGAAACGACAAAAAATTAACTTTTAATCGTTCATCTTCACTTTAATACTATGATATATAAACATACAAGTTTATTCATGTAAAATAAATCCCCACGTTATTTGGACAAAAATATATCCACTCTTCAGAATTTTGCCGATGAAGTTAAGCGAAGTTTTTGACAAGACACCTTTAAATTACACGAACGAAAGCGGTTGAACAGCTTGTACGACTCTGTACACAAAAATAATTAATCTCAACGAACAAGACCATGCAGCTATGGTTAGCCCTTTTTCTTTTATTCCACCCAATCAAGTTCATCGACAGGAATGGCTATTTCTAGAAGAATGGAAAAACAATATGTAGTCCCTATTGCACAAGCACTAGACATTTCTTCAGAGTGAGATAACATCTTTTTAGGTCATCTGCTACCCATTATCTCGTCCCTCATTCTTCATTTGAAAAGAATTGGAACAGTCTAATAAGTATAGACCATTAGCAGAGGCTTTACTCAGAGGAATACACCATCGTTTTGACTCGTATTTTGAGTCCAGGGAGATACTCTTTGCAACGAGCTATCTGCCTGAATTCAAAATACGTCTTTTCAATTCAGAGCAATAAAAAAAAGGCAGAAGAGGTAACTTCCATGAACGATGGGTTGGATTCGCCTGAAATTGAATCGTCAAAAGGT
>CP045908.1:5504542-5522644 GCA_013387185.1 Caligus rogercresseyi
TTTGAAAATCATCTAAGAATACACCCAGTTTACATGTTTTCTTGATTAAACGTATTTGTCAAGAGGAATGCTGGAAATATAAGTATGTTTTTAAAAAAATCGCGGAAAATAATTTTCGTTTTGCAAATTCATAACTGGGCGCACTATTCTTTGTAAGTATTGTGGATAAATATTTAATCTTTGTGTGATTCCACGTACTAAATCACAAACGTAATCATCCCACAAAAACCTGGAAGTTGATTTTATTGATATAACTTATTGTGATGGAAAACGTTAAAAAGAAATATAGGTATTCTTTATAAGCTAACTTTAAATAATTGGAAAACTATTTATGTCGGTATATTATTTCTTTACATATATATTTTGATATTATTCTATTCAGAAACACATCACGAAATTTAGAATTGAATGTAACTTTAAATCTACAAATTATTTTTATACATATTAAGTCTTTATTATAGAATTGACCTATAACATGTATTGTGCTAAATCTAGAAGAATCAAATTTTGAAGCCTCTTTATTATAATCTACATAATATATACTGTTATTTTGCACCTTTAAACAAAAGGATCAAACTATCAAAAGGACGGTTGATTAACTATTAAATAAGTTTTTAGATATAGTCGTCCGTCTATTGTCCAAATTTAAGCTATTATCTGTCCTTTTGATCCTTTAAAGTTAAAGGATTCACCACAACACATCTAAACATCGATGAGCGAAGCAACTATTAATTACTTTAATTATTAGTTTTTGATTGAAAAAATTATGTGAATAAATATATATGAAGTGTTATTATTGAACTTTGGAACTTACGAACCTCAATCCAGTGCCGTCATTTCAAACCTAATGGACCTTATAATCCTCCCGAGTTGTCTTTAACGTTTTAAGCTCAAGAATCCATCAAGAAGCTTTTACATTCCAATACGGAACTCACCTTTTATTTATTGTTTTCCTAGTCAGTAACTTTTATAAATCTGTCTGAAGAATACTTTTTATATTTTCGCTGCTGCATATTGTATCTACTTAAAATGTATATGTAGACTTTCTCCCCCTTCGAAATAAGGTTTTGTTCTTGGATGCATCGGACACACTTGTGGGAAATTCCCATTTCTTTTCCCTGAATTGTTTTCATGATGAAAGGAGCATAAATAATATCTTCTTCCAAGACGCTCTCATATCATAGTCTTTGATGAAGAGAGCTCATCTCGTGAAATTAAAATGAGAGGAAATGAATCATTGTAGGGATTTCCTTTGCATTTTGGTGAGTGGACATTGTGTTAATTGGATCATCCTTAATTAGATAGGAATAAAGGTTCTTTTTTTTGTATTTATAGGGTTCCCTTTTTTGAAAGTAATTAAACAGTCAAGAAAATTAAATAATTTAATATGTTTTATAAAAATTGTGCCTTTAAACAGAAGTTTTTGAATTATATGTTCATTTATATGTTGCTTTTAACGTACTGTCTTCAGATTGTGTTTTTTTATCTCCTACTTTCTAGTGTCTTGTTATTTTTGTACACTGTAATGGATGTGTAGCTTATAAATTAACATCTTACCAAATAAAAATGTGATATATATAAATATATGTACCTATATCAAGAAACAACCGGGAACCCAGTATTGTTTTGTCCATCGGGCGGGCATGGGCTCGGGCGCAAAAATATAAAAGTCGGGCGGGCTAATGCGGGCGGGCGGGCTTTTTTTCATTTTTTACATATTTAATTAAAATGGTCTTTCAAACATAAAAAGTCTTCACTTTTTTATTCCCTCGAACCTCTTTCTAAAAAAAACGTCATCACTGATTTTTTTCCCCGGAGCTCTTTCTAAAAAAAACGTCCTCACTTTTTCTCGGATCTTTTGAATTGATGTCTTTCTTCATGATATATTTTCCCAATGGTCGGGCGGGCGCAAAGTCGGGCGCATATCAAACTATCGGCTCGGGCCGGGCTCGGGCTCATTATTAGTCTTTCGGGCGGCTCGGGCTTGAAAATCGCGCCCGATGGACAACACTCGTACCCAGCCCCGGTCCGGTTTCCCGGCTGTTTTTTTAACGTCCCGACCCAGTGTCGATAAATCACCGGGCGGGTCTTTAATATTGAAAAATTTAATAAGATGTTGCATTTTTTGAGTTTTCTTTTCTAACAAAACGATGTCCTTTCAGAATGACGAAGGAACGAATATATTAAAGCCCCGGCCCAGCTCCCGACGAAATAAGTGTCCCGACTCGTTTCCTGATATATATATATATATATTAGGAGAACAGGGGTCAAGGGGGGTCAACTGCCCCCCCAAAAAATGTTGGGTGAGTTATCGAATTTGGGCAAATTGGTTGAGATATTCGGGCATACAGTTGAAAGAAAAAAATTGAAATCATGAAACACCGGATTTTGAAGTATAACAAAAATAAATATAATTAATGAATAGTATGAAATTACTTAAAAAATATTAGTCTACGTAGCTTTCTTCGATTCGATTATTTTTCCCGATTTAACAGTTCTTGTTAAATTCGGTCAAATTGAATGCTGCCCCCCCCCCGCCAAATCAACATCTCCTACGCCCTATGTAAATTAATACTATAGAAATGGGCTCCAGGACTTTTGGTTAGCAGCCATTTTCTTAGACGAGACACTTCTTAGACGGACATTTCTTAGACACGGACACTTCTTAGACAGCCTTTACTTAGCGGACACTTCTTAGACACTGACATTTCTAGACACTCATTAAAAATGTAACCCAATTAAATAGGCCCTCGTGTTCCGCCGAATCGATGGTGTTTTGGGGTGTTACAATCCCCCGCCCAATGGGCCCTCGGTTCCGCCGAACCACAATTTTTATATTTTTTAGGGTTACAAATCCCCCGCAAATGGCCCTCGGGTTCAGCGACCCACTCGGGTGTTTTGGGGTTAAAAATCCACCGCCAATGGGCCCTCAGATTCCGCCGAACACAATCGGGGTGTTTGGGTTACTAATCCCCCGCCAATGGGACCTCGGGTTCCGCCGAACATAATTGGGGTGTTTTGGGGTTACAAATCCCCCGCCAATGGACCTCGGTTCCGCCAAACCTAATCGGGGTGTTTTGGGGTTACAATCCCCCGCCAATGGGCCCTTGGGTTCCACCAAACATAATCGGGGTGTTTTGGGTTACAGACCCACCGCTAATGGGCCTTCGGGTTCCGCCGAACACACTCGGGGTGTTTTGGGGTTACAAACCCACCGCCAATGGGCCCTCGGGTTCCACCGAACACACGCGGGGTGTTTTGGGGTTACAAATTCCCCGCCAATGGGCCCTCAGGTTCCGCCGAAAACAATCGGGGTGTTTGGAGCTACAAATCCCCCGCCAATGGGCCATCGGGTTCCGCCGAACACAATTGGGCTGTTTTGGGGTTACAAATCCCCCGCCAATGGGCCCTCGGTTCTGCCAAACCTAATCGGGTGTTTTGGGGTTACATATCCCCCGCCAATGGGCCCTTGGTTCCACCAAACCTAATCGGGGTTTTGTTACAAACCCACCACCAATGGGCTTTCGGGTTCCGCCGAACACACTCAGGGTGGTTTGGGGTTACAACCCACCGCCAATGGGCCCTCGGGTTCCGCCTAACACACGCGGGGTGTTTTGGGGTTATAAATTCCCCGCCAATGGGCTCTCAGGTTCCGCCGAAAACAATCGGGGTGTTTTGGGGCTACAATCCCCCGCAATGGGCCATCGGGTTCCGCCGAGCACAATTGGGCTGTTTTGGGGTTACAAATCCCCCGCCAATGGGCCCTCGGGTTCTGCCGAAAACAATCATAGTGTTTCGGGGTTACAAATCCCCCGCCAATGGGCCCTCAGGTTCCGCCAAACACAATCGGGCTGTTTTCGAGTTACAAATCCCATAAGAAATGTCTCATAACATACCGCCAATGAACCCTTAGATTTTTATCTTGCGACTATGAGTGTTTTAAACAAGCTCCAAACAAAATATCGGGATATGCCAAGTGTATATACAACATATTGAGTTTCAAAACCTAATCCCACGTCAATTTCCCTAATTATACCTAATTCAAACCCACCGCTTAAAGAATCTGGGTCTTATCTGTGTTATACATTATTTGGGTCTTTTTAAGTATGGATGAATGATCAGTTGGATTTTATTTCCATGGGATAATTAATTTTTAGCCGTTAATTATTAATAATTGTGACTGAGGAATCAAAAATTCTAATTGTGCAATTGATGCTGCTGGCATTCATTTATGTTGAACATTTTTGCGAATATGTTTTTTACTGCACTACCACATACAAGAGTATAATTGCCTAGCATAGCCTAAAAATATAGTTTTCGTTTTCTTGTTTCTTTAAAATGGCTTTACGCTTGCCTTTTCATGAGGAATAAATGAATAAATTTTTGTTTGTCACACATAACTTTATTTTATACATTTATACATTGTAAGTAATACGTTCAAGGTAAGAGAGAATAGGAGTTTGAGGTGTGTAATGGTCCACAATGCCTCTGAGACGTTGTTGCATAACTGCATATTTTTTTCTCTTTTCCGGAAGAACCCGTCCAGACCGATACTGTGTCAGTCGGGCTTCTTGATACTTTTGCTCATCGCAAAGAAAGCCAAGGAATGACCATATATTAGAATGGGCACACATATCCGTCTGGAATCCCCTATGCCATCCTTCAACACAGTTGTTGGTTTTGGGAGGTTCAATCGGATGGTCTGGTATACGTTCTACATTTCTCGGGGAAACCTTGGTGCACGGATTACTCCATGAACATCTCGGGCACCAATCCAAGTGCTTTCAACGTAACGCAAAATGCCTCGGGTACTCTGAAAAATAATAAAGTAACGTTAATAAAATTGTAATTAGTTATATAGTCTTAATTTTGATTGAACTTACTTCTGGGAGAAGCTCGGCATTTCGAAACTCTTCAAAAGCCTCTTCTACTCGATTGACGGGCACACACGCCAGAGCACCAAGCATATTGATATGCTTCCTGAATGATCCATCGGTCTCGTACAGACCTTTCCAGCCTCTCTCCTGTACCTCAAGAAGAATACACTGCTTAAAGTGAAAAAAACATCCTTGATGAGAGGTTGTTGGGAAAATCTCTCCAACAGCTCGAATCATCGCCTGCTCGTAGTCCGTCGTGAATGTCGTGGTGAAAATCCCCTCACTGCCTCCTTGAGCACGTCAAGCATTGCACGATAGGCGTCTACTGTTTTATTTGGAAGCAGTGAAAAAACCAGAGGGACGGATGACGTACCAATGAGGCCATGAATGGTGTACAGCTGTGCAAACATCGTGGTGTAACCTTAAATGTGCCATCAGCATACCAGTGATTGCATTGGCGCAGAAATGGGATGTTGTTTTGTGTGGCAAAAATAATAATAAAGAGCTCCGTGGCAACGTGGATAAGACTCCAATTTGCCCTAATAATGTCCAGCAGAACCCGCAGGTTCATGAGGACTCACTGAAAGTGGATTTGCAACCCCAAATTTGCCTTACTTGTGTCTGGCAGAACCCGAGGACCCATTGGCGGGGAAGTTGTAACCCCAAAACACCCCGATTGTGTTTGGCAGAACCTGAGGGGCCATTGGCGGTGGATTGTAACCCCAAAACACCCCGATTGGGTTTGGCGGAACCCAAGGGCCCATAGGCGGTGGATTTGTTTTTTTTTTTTAACCCCAAAACACCCCGATTGTGTTTTGCGGAACCCAAGGGCCCATTGGTGGGGGATTTGTAACCCCAAAACACCCTGATTGTGTTCGGCGGAACCTGAAGGCCCATTGGCGGGGGATTTGTAACCCCAAAACACCCCGATTGTGTTCGGCGGAACATGAGGGCCCATTGGCGGTGGATTTGTAACCCCAAAACACCCCGATTAGGTTTTCGCGGAACCCAAGGGCCCATTGGCGGTGGATTTGTAACCCCAAAACACCCCGATTGGTTTGGCAGAACCCAAGGGCCCATTGGTGGTGGATTTGTAACCCCAAAACACCCCGATTGTGTTCGGCAGAATCCGAGGGCCCATTGGCGGTGGGTTTGTAACCCCAAAACACCCCGATTAGGTTTGGTGGAACCAAGGGCCCATTGGCGGTGGATTTGTTAACCCCAAAACACCCCGATTGTGTTTGGCGGAACCCGAGGGCCATTGGTGGAGGATTTTAATTCCGAAACACCATGATTGTTTTGGTAGAACCCGAGGCCCATTGGTGGAGGATTTGTAATCCGAAACACCATGATTGTTTTCGGTAGAACCCGAGGGCTATTTTAATTGTGAGTACATTTTTAATGGGTGTCTAAGAAATGTCCCTGTCTAAGAAGTGTCCGTGTCTAAGAAGTGTCCGTCTAAGAAATGGCTGTCTAAGAAGTGTCCGTGTCTAAGAAATGTCCGTCTAAGAAGTGTCCGTCTAAGAATGCTGTCTAACAAAAGTCCGGTTCCCTATATAACTAGAGACCCAGCTACAAGATTTTGTGGCGAATGGTGATGGTGGCGCCGTCATGCGGTCGAGGATTACTAATACAATAGAGCTTTTGTTATTTCTTGATACTTATATTTATCATTTCATCATTTATTATATATATATTAAACAAAAGATTCATTCCACGCTTAGTATACTGATATCCAATTTATTCAAGGAATTTTTTAATTTTTTAAATCACGAATTTTTTATATAAGATGTATATTAATTAATACGGAATAAAATTAGGCATTTACATCTCCCAACCTCCAGGGATCATGAACTAATTCTTAGTTGTTTTTATATATTTATCTTCTCTAAATAGGAGCGCCCTCAAGCGGTCGTTGTTTAACATAATTAACCAATAGCGCTTGCCTGAAGCTAGACCTCTATATATATATGCTCTTTGGTATTATAGAACAGATACATAAATAGACATTCAATATAAGCTTATGCTATGCATGAATACTAGAATACCTGAAAAGTGCATTTGATATCGGACAATAAGCGACAGTAAATGAAAAAAATCTATAGCCTTCCATTTCCTGCAAAATCCAAGTACATATATAATTTAAGATTAGTATATATTAAATTTCAAATACTCTCTAATAAATTATAAGAAATAATGTATTTAATTGTCCTTTGTTATAAACTGTCATATATTAAATGCATATGAAGAAGTAAAAGCAAATATATAAATAAACTTCTCTCTTCTTCTAATCTACCGTACCGAAGATACTGTAGATATATAAAAAATCTACCGAATACCGATCGGTAGAAGGTATATACCGAATATCGAACCGGCGGTAGATTTTTATACCGAATCCCAGCTCTGATTTATGTGTATATATATATATATTATATATATATATATATATATATATATATATATATATATTATATATATATATATACTGTAACCTGGATAGAAAGAGAAAGAAAAAAAGCAGGGGAGAGAAGTGAGACAAAATACTCTCTCCTTCTCTTTTCTTTCTTTTTCTATCCGGGTAACACTAACAGCAGTTACCAAGTGGTAATTGTATATTCTCACATAAAAAGATCTTTTTTTTTGGGAGAGTATGTGCAAAAATGTATTTGCTTATTTCTCTTAAAGTATAGCGATTTTTAGAACACCAAACATATCAAATGAAAGCTTGGTACACCAGCTTTGATATTTTGGTATACTTAATCATGTCAATTTAATAAGTAGAGATTTATATGTACATTAAAAAAAATATCTCGCGTACAAAATGACGCATATTATGGATTATAAATGCGTCATAGACAAAGTAAAATTTGGAGAGGATACCTTGACGCAAATCTAAGAAACACATTATTTTTTATTTTTTCATAATCGATTTCTTATAGGTCAATACAGGCTCTGAATCATATGATGTAAACTCAGATTGTACTGAATTCTGAATTGATAGAATGCAACCAAGGTCATTTTTGGATTTATCATTCAAAGAATTACTAAACTTAAAAGTACTATTTTACTCTGAAGCGAACAAGTCATCTTCTACAGGCGAGTGAAGTTAATTGATACAAAAAAGCTATGAAATATGCTAACATTACACACTCCATTTTTTCTTTGTTTTTACTAAAAACTTTGTTTTATTAAAAACATCAAACATACGTCTGGTAGTGAATTAGATTGCCTTTAAATTCAAATTATTGTTAAAGTCTGTAACGTCCACCATTTTCAAAAAAATTGAAATTTTTAAAACTTTGACCTCGTTACGCGACCCTTAATGTTTACCGATTTTGTTCAAACTTTGTATGTCGTCTTCTTTTATCACCAAGAAACAGAAAAACCACAATGTTGCTAACATTTCAAATATTTGAAAAATAAGAACAGCCCTAATATATACAGGGTGATTCACTTAAATTGAGACTCACATATTACAAACTACAATCTTTGTATTAAATTTTACATAAATAATTTTTAAACAAAAATGATAGCACAATGTGTAATTTACAAAATGTATTTCAATAAATTTTCACATATCCTCCTTTGGACTTCACTACAGCTTTGAACCTCCTCATGGTGGAGGCAACACAGGCAGGAATCTCTTCTCAGACAAAGATTTTCACGGTCCAGGCCACCCACAACAGTCAGAATGACCGGGTTTATCTTGAAAAAAGGAAGACATCCCCGTGCAGCTGAGGACTCTCTTCAGAAGGCAAAAGCCCCCTCAGTCATGGTCTGAGCTGAGAAGAGATTCCTGCCTGTGTTGCCTCCACCGTGAGGAGGTTCAAAGCTGTAGTGAAGGCCAAAGAAGGATATGTGAAAATTTAATGAAATACATTTTGTAAATTACACATTGTGCTATCATTTTGTTTAAAAATTATTTGTGTAAAATTTAATACAAAGATTGTATGTAGTTTGTAATATGTGAGTCTCAATTTAAGTGAATCAGCCTGTATATATCAGGCTTGTGAACGGAACGCAAATACTTTTTTGGAAATTCTTTTCTAAAAAAAACGTCATCAATACGCAGTACTTTTTTTGGTAATTCTTCTAAAAAAACGTCATCACTATGCAGTACTTTTTTTGGAAATTCTTTTCTTAAAAAAAAAAACGTCATCACTACGCATTACTTTTTTTGGAAATTATTTTCTAAAAAAAAAACGTCATCACTACGCATTACTTTTTTTAATATTTGAACGCTGAACGCTAACGGAACGCTGAACGCAATAACATTGAACGGAATGCTGAACGGAACGCTAATTTTTTTTGAACGCTGAACGCAAAAAAAGCTGAACGCTCACAAGCCTGATAATATATATATATTAATGTATAATAATTTGTAATGTTCACTTAAATTCTTGGCCGTTACTTTTTTCATTATGATCTCCGTCTAAAAGGACATGAAGGTTGATCAGATGGCTATATACATCTTATTCGATGGAAGTTGTTAGAGAGATGAAGAATAGAGAAATATAAAGATAGAGTCAAGTGAATGAACCTCTCCTCATCTCAAAGAGTCCCGAAAATTAACAAAGGGACTTCTTGTATGGAGAAGGAACCTAAAATGTGATTGAGTTGTGGTAAGTGTGAACGACGATCCCAAGGGAGGCCCCTTTTTTAGATTCCCGTAGAAACTACAGTTCAATAAAGATTTAACGTTCATAATTAAAGGCTGAACTTGACGACTTTATTCAGAGTCTGGAATAACAATATATAAATCATCAAACATTGCAGGTTGTGCTATTGCAATTGCCCCAGTTGTTGACAATTCTTCCCTCAGGATATGTAGTTAGAGCACACCATGGGGTGTTTCCGTTATCTGTAGTTGTGCATCCACTATAGTCTACATTGTTGTATTGAAAGGGTAATATACATTTTTGTCCCGATGTTGTAACACACACTAAAAAGGAGAAGAATGTAGTTCAATTATTATGGACCGCTTTAAAATGAGGATATTTATACCCGTTGATTTTGGCTTGTCCGCAACTGCAAATATAAATATGCATTAGTACTTAAGCTATGGAAGGATATTTGTATTGCAAAGAGTTAAGTTTAAATTACCTGAACACTTCGCATTACAATAATAATACTCCTTGGCAGCCTTAGTTCCATCATAGGTAGTGATTGCACACCAAGCCCTTTCCGGATCCGTGTCAACCACTGTACAATTGTTTTCATATACAATTCCATGTAGTATATTCAGCCTTGCAATCAAATCCATTCAACGTTTTACAGCCTATAAAAGAAAGTGGGTTTATAAAAATAATAAGCCCTCCAAGAATTTTTCTTCTTACTTTCTGGTTCTGAAGGAGGTGTATCTGCAAATAAAAAAAGTAATTTTAAAGAAGGAAGTGTCAATATTATTTATATATATCTAGGTACTTGGGCAAGCTGGATTACAAGAGCTGTATGCTCTGGCAGCTGTTGTCGCATAAACAGAGGTGGGGCACCAAGGTTTGCTTTCAAAGTCCTTGGTGATGCATCCGACATAAGTTTTGTCCTTGTAGATAAATGGAAATGTACAAGGATCATCTTTGACAGTTTTCGAACAATCAGGTGTTGTGGTCGATGTTGTGGTCGATGTTGTGGTCGATGTTGTTGTCGATGTTGTTGTCGGTGTTGTGGTAGATGTTGTGGTCGATGTTGTTGTCGATGTTGTGGTCGATGTTGTGGTCGATGTTGTGTTCGACTTCGGTTCGATAGTTGTCTTTGTTACAACTTCATTCGTTGTTTTTTCAGCTTAAAAAAAAAGTAGTCAGTGATAGGATCCATTAAATTCTTAAATCGAAAGTTTACCTTGAGCCAACAGGGCCTGTTGAAAAAGGACTATTGCCACTGCAAGAAGGAAACAAAAACTAACTCCTCTCATTTTGAACTCCTGAGACAAAATGTCATAATTATCATCAATTTCTGACTCTATTTATTTTGAATTTTTTTTAAACGCAACTGCACATTACTCTCTCCAAACGGATGACATAACTTAAGGCTACTTTATTCCATAGGTTAGGATCCACTACAGCTGGACATCGTTTATATGCAGGGGCTCTGACTTAATTACGCCTATCAACATACGAAATTTGCATTTAAATAAAGATAAACTAAATAAATTTTTCGTATT
This sequence comes from Caligus rogercresseyi, assembly GCA_013387185.1. NCBI lineage: Eukaryota > Metazoa > Arthropoda > Copepoda > Siphonostomatoida > Caligidae > Caligus > Caligus rogercresseyi. Next base: position 5,515,580 of record CP045908.1, read on the forward strand.
ATTTAAACGAAACAATTCATCAAAGGAGTACTGCAGTTTATTCAAATTATTTTTTTAAATAAATATATTTTTTCAGTATTTTTGTTTTTAATAATAATAATAATATTCGAAGAAGTTGCGTATAAAATGCATGAGCCCTATAAAAAGAATAGGTTGGAGCGCCAAGTGGTGAAAGAGCACTTCATGCTCAAGTCAATGCATGGGATATTTAAAAAAATGATTATTGCTGAAAATACTCGTAATGAGTCAGAATTAATGAAAAATCAATGATCAGCATGAGGAAGCTGGCCAAGGTCCTGGAGGTGTTCTCTACCATGGCCATGACTACCACCAGGAACTTGGGCATGACCAACTATGTCAGGAGGAAGCGCCAGCTGCTTTTCCGGCTCAACCAAGTTGCTCAGGATCAAGAAGGGGAAGAAATTGTTGAACTGGATGAGGAAGAATCTGGACTGTTACTTGTGTTTTCAGATGAGAAGTTCTGGACTGTTGACAAGACCAGAAATGCCAGAAACGACCGTTATCTAGCTACCAATACCAGTATGGTCCCTCCCATCCATGCCACTAAGCACCCCCAGGCTGCCATGATGTGGCCAGCGACGGCAAGTCCATGACCTCCTTCTTTTTTCCATGCTGACCTCAAGGTTGGGACCAATGAGTACCTGAATGTCCTCAAGACTGTAGTCAAGCCCTGCTGGACTCCGCTACCCTGAGGGCAACTATGTTTTCCAACAAGATAGCGCACCATGGCATAAGGCCATCAAAACCCAGAAGTGGTGCAGTGATAACATGGCAAACTTTTCGCCGTGGGGAATGTGGCTGCCTTCTTCACCACGCTGTTCACCTCTGGACTATGGGATCTAGGCCAATCTGGAGAGGAAGGTTGCAGCAAACCTCATCCCAATGTGGCAAGCCTAAAGTCCACCGTTGACGAGGAGTGGATAAACATGTCCATAGACTACGTGGTCAAGGTCTGCGCTGCCTTCAGGCCCCGTGTGGAGGCTATGATTTAGGCAGAGGTAAGCCACTTTGAAATTTAGACTCATTTAGGACTCACCTATAAATGTTACTAAAAGTAGGATATTGTATTGCAGAAGTTGACCATGTTTGAGGGCATAGATTTGTCCACGATTTTATTGTACACATATATATATATATATATATATTTTACGTTCAGTTCACAACCCTGTATATATATATATAATATATATATATACAGGGTTGTGAACGGAACGTAAAATGAACGGCGTTCCGCGGAACGGAAGAAGAAATTGAACGGAACGATGAACGGAACGCTAAAATTTGTCTTTTTGCGTTCCGTTCAAATAATATTAAAGAGGAAATCACCCAACCTCGATTTTAGTATGTATTATATAATTTTTTCAGATTTGTTGTCGGACACTATATTTAATTATTTAGTTACTAAAATAACTTTATTTATTCTGTTCGTTAACCCTTTCGATCTAACCTCCAAACTAAGAAGAGGTGTTAGGGTATTAATTGATGCACTCTCGTTTAGGATCAAACAAAGATTTGGAGCCTACTTTGAACGTAGGGAGATGCTAATTGCTTCAGCATATCTCCCTGAGTTCAAAGTAGGCTTTTTAGACATCGCAAAGCAACAGTGTGTGTGTAATCCGTTATATTTCAGCACGAAGTAGCTGGTCTAAAATAATAAATATAATTTAAATAAAATAAAACAATAATAAAAACACAAACTAATTAATAAGCGTGTATATATATACATGAATATATAAAATATGAATAAAAACCACATCGATTTTTGGGGAAATCATGCCATGAGATCGGAGTAATCTATAGCGCCACTCCCTCGGCGAGAGCTATTGCTGCATCCCTGGCAGCTCTCCACGTCCTGGCCTGTCGCAACTGTGGACTTTTATTCCAGGCAGTTCTTGCAGCACATACCAGGGTATCTGCCTGCCAGAGGAGGGGGTTGGGGACGATTCCGGCTGCGTCGGATCTGGTCTCCTTTCCATTTTTTGTCTCGAAGAGCATGAGGCCAAGTGGGTTTCTCCCTCCTTCTTCGCCGTCCCTACTCCAAAATGCCTTCCACGCCTCCATGGCTGCAGACCGCACGGCCATGATGTTGATGGATGGAAGCCCTGCCGACTTCAGGAGGTCCCGGACGGGTATGTGCTCTCTCCTGAGCCTGCCAGTGAGAGTCCTGGCAACATCATTCAGAGCTACCTGGGCAGCTGCAAGTGGTCCTGTGGGGTTACTGTCTCCAAACCGTACGGGTGTGACCGCTGAGACAGCATAGCCGACCTTCCCAAGAACAATGCCCTTGGCAAGTTGGTGGAGGTAAGGACCCCTTGGGATGTGCTTCGCCAACCTTACAACCATGTTGGCCCTGACCATGGCTGCCCTCGCCATGATGTCAACATTTAAGTTGAGTGAAAGGGTGGAGTCAAACTTTGCCACTAGCAACTCCAATTCACTGGAGGGGGAGACTGTGGAGGGGCCGACCTTTACCTCAACCCTCTTCCTTCTCTCTTTACTGTCCCTACCAACCGCCAGGAGTACCTGGGTTTTTGTGTGGTTTGAAGAGAGCCCATTTCTCGCTGCAAACTCCACAAATTTGGCGGCGAGGAGGTTCAGATTGGTCTCCACCACATCAACATCTCTGCCCGCTGTCCAGACGCTGACGTCGTCTGCATAGCAAACAATGTTCTCACCCACCCCCATCTCCACTGGGAGGTCAGCCATGAGTATGAGAAAGAGTAAAGGACCAAGGATAGAACCTTGGCGGACCCCATACTTCACGTCGACGAAGTCGCTCCTGGTGCCGTTCCAATTGACGCATTGCTTGCCTCCATTCATGTAGGATCCAAACCAGTCTCCCACTCTCCTTGTGACGCCAAGGTCCTTGATTTTTTCCAGTAGGAGGTCGCAGTCGACGGTGTCAAACGCTGAGGATAGATCAAAGGCCAGTATGCCTACGACCTTCCCTTCCTAGACAGCCTTTATCCATTTGCTGTGAGCCGTTCCAATGGCTGTAGTAGTGGAGCGGCCAGCCCGAAAGCCAAATTGGCTGTTGGGTAAGGCGCTAATTTTTCCCATATGGTACTCCAGATCAGCCTTAACTACCTTCTCCAAGATCTTGGAGAGGACGGGGAGCAGGGAAACTGGCCGATACGAGGCTGGGTCCTTTGGGTTTTTCCCTTTACCTTTGTGCACTGGAATTACAATGCCTGTTTTGAGAATGACGGGTACCTTAACCGTTGGCAAGAGAGCAATTGATCAGGTGGGAAATAGGGGAGGCCAGAACTTCAATTCCTAGTTTGAATACAGATGCCGGCAGTCCGTCCACGCCCATCGCCTCTGTATTGGATATGGAGGAGACGACTCTCCTAATTTTGGCTGCACTGGCAAAGGAGAAGTCCAGCACGATCCCCCGAGGACTAGCCCAATTGCAACTGCGGTCAGTTCTGACACAGATGTCGGAAGAAGGGGTGGAGAGGATAATGCTTGCCCGAAGATCATTTACTTTTTTAATATAAAAACTGTTTAATGCATCCGCAGCCCCTTTGTCGTCGCATGTGTCGATACCATTGATAGTAAGTGACAGAGGAAGGGGCGTAGCTTTGGTTTTTCCCATGGCCCTGTTGGCCAGGTTCCACAACGCCTTAGAATCGCCGTTGGCCTTCTTGATGGCGTTCAAGTTGGACAGGAGTTTGTCCTTTCTGACTCCAGCTGCCGCCTGATTCCTGAGAACCTTATATTCCCTTCTACCCAGAGCTCTGTTTCTTTGGTCGATAAGTCGAAGCGTTGCCTTGCTCAGATACAAGTTTGTATTTTTTCTAACGGTGATGGCCCTGACAGGGGCCACCTTGTCGAGGGACATGGTGATTCCCGCTACAATGAAGTCGAGGACTGCGTCCACTTCTTTAATGTCGTAGATATCGTCCCACTTCCACTGCTCTAGAGCATTCTCCAGGGCATGTCTTTTGATGGCCTTGAAGTTTCTTCTTCTTAGTTAGCAAAGAATTATTTACTTGAAGAGGCCGAAGAACTGGGAGATTTTCCTTTTAGTCAACTTTTGCAAGAACCAGCAGCGGAAAAAAAGGCAATCTCTTTGCCAAGAGGCCGAAGAAGACTGACTCAGCTAAGCAGGAGGTTGACTGCTTGAGTCTGAGGCAATGGAATCAATTATTGCTTATAAAAGGATTAAAAAGATTTTAATTCCATATAATGTTATACTTCCCAGTGCCAGTTCGGAGACACTCTTCTCCAAATCTAAACTTTTATTGCGAAGGACAAGACAAAACAGCTCCTTCTAGCAGTAAATAAATAGTGTAATTTATAAACTAATGTTATTCTTTAGATTGTAAATATATAAACTTTTCGTAATTATTCTCAGATAAAGCAATAATTATGAGTAGTATACACCGAGAAATTCGGTGGACCATATGTGGGTGGGATTTTTACATGTTTGACTTTTCATATTGTAACATTTTTCGGTCGGGGTAAAAAAATATGTTAATTTTTCGGGCCGAGCCTCTGGTTCAAAAATTTTATATCTTAAATATATTATCGAAGTTTGTAAAGTTTTTGGAACTTTAATTGCGGTAACTAACTTCAAGCCGAAACTATTAAAGCCTGGTTTAAAATTTATACCCGATATATACGAGGATGCAGTGAAAAGTAAAGAGCCTTCTTATAAGAAAATTTTTCAAATCCAATTTTTGAACGGAACGCAAAATTGAACGGCGTTCCGCGGAACGGAAAGAATTGAACGGAACGATGAACGGAACGGAAAGAATTGAACGGAACGATGAACGGAACGGGGAAAAAGTGGAACGCGTGCAAGCCTGTATATATATATATATATATATATATATATATTATATATATATATATATTATAATATATATATATTATATATATATATTATATAATATCTATATATATTATATATATATATTCCACCTTAGATGGAAAAGCCAGGCAACTTATCCTTGATAAATTTAAGCCTGAAGCACAATAATTTCAAAAATACCCCCTTAAGAGCTCCACCTTTGATGGGGACAGTAGACAAAATTCGGTTAGTATGACCAAAGATAATGTTTGGTCATAGTTAACTAGCCTTTTGAAATAACTATGCACAAATCAAAAATGGCGTCATCACACAATTTATTTGCTATTACTCGGTCGTTTTCAGTGTCCACTCAAATTTCATACTTGGCCAAAAAAATCATCTTTTTACTACTCTTAGCAACTAAATTCAACTCTTTAGCACCCGTTTTCATATTTAACTAGCCTTTTGAAAATAATTATGCACAAATCAAAATGACGTCATCACACAATTTATTTGCTGGTACTCGGTTGTTTATGAGTGTTAACTCAAATTTCATTTGCGGTTGGCTGTTTTAAAGATATCTCGACGAATTTTGGATAAAAGATTATATATATTAATAAATGACTTAAAAGCTAAGAGCATAATTCAAAATTCTGATGATTTTAATATTTTTCATTTTTTTCTTTGCTTTTATTTTAGTATTTATTACTCTGTTATCTATTGACAACCATTTTTTAAACATGTCTGTACTGTAAATTAAATCATTTTACTACCTTTTCAATATGTTTAAACTCTCTAGTCTTTAATGGCGAACGAATCTTCTACAAATTTATATGCAAAAAAAATTTTTTACTTAATCATGCATTATTTTATAATTTACATTACATATGATAAATATATAAAATTAGGTAGAAATAGCTGATACATTTACCACCTAAGAGAAATGGCCCAAGAAAAATAGACTAGGAAGAATTGGTCCAGAAAATAGGCAAAGATAAAACAGTAAAATAATTACGTCCGAAAAAAATTGCCCAAATATATTATAGATAAAATATTTGAGTTTAATATTTTTAATATTATCTATTATCTTTGGGTAATATGTAAGTTTTGGGAGTTAACTTTTAAGGTTAAATTGTAGTATTCTTCATTTATTATTTACATATTTTTGTAACAAATTTAAGTGTTGAGCACTCTCTGTACTGATTTTTACATGAAGACATTCCTTCAAAAAAAAAAAAACTTGCAAATGTTTAGAAGAGATTTATATTATACAAGGATTATTCCATTTTCAAAACTAGTTGTCTTTAATCATTCGTTAAGTTTGTAGCTAACCAAAATTATAACTGTGATTGAAAAATGCCCTTAAAAAAAATCGAAAAACCTCACCATTCGATAAAGAAGTTATTGAGTTGCTCAAAGAATATAAATTTGACACATTTCCAACTCAAGTAGAAAATATCCTATTTGGACATATTATGTATGTTTACATGGCAATCGGGAAATTCAGTATTGCAACAACCCATGAAGAAATATCATCACTAAATTCGACGCATATAAATACTGACTATAATATTAAAACTCGAAATTAAAAGAGTATCAAGGATCTATGATACATATACATTAGGGTTGTTCTTATTTTTCAAATGTTTGAAATGTTAGCGACTTTGAGCATTTTCTGTTTCTTGGTGATAAAAGAAGACGACATACAAAGTTTGAACAAAATCGGTCAACATTACGAGGTCGCGCAACGAGGTCAAAGTTTTAAAAATTTAGTAAAAATATAGTTTTCCGCAAATTTCTTCAAAATGGTGGACGTTACAGACTTCAATAATAATTATTAATTTAAAGGAAATCTAATTTTACCAGACGTATGTTTGATGCTTTTTTAATAAAACAAAGTTTTCAGTAAAAACAAAGCAAGAAAGGGAGTGTAGTATTGTTACTTTTTTTCATAGCTTTTTTGTATCAATTAACTTCACTCGCCTGTAGAAGATGACTTGTTCGCTTCAGAGTAAAATAGTACTTTTAAGTTTAGTAAAACTTTAGATAATAAATCCAAAAATGACCTTGGTTGCATTCTATCAATTCAGAATTCAGTACAATCTGAGTTTACATCATATGATTCAGAGCTGTATTGACCTATAAGAATCGATTATGAAAAAAAAAACATAATGTGTTTCTTAGATGGCGTCAAGGTATCCTCTCAAAATTTTACTTTATCTCTGACGCATACATAATCCATTTTA
>CP045908.1:5522744-5552895 GCA_013387185.1 Caligus rogercresseyi
AAATATATATATAAATATAAATTAATGAAATAATATTATATAAATTATATTAATATAATATTCGTTCTCCACGTGACGTCATGGAGTAGTATACTGCTAGGATCCATGTTTGTTTTTGTATTTGCCCAGACATTATTATACAGACCTTGGGGAACCGTGGGCGTATATGCAGTAAACCGTCTCCCTAGAGGTTACATTAGATTTATAATGTAGAGCGCCCCATAGGGAGTAAAAAAGGACTAACATAATGCTAACTCTTATGTATAATATATCGCATATGTACTATGAAAAATAATGCTAACAAATAAAAATTTTGTGTTTTTCGTCAATTTTAAAAATTTCTTCACATTTGCATTATTCTCCCAAATGGGAACATTTATATTAACCAATTGAAAAATGAAAAAAAATGCCAAAAAATCATGGGTTCCTTAAGTATTTTTGAAAAACAAAATCAGAATTTTTGTGGTCATCTGAAAAAATTATGAAAAATTGAGAATGATTTTTTATAGTTTGTGTCAGGCTCTTTAAGCTCCGTCTTATGAACTCAAGTTGAAATCTGTGAGTTCCCAAGGGGAGAAAAAAACACTTTTCCATTTCCAGTTTTTGCCAAAACTCAAAAGTTAAGGAAAATACATTTTTATTCGACACGAACTTATTAGGAATGTCACACTCTATAGATACTATTTTTAACTTGATGCGATCAACTAAACAGACAACCCACAGAAGGCCCCCAAAATTTAGGATTTTCAAAAATATTCCGCTTCGTCCATGAAATAGGACCTAATATTCAATCCGGATTTGAGGGTCTTAACGACCTCGGATTCGGATACTGAATACATCAAAGTTGCTCCCTTTTGGAAGCTGAATATGATTGTGCAAAAATAAATTGCGAAAAACTGCAACTTTAAAAAAATCCGGATCCCGGCCCAAATATGTCCCGGAGGCCGGACATTGACATAACCAACCTAGGCTTATTTTGCAAGGCCTTCATTTCGTATTTTTGTTTGAACGTTTTTCGTATTAAAAAGTCGCCCCAGAGGTTTTCTTGAATTTCCCGACAGGCCGTCCGGTTTTCCGGGAAATTTCTGTGGGACCCGATTGGAAACCTTGTCTTGATATACTTTCAGAGTAGCTTTTTTCGAAATGGGAAAGAATCAAAAGTTAAGGAAATGTCATAATCTGGGTCCGGGAGTTTCTGGATCCGGAAATTTTTTCCAGATCACGGTTGTTTGGGCAGAGATGCAGATAACTTTTAGTTTGCGTTCTGTCTCTAAAACATCTCACTTACGAAAAAAGGGAACCAAAACTTTCCAACCTTTTTTCAGCCTTTGCAAGGCCGCTAGGCCTTAGTTTTGTTTATATCAAAAGATGCCTACGGCCAAAGCCCACAAAACATCTAATTACATCCCGAGCCTCCTAACCCTCAAAAATCCATGCAAACCGCAAACCCTCTCACAGACACAAATCGGTCTGATCAGAATCTAACTTAGCCCAGAACCATCACAGTGTCAAGATGCATCTGTGTGCCCATTTTCATCTAAACGGTCCAGTAGTTTAAGAGATTTCAGTCGGACGGAAAACACGGACGCTCCCCGCTTATTATATATATAAGCAATGAATACTAAAACAATAAGGAAAAGAAGGCTCGTGAGGAAAATACGATGAGGGATCTAAAAGGGAGAATACGCGTACATTCTCCCCTTTCCTTATTAGTTTCATAACAAATTAGGATTTTGAGAACGAAATATATATTTTTTACAATTTTACAAATTTTATAGACATATATTAAATAAACATAGATACATTTAAGACATTCTGCAAAATATAATAACATACATACATTTTGTTTATTCTCCTTTAAGTTTTTTCAATCTCTTAGAATTATTTGTCATATTTTGACTGCTTGTTTTTCTTTTGTTTTTGTGAATTTGATCATTGATTTCCGAAACATAATTTTTGGACATACAATTAAAAATTTTAGCAGCGATTTGTGGAATAAATTTTTCAAAGGAATGGTCTTCTTCGCATTCTGCTAAAATAATTTCCAAAGCGTAAGTATCATTTTCCAAAAGTTTAATAAACGAAAGAACAAAAATATTTTTTGAAGAAGGGGAAGAAATCAACTCTTAGAAGATACTTTTGAATTTTGAATTTCTGAAAAAAATGCATAAACAAAGGAACACGTTAAAAAAAAGAACATCAGAAGGACGAGTCAGTCCACCTCGATTAATTTGATCTAAAAGTTTACTTTCATCATCAATATTTTCTAAGAAGAATAATTTTAAATCGAATTTCTTATTTAAAGCTGTCAATAAATTGTGGCAAGAATGACAGGCTATAGTTTTACATAAGGAATGCGCGATATAACCAGAACAAAAGTAAACTATAGATACGTCATTAATATATTCAAATGAATCTTTAAAAGTAAAATGTTAAAAATTGGAAAATATATTTAGAGAAGACGACTTAATCTTTTCATTTGTTGAATTTATATCCTCAGAAAAATGATATTCCAGATCTTTCAGTGAAATTTTGCCTAAACTTATGATATTCTTCATTCCAAGGCATTTTTCTGAATCCAAATATTTTGTACAATATGTTTCGTCAAAAATTATACTAATATTTTTATCCCTATTTTGAGTTAGAGCCTTGAAGCGAGCCTTTAGGTAAGTTATTGTAGAGTTAGCCAATCCAGTTTCTAAATTCAAAGATGAAGAAAGTTCCGTAAGGCGACGTATTGTAGGTAATGTGAGAACTTCTTTACGTAGATCTCTATAAAGACTCGTTGAGAAACCTTTCCAGGACATAGATAAGGCGTACAAGGCAGGACTGTATCTCCGTTGTTGTGGACATTTAAACAACAAGGATAATTGTTCAATCAAAAAGTGTAATTTCTTCTCTTTTGCTTCGTCCAAATGGGGCAAGATATTTGTCAAATGATTTAAAGCTGTGTTTAATTCATTTTCCAAGCCAAATAGTTGATTGGTGGAAGAGTTTGATGTCAATGAATTTAAGAAGGCCAAAATATTAAGAAGGGTGTCACATTTCGTAATATGATTGTTCTTGGTGATATGTTCGAGATGATTAAAAGATAGATCTCTATCTTTCACCCTGAAAAATACAATATAGCAGGGAATAAAGTCATCGCAGTTGTATGAAGAAGTATCAATAAGAAAATACTGAGGAATATTCAAGTTTTGATATGTGAAAAACAATATATAAATAAAGAAGGTTAAGGAATGAAGTTTGGCTTACCGTATATGGATTGACATTTCTTCATTAATCTTTAGACTGAAGTCTACTAACGGTCCTCCATGACTAAAGTTCATCTTGAAGAACACCAGCTCTTTATCTTTTTCATCATAATGTTCTTGAACGCCGCTCGGAAGGCAAGTCCTATCCATTTTAATTTGAAGCTCTTCGAGTGTTAAAAATGAATTGGCCTCTTCAAAAGCCTTAATCTTTTTTAAAATTCGCTCGTTTTCATTAAGGAGTCGTGAGGAGGAGGTTGAGGTGGAGGAACGCTTAGAGGAGGCTTTTTTTTGAATAGTAGTGAGGAAGATTTGGAAAATTGGAAGGGACGGCATCTTTTTTTAATATCTTAAGACAAATAGTTTTTCCAGATCTGTCTGAACGTGATGGATTAGAGTCAGTAGACTCTGGCTTATAATCGGAGGGCATGAAATGTACGTCACACAACGCAGAATGTCTCGAAGGTATCTAATTTTTTCGCGGAACAGCCTTTGTCCAGAGTTGGCGTAGGGACTCATCCTTGGGGAACATATGAAGCCGTCTCTTTTTCCCCTCATTGCCCTTTGGATTGTAGCCACTCTTGCAACCCGGAGCAACACAAACCTTCCCCATTGTCGTCTAGTTTGAAGATAAATAGGTAGTTCTAAAACATTCCTCTACACACTTCCACTACTTCATTCACGCAGCAATAAATAAATTAGTCCATCCCGCTTTGTATTTTTGTTTTGAAAGGTTGCGCTACTCTACCTTTCCTGATTGTTTAAGTATTATTGGTAGATATATATATATATAATATATATATATATATATATATATATATATATATATATATATATATATATATATATATATAATATATATATATATATATAGGCTTGTGAGCGTTCAGCGTTCCAATATTTAAAAAATAACAATGTGTAATTTTGAAAAATGGAAGTACTATTTAGGGGTTTTATAATAAAAAAGAACCCGAACCGACTTTCAAATGATATAAATTTGTTGACTGGATCTAACCCAGGGGTTCCCAACCTGGGGTCCGCAGAACGTCTATATTCCAGGCTTGTGAGCGTTCAGCTTTTTTTGCGTTCAGCGTTCCGTTCAGCGTTCAAAAAATAATAGCGTTCCGTTCAATGTTTTTGCGTTCAGCGTTCCGTTAGCGTTCAAATATTTGAAAAAAACAATGTGTAATTTTGAAAAATGGAAGTACTATTTAGGGGGTTTATAATAAAAATGAGCCAGAACCGACTTTCAAATGATATAAATTTGTTGACTGGATCTAACCCAGGGGTTCTCAACCTGGGGTCCACAGAACGTCTATATTCACTACATAAGAGGGTCGCAAGACTGGAGATTTTTCTATAGGGGGGTCGCCAAAGAAAAAAGGTTGGGAACTTCTGATCAAACCCCAACTTGTATATATTTTTTCCTGAACCGTAACAAATAATCATTATATTAATAGTTTTCCATATATAAAAGACAAGCACGCCAGTCAGCATGAAATAAACTTAACTAATTTCATCTTATTAAAAACAACTTCAGATCAAATATATTTGAAAAAATGTCGCGATGACTAGACTCGCTTATTTTCGAATAATGGAGTCCGAGTTCGATATTAAGAATCTGCAAAATAGTATTTTCAACCTTCGATGTATGAGTAACTGGATCCCTACTTTCTTCCGTAATGGATACATTACATTTTAAATTATAATTATATTTAAGGTGTAATAAATCAAGACAAATACGAGATCAAAGCTATATAATACAAATTAATATTGTAAAACAACATTATATGAATGCATCTTATTTTAGAGAGATGTATTTTTTAATCATCTTTGCAATATAAAACACATTTAATATTATATAAACGTGGCGTGGAAGAAGAAAGGCATTGAGTTCGTTGGGACTCCAAAATACATAGGACACCACAGACTTTTCGTTCCCAAAAAAAGAGGTGGACTTGGAATGATCGACGTTGAACTCCATTGGAAGGTTTTAATATTTTCTTGGTATAAGCGGGCCCAACTGGTGGACTTCCCCTGAAAAAAATGTATTTAAAGTCATGTGGGGGAAATCTACTCAACACTCCACAAATATCCCCGTGGAAGGAACTAAGCCCATCAAAGGAAGTGATCGGAACATACTGGAGAATATTAGGAGCCAGAGGACCAATCGAAGGAAACCCAGAGGTGAAAATCTCCATCTCAAGGAATCTGATGAAGGAGTTACACCTCGAACGAATAAATGACGTCCTTGTGCTTGAAACATTGTCCACCCAGGTATATGTCTCCTTCAGAAGTCTCTTAGGCGGACTTTCAAGCCCCAGAAGAGCATTCCTCCATTAGGAAAAGTCTTAAATGTCACAAATTATATTTTAAAGGATGAGTTAAGAAAGATGCACCCACCGTTTGACCTCACAAACAAACTAAAGGTTACAATGCTTGTGTTCGAAGAGAATAAAAAATGCGTCATGACGTCCATATTTGATCCGATCCTAACATCTAAACAGGCTTACCTCAAATACAGGATCTGTTTTGGACTGTATTATTTAGGGGAGGAAATAAGGTGTGTGATGTGTGGGAAAGAAGAACACAAAACAATTTCTCATGTCTTCAGAGACTGTAGAGAAGTCAACAGGCTTTGGGAAGAAATGGACAAGACCTTTGAGGAACGTGTGGGAAGACAATCAACGCGGGATGAGAAGCTCTACGGTTTTCATCCCCAGTCGAAAATGCTCAGGACCGCCTCTAAAGTTATTGCCAAATTCCAAACCCTGATAGCTTATGCTTATTTTACGAAATTAAAATTATCCAATTCCATTGTCAACGTCGCTTTAAATGAATTCAATTTTTTAGAATGTTTTTGATGTTTTTTTTAAATACTTTTTTTGTATGTCTGTTTTTTTTAATCTGTTTTATGTATGGTTGTTTGAAAGCTTTATCTTATTTGGTATGAAAAAAGAATAATAATGAAATATAATTGTTTAAAAATATATATATATATTATTATAAACACGAATCAACCATGTACTACATTAAATTGAAGTTAATATCGTATTCGTCATTAGAAAATAACTTAATCTCAATATCAATTATTAACATTAAATTTATGCAAGAAACCAAACAAAACGCAAAATATTAACTGCAACTGTTGTAAGGCTAATTTTTTGTCTGATCAATGGCGTCAAATTATCTTTTTTTAAAGCAACAACAGCAAGTTTCTAGGTCGCTTGGCCTATGGGAATGTGCAAAGAATTGATCTTACATTCCTCAGAGTACTTTGGTTGAGACATTCGCAACCATCATGGCGTCTTAAAAATCTATATATCTGATATATCCAGGAGAAGCCAAAATAATACATTATCATCTATAGTCATCAAACATCCATATACAATTGTGAAGTGCGAGTATAAAATGTTTACCAAACTATGCTAATTACTAGGAAGCGTACAGGGACTAACCTTGTAAAAATTTATTTTTGTTTGCTCGTAGACTGTCATTTATTCTCCATGACGAAATGATACAAACTGACGAAATTAATACTGTCCTCGTATCCGATTCCTAAGATTTTAACTCTCGAGCCTTCCTATCCGAGTCCTAATATTTAAGTTATCGAGTCTACGAATCCGAGTCCATCAAAATGAGCAAATCCATGATTCCGAGTCCACAGCCCAGATGAATATCCCGTAGTCATACTTAATCTCAACTTATTTCAACAATGGTTTCATACCGAAATACTAAATAAGTTGTTTATTTGTAATAAGAATGAATGAATAAAAGGTATTCAATTGTGTGTAATTTTTGTCACTTGGGGTAATTTTTTAAAAAGTGCTTTACTATTCTATAGAGAGTTCTTGGGAGAGTAGTTTATAAGTTCTTCTTATAATATTTCATCCCCTTGTTTATATCCCAGAAAAAATACTTAATCAAAACTACATTGAAATGTTTGGAAAAATTGAACGCTGAACGCAAAACTATTTTTTTTTGCGTTCAACGTTCAGCGTTAAAAAAAAAGTTGCGTTCCGTTCAGCGTTCCGTTCATTGAACGTGTGTGCAGCTGAACGCCGTTCAATTTTGCGTTCCGTTCACAAGCCTGATATATATATATAAGTATGTTAAAACGAAGGTGCTGCCACCTGGTGTTTTTCTCCCGAAGTAATAAAAATTGAACTTTTGGTTGATGAAGATTTCTCGACGATTCATTTTTTTTTCAAAAAATAAAATCAATGTTCTTTATTATTGTCTATGCAATTTTTTTTACCTGAACATAAAATTTAATCTTTTTACTACCTTTGCCATTAATTTCAACTCTTTAGCACCTGTTTTTCATAGTTAACTATTCTTTTAAAAATAATTATGCAAAAATCAAAAATTACGTCATCACACAATTTATTTGCTATTACTCGGTTGTTTATAAGTGTTCACTCAAATTTCATACATGAACATCAAATTTAATATTTTTACTACCCTTTGCAATTTATTTCAACTCTTAAGCACCCGTTTTTCAAAGTGAACTAGCCTTTAAAAAATGTATATACAAAAATCAAAAATGACGCCCTCACACCATATCTTTACTACTATTCGGTGTTTATCAGTGTTCACTCAAATTTCATACCTGAAAATATTTTTTTTATCTTTTTACTACCCTTTGCAATTAATTTCAACTCTTTAGCACTCGTTTTTCATAGTGAACTAGCCTTTATAAAATTCATATGGAAAAAGTCAGATATGGCGTTATCACATAATTACTTTGCTATTATTCTGTTGTGTAAGAAGAAATTAAAAGGGAGGGGTTTCGTGATTTAATTGAGAGAAGGTATGGTTATTAAGTCTACGCCAGAAGGAAGTAGAATCAGTTGACTCAAAAATATGATTCGCTTATGGAGAAAAGGAGGATTTTTTCGAGACGAAAAAAGACGATTACGTCCAATCCGTCAAACAAATATCCGTGATTATTCTCGAAAGCTTTCCATCGACCATTTCTCAACTGTTTGATCCAAAATAAGGTAAGAAATATGTTTGTGTTATGTATTGACGTCATGTAAGGCCCAGCCCTCTGCATGACGAAATTCTATTTCCTTCTATTGTTATATTAAAATACTACTCTGAAATATATAAGTAGTCTTCCACGTACACAAGCTGCGTTAGCATCTCACTCCTCCTCATCCATCACCCACAACGGCGACGAGTCTGGATTATATTCATCATATGTTCTTATACAGGTAACAAGACACATCAGTGGCATACGAGGATGGCGAAAACCCTAACGAGGCTCACCCTAGCGGAGCTAAAGAACTTTTGCATGGAGATGGAGGTAGTGGAGAGCTTGGAAGAGCTCCAGGGGAAACGTAAGATCGAGGTCATGTCCCTCATGAAGGACTTCTTACTCGCTGGCGGCGCAGATCCGCAGTAGTTTGTCTTTCAAAATCCCCTCGAAGACACCGTCGTTACTCCCGTCAATCATCGACCAATAAGCGTCTCACAACCAGCCTCCTTCTCCCTGACGGATCCGAGACGAGGCCACAGGTGGCTGAAATGGAAAGAGGAGTTCACCAACTACCTATCGTTGTTGGGAGACATCACGGAGGAGAGGAAAAAGGCCCTCTTGCTCCACTGTGCTGGTACGGACGTACACGAGTGGTACCGAACCTTAAGGTACGAGGTCCAAGAGGATGAGAACGTCTTCACAGCGGCCTTGCGAGCGATAACGGATGCGTGCACGCCTATGGAGGCTATTGAGTTTGAGCGCTTCACTCTCGGGGAGATGAAGCAGGAGGTGGGTGAGTCGTTTGATGACTTCCTATCTAAGCTCAGAACTCTCTTGACAGTAAATATGTTCTACAATGTCATTCATGTTTTTATTTTAACGCAACTGTCAAGAGTATTTTTATTTATTTATTTATAGTTATCTCTATTTTAGTGTAGTTATTTTTTACACTGTTTTATAATTTGATAGCCAAATAAAGAATTTTATAACCGTTAAAAAAAAAAAAAAAAAAACTCAAGCACAATTCTGCAAATACATATGCTCCGACTGCGGCTCCTCCATAGAAGACACCATCCTACGAGGCATCGTGATGCGCAATGCTTCTTCCCCAAAACTGAGACAGGTCGCGTTAGAGAGAGGATGCTCAACAATGGAGGCACTATGTCAGTTGGCAAGGGCACTGGAGTCCTCTCAAGCACAAACCGAGGCCATGCAAAAGGGTAATGAGACATACGCCGTATCCGAATATAAGGGGGCCAAAGGCATTAAGCGTTGGTCGAAGCCAACCAGAAAAAACACCTTCAAGACGAAACAAGAAGACGCCCTGAAAAAGGAATGTGGCTACTGCGGGGAGCATAACGCCGGGTCCAGGCACCAATGCCCAGCGCGAGACAAGACATGTTCCAATTGTGGAAAGTTAAATCACTTCGCGAGGGTGTGTCGTAGCAGAAAAATGTCCCACATGATATCGACATTCCATACCACGATGGGGACAGAGAAGCGGGCATTTGCTCGAATGGAGGTTGACGGAAAGATGGTCAAACTTCTCCTAGACATGTGTTCAAACGTGAACATTATTCCGTCTAACCTGGTCAATAAACACCGACGCCTTTCTCCCACTGGCCCATTATTCGTTTTTGGAGGAGGAGAAATCAAGACAATGGGTTCTGTCCGGCTACCGGTTGTTTCGCATGGATCTCAGAGGAAATGGTGCAACTTTATCGTCACTGAGGTCGACCAACCTATCCTAGGCTTTGACGACTGCTTGGGATTTGGGCATGTCACGCTAAACACTCAACCCAACGTCCTTCTCGTTTCATCCCCATCGCCTACCATGGAGATGCTCAAAGGGAGGTATGCGGAAATATTCTCCGACACTTCCGGATCTATAAAAGACGAGCAGGCGAAGGTCCACATCAAAGAAGGGTCACGCCCTAGATTTATGCGTAGTCGCCCTGTCCCTCTCGCACTAAGAGACGCCGTCAAAGCGGAACTTGAATCCATGATCAAGAGAGGCACCGTGGAACGAGTGGAAACCGCTGAATGGGCATCCCCCATTGTAACTGTATTGAAGCCTGACAACCATGTTCGTATATGTGCTGACTATACGCAAACAATATCCCCGGTCGTTGACAAGCAGCTGTACCCGCTTCCTCACCCAGATGAATTGTTTACGGGACTCGCAGGAGCACAGTTCTTCTCGAAGTTAGACTTCCGGAAATGCTACGAGCAATACGAACTGGACGACGAATCAAAGAAGCTTCTCACAATAAACACACCCATTGGCCTGCTACGGTACAACGTCCTGCCCTACGGACTATCATCTGCCCCAGCCATTGTCCAAGCCGCACAGGAAAAACTGTTCCATGGGATCCCGAATGTCAAAGTCTACATCGACGACCTCCTGATCTACTCAGAAACGAAGGAGGAGCATCTTCAAATCCTGGAACGGGTCTTTAAGCGTATCCGAGACGCTAATGCACGCTTGCAGGAAAGTAAATGTGTATTCTTAGCTGATTCCCTCACTTACCTCGGATACAAAATTTCCAAGCAGGGCAAATTCCCCGATCTGGAACTGACGAGACCAGTCGTTGACTTCCCCCAGCCAACAGACGCATCGGAAGTTCGATCCTTCCTGGGGCTGGTGCAATTTTATGGTGGCTTCATCCGGAATCTCTCTACTCTTGCGGCACCCTTACACCGCTTATTGAAAAAAGACATTAAATTCATATGGTCGAACGAAACGGAGTCGAGCTTCGTGGCCATTAAGCATGCCCTCACCGAAGCGCCTTGCCTTGCTCACTACAACCCTTCGCTGCCCCTCTTCCTAACCACGGATGCCTCACCTGTGGGCCTCGGGGCAGTACTCTCCCAAATGGGGAGTGATGGAGAACGCCCTATCGCTTTCGCCTCAAGAAAACTTTCTCCCGCGGAAACAAATTACTCCCAGATCGACAGGGAAGCAACCGCCATAATCTATGGAGTAAACAAGTTTGAGAGGCACCTATTGGGGCGTCAATTCGAAATAAAGACGGACCATAAGCCCTTGGAATACATTCTGTCAAGAAACAAGGCTCTTCCACCTGTCATATCCGCTCGCCTGTCCAGATACGCTGTCCGCCTCTCCACCATGCGCCACATCCGTGGCCTAGACAACACCACGGCTGACTCTCTTTCAAGGGGTCCCATCGATGCCCCTACCATTGATAGGGACGAAACCAACAAATTCATTTCCTGCTGCGTGGTTGATAGGACCCATACCAACCAACTCGTTGAGGCCGTGGGGAGCGACTCGGAACTCCAAACCGTTATGGAAGCTGCACGGAGCGGGGATTGGTCAGCAGTCTCCAACAAATCCTACAAGTCCAAACGCCACGAACTGTCCATCAACAACGATCTTCTCTTTTGGGGAGCTAGGCTAATCGTTCCAATTCCTCTTCGGAAAAAGTTCTTGGACGAGCTGCATGTTGCTCACACGGGAATAGTGAAGATGAAGTCCGCGGCAAGGAGACGGATCTGGTGGCCGAACATAGATAGCGACATCGAAACTCTCGTCCATACATGTCGTCAATGTCAGGAGGTCGCTGCATCCCCACCAGCCAAGTTTGAACGGTTTGCACCCACTAAACAATGGGACAGAGTCCACCTCGACTACGCCAAAGTTCGAGGTCAAGAAGTACTTATATTAATAGACGCGGGATCCAAGTGGATCGAAGCCTGTCCTGTTAGCTCCACGTCAACCGAAAAGACACTTCGTCAGCTCTTTTCGTGGTTTGCCCGTTTCGGATTCCCGCGTCACGTCCACACAGATAATGGTACCCAGTTTTCAAGTGAAGCGTTTAAAGATAAAATGAAGAACTGGGGTATCACATTGTCATTCTCTCCCCCTTATCACCCTCAGTCAAACGGCCAGGCCGAACGCGCCGTTCGGATCGTCAAGGACCTCTGCGCAAAGAACCCGGGGACGTCTATCGAGGAACTACTCTTCGCCTACAGGGCTCTTCCTTTGGAGGGAGGAAAATCTCCATCAGAGCTCCTATTTGGATGGAACGCGCGTACAAGGCTCGACGGCATGCTACCCAAGCAGTCCACGGACTTCAAATCATCGATCCCAACGAAGTTAGGACTCCAATCAAAGGTATGGCACGTTCCTTCTCCTCCCGTGGTCCAAAGTGGATCAGAGGAACCATCACGGAATGTATGGGCTCATCAGTCCGTAAGGTTTCTGTTGAGGGTGGCTTTATAAAGAGGCATATCAACCAACTGCGTCAAGACTATTCTTGAATTAATTGATTAATTAATTAGGGGGGTAATGTTATGTATTGACATCATGACGTCATGTAAGGCCCAGCCCTCTGCATGACGATATTCTATTTCCTTCTATTGTTATATTAAAATACTACTCTGAAATATATAAGTAGTCTTCCACGTACACAAGCTGCGTTCGCATCTCACTCCTCCTCATCCATCACCCACAACGGCGACGAGTCTGGATTATATTCATCATATGTTCTTATACAGGTAACAAGACACATCAGTTTGTTTTTTTAATTTCGTGTAACATACCAATATATATATATATATATATGTATATACAGTCAACTTCGCCTAAGTCGATTCTCTCGGGACTGTGCAAAAACAATCGACTTAGGCGAAATTTGAGTTACAAATTTTGATTGCTAAGTCGAAGAAAAATTCGATATACAGGTAGGCGTGAGTGTGTGCACTCGCTCACATGCAGTCGCAAATCATCG
This sequence comes from Caligus rogercresseyi, assembly GCA_013387185.1. Taxonomy (NCBI): domain Eukaryota; kingdom Metazoa; phylum Arthropoda; class Copepoda; order Siphonostomatoida; family Caligidae; genus Caligus; species Caligus rogercresseyi. The sequence goes on from CP045908.1 coordinate 5,535,734, forward strand.
CCGAGGTAGCAGGTGGGCGAGGACACAATTTCTTTCTATTTTAATTTTACCTCGCTTGGAGGGAGGAACATACCTTTTATATTCTCAAATTTTATATTCTCATTTGGGAATGATCACTCACACGCGTGGTAGGTGTAAAAGAATTTATCGAGGCCCCCTCCGAAGGTTAATTACCAGATTTGATTACCTTTCAACAAAAATCCTATTGGGACATGAAAAATTATCTTGTCAAAGCAACTTGTAACATCAAAAGCATCCAAAATCGGGGTAATATCGGAATGAATTACTGAGTAATAGTGAAATGATTTTGCCAAAAAGAGCTTGAAATAAATAAAGTTCCTTGCTTTCTCATTTTTAAAATATTAATGATAAAATTCCATGCGATGTCAGTGTGACAGTGGGTCTTGAAGAATAAGTATAACGAATAAGTGATCTGATCCATTCAAGTTTATTATTAAACAAAAGCATGAAATCTGTACTTTGAAATAAGGCATGCATCAATCGTGAACAAATGAAATGAATATTACGAGAGGAGTCATTTGAAGAAATCAGTAATTGATGTTTGCTTTTTTTGGTTCAAAAGTTGACTCACCAGAAATGATTCACATTTGTTCACAAGTGAGTCAAACTCTTCCGAGCATCCATTTGACTGGTTATACTGGCGGATAGTGTCCACAGCAATAAAGCTTGTTTGAGAGTTGATGGCAGGTCGTTCACACTCTCCTCTTCTTCGTCTTGGTCGACTTCTGATGGCGCTCTCACTAACGCAACTATTTCTTCGTCTGTCAATTGCTCATGACATTCGATGCGATCGTCGACGTTAATGTATTCATCGAGTTGTGGTACTTGAGGTAGTAAATCATTGAGGCGATTCCAGATATTTCTGAATTCCGCCAGTATCGGGGCAGGTTCAGGAGCATCATCTGGAGGAGGAACTGTCTCATCACGTGGGAAAACAAACCAACACTCCCATAGATGTTGGCTATTGTTGATGTTGTCACCTTCCCCCATGAGGCTTTCAATTTCTTAAGTGTTCAATATTTTTCTCCACTTCAACCATCTGTGTCTGCTTCCTTGTAATACACAGTGTGAACGGCAAGCGCAGTGCATGTGGGCTGTGTTTTGGAAAGTGAGCGCCCTCTTCGACTTATGCGAAGTTATTTTCTTGTGTATGTATGTGTTACTGTTAAAATATCTGTTCGACTTATGCGAAATATCGACTTGTAAGATTTTTATTATTTTATATTATTATATATGTCAATGGAGGAAAAATGAGACTTTTGATTATATTCGAGTTAGGCGACTTTTCGACTTATGCAATTTCGACTTAGGCGAAGTTGACTGTATATATATATATATTAGGGGGTATTATAGAAACCTAATATTAAGATATCAAAATTTATCCCCCCGTGAAAGTTGCGTCATAAGAAACTAAAAGATCATAGAAAAATGGATTTTTGTTTGACCCCCCCTTACCCCCCCCAAATTGCGTTCAAAGGTTTCGTTATGAAACAAAACTTTTTTGTTATTACTTATTTTGGAAAATTTAGTTTTACAAAATTTAGCTATGATCAATTTATGACTTTGTTATTTTTGCAAATTTTCGTCAAACAATATTTAGAGCCCATAAATGAGCATAAGTGCTGACGCACCAACCATTTTTTAAATAACGGCTCCTTCTAGGGTTCTTTATAGTTTCAAGAAGGAAAAAGAAAAAGAGGGTACTCATGTTGATGTTTTTAAGTTATTTTTTAAATACGTTTGCTTTTCACATCTTAATTTTCATACAGTAACTCCCTCACATGGTTGAGAATATAAATCTATGACGTTGATTATATCCATAAACTTTTGCAGATGCCTCCGTTACTAGTTTTACAGCTCTTTCCACTAATTGTGAATGGCAAGGATACTTATTAGTTTTTAAAGGATGTTCTTTTGCTTTTATAAGATCTTCCTCAAGCACAATTGGAGGAACAGACAAATTTATATTTGACCAGTCGATAAGATTTAAAAAAATCTTAGAATTACAACTGATAGTTTTGGGTAGTTGAAAATTTCTTTGTTTTTTAATATTCTTTTTTGCAAACAAAACTTTTTCCAGGGCAAATATTCTTGTTTCCATTTATTTATCGGTTAGGCCTTCTAGCAATATATTTTCAGGGTGGGCAAAAAAGCGTTTCTCTTGAGTAATTTTTCTATTGAAGGGGCTAAATTTTCATCAATCTCTTGTAATAAAGTTATGGCGAATTGACAATGCTTTGAGCCTTCAATAAAAAGAGGATTTAACTTGGTTTGAAACTATATAGGAGCATAAAAATTTAGTATAAATTTTACAAGTTTTATGTGAGACTCACATGGACCTTTTGTGAAATATAGGATCTTAAAATTCTATTAGCTTTGGTAAGACATTTTGCCTCATGTAATGCTCCTGGAGACCTGTAGCAAAAGCTTGAATAGAAAATTTTCCTGTTTGTATTCGTAATGTAATTTCGTTTAAATATTTTTATATGAGCTTAAAGAATACAGTAAACTTTTATTTAAGTATTTTACTTTTCCTACAAGTATTTAAAAACTTTTTATTGAATTTTTGGTAAAGTCTGTATTAATTAATTTTCCTATGGTACCTTCATAAGTCCGAGGTCCTTTTTGTGCGCCATCTAAATGGTTAAAAACTTCTCTAAAAGGTAACTCATTCATGTGTAGAAGACAAATAATCCACTGAAGTGGTATTTTAAGACATAACTCGAGTCTTTTTATTACTCCTTACCATATTCTGACATTGGTGTTGCATCCGTAACACACAACAGTGACCAAAGTGTCAAGTCTTTTATGTTCTTCGAATACTGAAAGTAGTTATTTCGCTTGATCTTCCGCTATGCCACTTTTTAGTAATACGTGATCATTGTATTCATGTGAGGGAGTTACTGTATGAAAATTAAGATGTGAAAAGCAAACGTATTTAAAAAATAACTTAAAAACATCAACATGAGTACCCTCTTTTTCTTTTTCCTTCTTGAAACTATAAAAGAACCCTAGTAGGAGCCGTTATTTAAAAAATGGTTGGTACGTCAGCACTTATGCTCATTTATGGGCTCTAAATATTGTTTGACGAAAATTTGCAAAAAATAACAAAGTCATAAATTGATCATAGCTAAATTTTGTAAAACTAAATTTTCCAAAATAAGTAATAACAAAAAAGTTTTGTTTCATAACGAAACCTTTGAACGCAATTTGGGGGGGTAAGGGGGGGTCAAACAAAAATCCATTTTTCTACGATCTTTTAGTTTCTTATGACGCAACTTTCGCGGGGGGATAAATTTTGATATCTTAATATTAGGTTTCTATAATACCCCCTAATATATCTATATAATAAAGTAGAAGTTGTCTGTCTGTTTGTCTTTCCGTTACAAGTAGGCGGCCACATGCCTGGGCCAATTCAGCTCAAAATTTGCATGCACGTCGCTTATCATCTGGGGAAGGACATGAGCTGCTTTGAACCGCCTACAAACTCTTGAATCGGCAAATCGCATGTGCCGACCTTGCCCGAGCAACGCCGGTAACATTCGCTAGTATATATATATAGTGAAAATACCCGTATGAAACTTAGTTTGAATCAAGGTATATAGAATACCAGGTATGTGATATTTAAAAAGTGGCGCGGACACTTAATAAAAAGAATGTACCGATGATGTCATAGTCTCTTTTATGATCATATTTTTTTTATTTACTTTCAGTCACGAAACCTCCATCAATATTAAAAAGGGACATGAAAAAATGGTATTCTTACAAAATAACATTGATCTTTATGACTCCGTGGCTGTTTAATGCTTTCAATGCAGAAAAATCCTTGAGATTATCAACCATTGTTAATCTCAGAGGCCGCGTGATGCCCTCAATTTTTCCAAAAATCTGCAACTTCAATTTGGGCTTGAAGAAAAAAAAAACTTCTGCGGAAATATCCATGAACTCCTATAAATATTTTCTTTTTTTAACTTTTACAAGTAATAACATTTTACATCGATATATATTCCTACTTTTGAATAGTAAACTTCACTTTTGTATAAAACGCATTTTAAAGGAAACTAATGACTTTTGATTTATATAAAATTGACCCATGTTTCATATGTCCTACGGTAAGGAAAGGTTTCGTTAAGAATAAACAATAACATCAGTTGTTGATTCCTGGACTCATTACTATCGAGGATTTCGACTGGAGTGGTGGTAATGTGTCTAAACTCTTGAACACGCCGCAACGTAGCTTCGGATCAATCATGGAGCAAGGAATGGAACCCACGGAGGAAATGACTCCCCAGAGCCTATCAAATAGGATGATGTGTTGGAGACAGACGAACAGACCCTGAAGGACATTACCCCCCCCCCCCCCCTCCTCCTAAAGGCTGGTTGGCTGGCTTATTCCGTCTGCATCAAAGAAGATGACGTGTTGGACACCCCGGAGGAAGGGAGGGAGGAATGGACTTCCGTGAGAGAGAGAGAGAGAGTCCTGTCCTGTCGTCCTACTAGCCTATCTGCCGTCGTCTTCTATCTCGAGGAGGGGGTCCACCTGTCCTCCATCCACTCCTCCTGAAACAGAGCACCATTCAACAGTAGCCGCCGTGCATGCTATGAAGGTACCACATAAGCGACCCTGCATGAACCTGGGAGACTCCATTCCCCACACACTCAAGAAGTCGGACCAAACACCACTACGCCCTTACCTTCATTGGCCTCACTCTTCACATCATTCTGAATCCATGCTCGAACTAAACATACTTTCTAACACCCTCAGTTAGAGGTTGTCTCCCCCATGCACAGTGGGCTGGGAGGCCGAAATATTGGAAAAATGTGAATATCTTGGCTTAAAATGATTCCCTGATCATGGTTGAGGGCTCGTTGGAAGCGTATTAATGAGGTGATTACAGTTCTAAAGAAATTTTTCAAAAATTTCCAAATTTTGGGCGTCTGGGTCCAAATAACCATATATGGGCATATGGGCCCAAAAACACATTTTTGGTATATCTTGGCTTTAAATGATCCCCTGATCATGGTTGAGGGCTTGTTGGAAGCGTATTAATGAGGTGATTACAGTTCTAAAGAAATTTTTCAAAAATTTCCAATAATGTGGGCTGATTCAATAGTATAGAATCATAGCTAAAAAAATAATATTTGTTGAATAGCAGGAAAAGGGTTGATTTTTGGTTGAATCTGACTGCATTTTTGGATTTCCAATTTATTACCTCCGCCGAAGGAGGTATTGTTTTCACTGGCGTTTGTTGGTTTGTTAGTTTGTTGGTTTGTGAGCAGGATAACTCAAAAAGTACTGAACGGATTTGGATGAAATTTTGTGGAGTTGTTGGAAATGCCAAAGCCAGAAGTGATTAAATTTTGGTATCTCTGAGTTTAGAATTAAGACGCCAAATGAGCTAAATACTAATAAATTTTTCAAGTTAGCTACTCTGCCAATAGATGTCGCTGTGATGTGAAATTGGGTGCCGGAGCGTCTTCCTCTCGGAATTTCCGTCTAGGGGAACCCTCTACGCCTCCCCAGTCGTGAAAAATCTGCCTCAGAAGGCTCATAAGGACCCCGTGACGGCGGAGGTTTGCACTCTCTGAGTGTATATATGCCTCTAGTTTGAATTGCCACAAGCCAGATTTCTTAGTACAGGGATTATTTAAAAGGTATATGTCTATATTTTCAGAAAATGTGGCCTGGAGGAAATCTGGCTTGTGGCATTTTAAGATTTTTACCATCTTGTGCAGAATTTTGGCGTAAAAAACTGTGATTTTTTAGAGCTGAAATTTCGAGAAAAAAAGTTAATTCTGATGAAATTGGGACATACCCAATGAAATATTGGATTGAAAACAGTAAGCTTAAGGACTTTCAGGGTTACTGTGAAAAAATGAACACTAATGGACATGTTTTCATCATTTTTTAAGCATCCTTTGGATGGGTGGGTTAATGCAGTCGTGGACCAAACAACAATTTTAACTTATCAAGAAATTGAAAATTGGCCTATCTTCAAACGTTCACCATTTTTGAAGGAATCGAGCGTTTGAGTTAATTTTTTTTGTTGAATTGGATTTTTTCTCTAGTTTTAAGAAAACTTTATTTGTAAGGTGTCTGAGAAGATCTTATTTTAGGTAATTTCCATGCCCCAGCCCACTGTGCCATGGTGCTTGAGCTCTATCCTGAGCGTGATGACATCCGCTCCTCCATAAAATTACCCAAGTGGACAGGGGCATCACAAAGGCCGAGTCCCAAATCGCCAAGCTAATCCTACCGAATATGCATCCCTTGGACATGGCGTGTTATCACCAAAACAAGACAAAGTGAGGCGTCGTTGGCCATATTATTATATTATTCGTATTATAACTACTCACGCATCTTCTTCCAGCCATGTCTATTCCAAGAAGCAGTTGCTGGAGTACTTCAAGAAGCCTCCAAAAAATAAGATCTTTCTTGAGCTGTGCAAATAGCAGGAATACCGCCTGGGAACCCGACTTCGTCCACATTTCATCTACACCCGACTTCCTCTTATCAGGTTCAAATGGAATTTTTTAATGTTAACGCAGGAGCCTCAATTATGGACCTCTCTGATCACCTTTACCGAACGACATCTCTCCACTGTCGCTTATCTGGATACGTCGAAGGGTCGCTCTTACATTTCCGATCTCGCTTTAGAATGTGCATACCACGATACAAAGAGGTCTCATTCGGACAAAAAACATCGAGGGACATCACAACGCCCTCCAAATAAATTAATTATATAAATATTAGAATATATGGAAATTCATTTGTATTTTTAAAAATGAGTTACCATTTCCCCTAAAATTAATTGACATTCGAAGTGGTGGGTACCATCCGGTCAAAAAGAAATTTAAAAAAATATTATGATAGGCGGGTGCAACGTATCCGATAATATTTATTATATGTAGCCCGTAACTTACATTCTTATTAAAATGTGTTATTTATAATATTCACCTATTATATTATTTTTTAAATAAACAGTATACTTTACATGTGACTATTTTAATTATAATGAGTACATTGATTTAATTGCATGATAGAATATTATTTACTCTGCATTATCCAGCACAATAGAGTGATATGAAGTTCAAGAGCCTAGTGAGGTTCATCAAAATTCAAGAAAATAAATTTATTTGTTGCTTATTCTGATTAATTTGAATTACGGATGAATGATTTTCAAAGCTCATTAACTTTTAAAAAATCGAAAGGGATATAACAATTACGTATAAAAATATATTAAAAAACGTATAAATTTATGGTCATTTTTAAACAAACGACGACGCTGATCAGGAATGCATCCTTTTATATTTTGATTATAGTAAACATTCGATGAAGTGATGAAGTTTGTAATGAAACGCTTTGTCCTGGACTAAACTTTAAGTGTAATTAAGGTCTCAGAGAGCCATGGAAGGCTCCCTTAAGTTACAGCTTCATATAGAACAATAAGCGAGTATCCATCTTCACACTTTACTTCTAAAAATAAAATGAGGTTTTGGTTGTATGAAGAAAACCTCGAGTATGGATTTTAGTCGACCACAGATCCCAAAAATACACAAGGATCAATGTATAGATCAACTAACTGAGTGTATTTAGTTCTTTGAGAAAGAGTATACTGATACTATAAATAAGAGCGAGTAAGAAAATATAGGATGCATGTTACATATCAAAACAGTTTCATTGAGCGACAATCAGCTTTTAAATTTGCAGTCCCAATGATTTGAAGAGAGCTGTAAAAGTTCATGTACGATTGCTATTTCTTAAGACTAGCAAATTGCATCTCCGCGGCTATGGCTAAGTCCTGGCTAGCGGGTGGCTGGGTGTACATCGCGTAGAGTACTTTACAAAATCCTGTCACAATCACGGCGTAGACATGCATCTTCCCCCCCCCCCCCCGCCAAAAAAAAGGACATACACACATTTTGTTCTCAGAGTTAATGCAGTTTATTTCACACATTTTAATAAATGTGTTGGCGTTGTGGTGCTTGGTCTGCCTTCTTGAGTGTGTGGGGAATGGGAGTCTCTCAGGTTCATGCAGGGTCGCTTATGTGGTACCTTCATAGCATGCACGGCGGATACTGTTGAATGGTGCTCTGTTTCAGGAGGAGTGGATGGAGGACAGGTGGATCTCCCTCCTCGGGATAGAAGACGGCGGCAGATAGGCTAGTAGGACGACAGGACAGGACTCTCTCTCTCTCTCTCACGGAAGTCCATTCCTCCCTCCCTCCCTCCGGGGTGTCCAACACGTCATCTTCTTTGATGCAGACGGAATAAGCCAGCCAACCAGCCTTTAGGAGGAGGGGGGGGGGGGGGAATGTCCTTCAGGGTCTGTTCGTCTGTCTCCAACACATCATCCTATTTGATAGGCTCTGGGGAGTCATTTCCTCCGTGGGTTCCATTCCTTGCTCCATGCTTGATCTGAAGCTACGTCACGGCGTGTTCAAGAGTTTAGACACATTACCACCACTCCAGTCGAAATCCTCGATAGTAATGAGTCCAGGAATCAACGACTGATGTTATTGTTTATTCTTAACGAAGCCTTTCCTTACCGTAGGACATGTGAAACATGGGTCAATTTTATATAAATCAAAAGTCATTAGTTTCCTTTAAAATGCGTTTTATACAAAAGTGAAGTTTACTATTCAAAAGTAGGAATATATATCGATGTAAAATGTTAGAGCTTGTAAAAGTTAAAAAAAGAAAATATTTATAGGAGTTCATGGATACTTCCGCAGAAGTTTTTTTCCTATTATAATAACCCGATCCTTGCGACAAAACAAAGTGATTGAATTGTCTCATTTTACACTCGAGGTGTGCTTGGAACTTATAGTGTCAATTATTCCTTTTACAAAAACGTTATCAGAAATTCCTTATGCAAGAGAGTTTTATAAAAATATTCTAAGACCCTACTCCCACATAAATCCCGACAAAGGTTTCTCATTATGTTCTACAATAATACAATCTGAATGTCTCTAAGGCATTTTATTTAAGAGGTTGGTTAATATTAAGTTAAATCAAGTATTGTTTGTAAATAAATTGATGGATATTAGTTTGATTTCAATTGCTCAATATCAATTTTATTTTAATTCATCAATATTTCTTCTATTCAGACTTTTACTTTTTTATTAATCTTGTTTATAAATTTTAAATAATAATATATAATACTCCATTAAACTATTTAATAAGAACAAAAAAAAATAGATGTCTTATATTAATCCTTAACATCAAATTATTAAACTGTTATTTGAGAAGTTTCTATGTGAGTTAATTTATTTTGTCCATAAAAGGTAGATGTCCTTATTGTAGTTGAAATAAATTGCTGTATCATATATTTCATGATTTGCGGAATAGAAAAAGAAGGTGATATAAACACATATCCAACTATGTCCTATCACTTCTTCACATTATTTACTTTATTTATTACAATTACATCACTGGAGAGCTTTTATTCCTTTCTTTTCTACATCGCATTATTATAATCATCCTTTAATAAGCGATAATTCTTCTAAAAATGCATGATTTTCGATTCTTTCAGATTAAATAAATGACAATTGAAATATTCCTTTTAAAATATTAGTGATTTTGTTTGTAAATCATCTTGATATTTAATTATAAGGAAATTTAAAAAATATCCCCAGCTAGCACGGCAGATGAAGTCGGACCAATGACGACTGAGAGCACGCCGGGGATTTATAAAAGTTTATTAAGTAAAAATTCTAAATGTAACATACCTTATATTCTATATACCTTGGTTTGAATCAAGTGTTTTTGACCATCAAGTTAATTACCTCCGCCGAAGGAGGTACTGTTTCAAAGACGTTTGTTGGTTGGTTGGTTTGTTTGTCAGCAGGATAACTCAAAAAGTACGGAACTGATTCGGATGAAACTTTGTGGAGTTGTTGGAAATGCCAAAATAAAAAATTATTAAATTTTGGCATCTCTGAGTGCAGAATTAAGATGCAAAATGAGCTAAATACTAATAAATATTTCAAGTTAGCCTACTCTGCCAATAGATGTCGCTGTGCTGTGAAATCGGGTGCCAGGAGCTCCTCTCGGAATTTCCGTTTAGGGGAACCCTCCCCCGTCCCTCTACGCCGCCCCAGTCGTGAAAAATCCACCTCGGAAGGCTCATAAGGACCCCGTGACGGCGGAGGTTTGCACTCTCGGAGTGTATATATGCCTCGAATTTGTATATATATTTTTTGAAAAGAACTTGAAAATATTTAGATACGGCATCAGCAAGTATTTCCAATCAGGAAGAAAAGAAGAAACATTGACGGTAAGAGCTTCTGAGTTATTGGATGATAATAATAATAGGAAGGGAGTCTTTTACCTTTCACAACTGAGCAAGCCTCCAGGAAATCCGATAGTAATAATAATGCTGCCAGAAGATACAACCGCTATTTGCCTAAATTATGACAGCCAAGCAACCACAAGGAGTAGAAAACCGAATCATAAGAAATATTTTCTACGTCAGCAAAATATGAGACAATGAATGTATGTTTTTGAAAGTTTATTATTTAAAATTTCAATTTGTGAACTATTTCTACATTTATACAATCAATATTAACAACTCAATGTGCAACACATTAGTTATTTTCCAAAATATATATTAAAAAAAGAACAAAATGAAAATTTATCTACCCCTTTTATATTTCCCACAATCATGCAGCCCAAATTATATCTGCAAATGCCAACTTAAAACATAGCAAAGCGAATTTTTTATAAATAGTTTATTTGCTAGTATATCGCCCAGACATGATTAGTATATGCGATACAACAATTTGAAAACAAGAATATGATTCCAAACTATTTCCAAACGGCTATGATATATTTGTGAGCCCTGCGGCCGGTCTCAAAAAGTCCAAGCGTCCTTCGAGGGGTATTTAAGTCTTAATATAAAAAACCTGAAGCCCAAATGTGTGTCAATGATGGACGACGTTGGAGGTAAGTATTATTCTATACTTTCGATAGTTTGGGGGTAAAGAAAGATCAAAACTTAAAAATAGAGAAATAAAGTCGCATGCGTTAAAACTGGTGTTGAATTGCTCTAGACCAGGGATGCCAGGGTGAAATCGGCCAGGGGCCAAATTGTTTTCAAGTGTGACCTGGGGGGCCAAATTACCGGTACATTTTTTGGCCTGGCACATTAAATAAAAAATACAAATAGATTTAAATTTGTTGATATTGTATCATAATATTATTTATTTATAAAGAAACACGTCTCAACCTCAGACGTAACGGGCCGAATGTGATGTCCATTCGGGCCGGTTCCGGCCCGCGGGCTGTCACCATGGCACCACTGCTCTAGACGAAATAAAATTGGAGTCAGATTGAATGAGGAAAGGAAAGATAATTTTATAGAATGTGTTGATGCTAAAGAACAGGGAATAGAAGCCATAGTAAACGAAGAGCATATACGTGAATACAAACAAGGGCCAAATGATTAGGTCAAGGATTCCTTAAATACCTAAACGGGTTTGGGGCACTTTCAATGAAGACGGAAATTTGATTTGTTTATGTATTGTGTTGTTGTGTGCACGCGTGTTCTGTGGCTCTTCCAAGAATATTGAATTTTCTGCGGAATTACTCCGTTTTGGTTCTTACTAAAGTGGAGGATATATAAATCATCATGAAAACAGGACAGTATATTATATCTTGATTATAGTAAATAGAATTTAAACAAAAAATATATAGCCGCTAAATAGAACACTAAAAAATTATCAACTTTTCGAAATACAAAGCCTATTTTTCGATTATTATTAAAGATATTGAATTATAAAAACTGATTGAAATGCACTGACATACTTTAAAAATAAATACTCCTGACATTTGTGGTTATTTTTACTTTGCACTAGATAACTGGGCACGAACCATTAGAAATGATGAAAATCATTATTTTCAAAAAAGGTCATAAAGGCCAAATCTTTTTTCAGTCGATATTTTGAGTGGTATTTTTGGAATCTACGTAAAAATGAGACTCAAATTAAGAATTCCAGCCTGGGGGCAAACAAAGACCTTATTTTGTTACATAGTGTTATTTTTAAAAGCCATCTTTCATAGCAGATTAAATGTATTTTTTGATACACGGGGAATACAAGTACATAATGTGATCAGAACTTTTATAACTATAGATGATCAAGATCAAATTGAAAATGGTAAGCTCATTGAAGTCACCTTTCTCAAGGCAAGGCAAGAATCTTCTACATGTTAAATTTTTACCCAGAATCATCCATATTTAAAATGGACGCCAGTTTCAGAGATCGTCTGTAATAAAGCAAAATAATTTGTGACTCATTTTTGTTTCCAAACGGACAGACAAAAGTTATTTCATGGAAATGCTTCAAAACTCCTTCAAAATTGGACTTCTAAATTTGGAATGCTCCCGGAAGCTAATCCTTTTAATTGGTTCCGAAGAGTTTTGGAAGAAGGAACTTCTTCCAGAATTAAATAAGTTGTTGGTAGATATTTGATTTGGTTGATGGCGAGCGTCCAATTGGTATTATCTTCCATGGCATCTTCAGTTTAAAAGCTGTATACCTGGCAGCTGCAGCCAATATAATAACTCTAATTTTATTTGGTTGTAATTCTGTGTAAGTGGATAGTCTTTTGGCAATCATAACTTTTGAATTTAGGATGGCGAATTCAATCGCCTTCGACTTCAGCGATGATTGTTTTTTCCTGCCGGCCAAACCAAACAGAACAATGGCTGAATTTTATTTCTTGGACCATTTTCCATTTCAGGAACGTTGATTTTTATAAAAGTTCTTAAGATGGAGATGGCCTGAAACTAGTAAAAGCATGTACGGTATCGTGTATATCTTACCACAGTCTTGCACGGTCGAAATAATTTATATACGTCCCAGAAATCTGAAGGTGTCAGTAAATTTCCTAGGCTTTGGGGAGTCGATTTTGGCTCTAGTAAACACATTTTAGATATGTACGCCGATGACGTTACAATAATGTGAAGGCCAAGTCAGAAAAACAATTATGCAAGCGGATGAGGTCATCTTAAATTTCTTTAGGAAATATCAAAAGAGGTCTGGGCTGGAAATCAACCATAAAAAACTTTAATTCTTCCTATGGGGATCTGGAATCCTCATTGCAGGGAAACATTGCCGGTTGCTCTGTACGGGAAACAATAGAAGTTTTAGGAATTATGTGGACTTCTCGAGGAGCGTCGGAGGTCAACTGGACAAAGTTGCAAAATCACTCTATATCAGCCTCCAAGGAGGTAAGAAATTTAGTCTACAAAAAAGGATTGACCTTTACAACGATCACATTGTTCCTACTGTCCTTATAAAAGCTGCTTCTATCTCTTGGCTTGCAGAAAAAGCGATCTCGGAAGAAAATGCCTGGCTGAATGTGCTATTTCATAAAGCTATTTGCCTTCTTTGAAGAGACCCAGGTCACATATCGGTGGTGGTCTGTCTTTACTCGCCAGAATATTACCACTAATTTATCAAAAGCTTATAGTAGACTTAACGGTTCACCCAGATCAGGAATGGCGAGCTGTCTTCATTTCAAGTTCAGGATATTTTTACTGATGTTTGGGACAGAGTTTACAAACGGAAAATTGAGGGAAGAGTCTGCATTTTTGTCGACAATACAAAGGATCCTCTGGACTGGCACCCTCTCTTTTTATCCTCTTCAACGGTAGACATAGTTCGACAAAATTTTAAAAAACCTTTTTATTTTACCAATCTCGCTGGACCAGGGGAACTGGAATGGAAAGCATTGTCTAAAGAAATTATTTCTATTCACGACCTCAAACGAGAGCCCGTGTTTAACTGTTGAAGATTTTTATACCCATTAAAAAGAGCTGCTACGAATCATCTTCCTCCCATACCATGGCATTTGAAGATGTCTTTTGCTACAAATACATTAAAGGAAGCAAATGAAATTTGTGATACTTACTTAAGAGAACTGAAACTTCCTGTCTCTTGGAGGAAGATAATTTTTCTTCCATCGCCAAGATTAAGGACGAGAAAAGATTCACCGCTCAACTCCAGATTTCGGCGAGATGCTTGTTTTTAACACACCTTGTAAAGACTGTGGACAAGTGTTTGATACAGTTGTGCATGCTTTTGCCAATTGTCCGATGCTCCACATCGTAAGGGAGTTTGTAAAAATAAACGTGAAAGGAGTTAACGGTAAAATAATCACGGCAGTACTTTTGTTCGGACTGTTCATTAATCTACAAGGGCACCATCAAAAACCCGAACTCTGGACATAACTTTGTCCAGCATTCGTAGTTATCTGGCTAAAAAGATGACTGATAATGAATTATCAAAAACGAGACATCAAGGCAATTATAATTTCTACGGCAGCACGATACAACGCTGTCTCAATTAGGATTCTGGTACCGACAACATTCCTTGGAAGTATGCAGGAGATCTGGTGCGTTTTTACCCCTCCAGTTCCAATGGGCACTACAATTCTTCAGCGAATTTTAAGGGCTTATAAAATTTTAACAAGACACCAATTTGAACTCTTTCTATAAAAAATCATGTATTGTTAATTGAATTTTTTTTTACTATACCTACTTGTTTTTAACATATTTGTGGAAATCAATGTTTTTTAATAGATATGTTCTGTTTTATAATAGTTGGTGTGACTTTAGATTAGAGATCTAATTTTAAACTAAAATGTTTATTTATATACTGTTATATGTAAATCTCTAAACTCACTAAAGTCTTTAAAAATCCTACTATCACTTATCTTTATTGAGTCTAAAATTCTAAAAGCCCATGGTTGGGGGAGATAAGCTTCTCATATATTCCAGTAAATTCCTTGTACTTGTATTTTTTTATCGTAAAATCATTTTAAGATAGCCAAGGCATCGGAGATATAAAATTATTAGCGGATCGGTCAAGAGCAAATAAAATTTACCATCTCTAAAAACTGATGAATCTCGCCCAGGACGTGAAAACAAAAGATTAGCTCCCAAGAGCACTCTCTTCCAAAGAAGCCGGAGGTAACGGTTGCGAAAAAAGAAAGGCTTTTTTTCATTGGCAACAAAGGATATAAATTATGGAGTCGTTTTTAAAGATTGGATAAGCAAAAAGATGGCACCCTATCATTTGCGCGAGTTGAGATAGAGCGAGGTTCTATGGGCGAGGATTTTTGGAGCGATTTCATTGAGCGAGGCTCGTTTGCGCGAGTATCATCTGCGCGAATGATTCAATTATCGGACACTTAGACATATGTTCTTCTGTCCGATAATTAGGGACTAAAAAATACAGAAATATTTTATATGTGACGTCATCATAATAAGCTTAATAACAAGGTTGTAAAAGTTTTTCTTAGCAAGGTAGATAGTAATTTTCATAAACTAAACCTAATACTTCACAGAAAATATTTTGGGTAGTAGAAGCTGAACAACGCCGTATTTCCTCCACAAATATAATTTGGTTACAAAACTTTTATATTTTGGCTCTAATTTCTAGTTTTTTCCACCCGTCGTATGGATTTTGCCTAGAAACTACCTGCATTATGGAATAACACTGGATCATAATGTTACCCTGTGCCCTCGTAAATTATTTCGGGTATAATTTGGGAGTAGAAACTACACTTCCAAACCAAAATATTTCTCCAAACTCATCATATAAACTTAAATTGACCTAAAACTGCGATGGAAGGGTACTTAATAGGATTCTTGTTGTCCAGGACTGCATCATGTAGCTTCTGTAAGCTAATTACAATATAAGGCGTAATATTTCCCCTCAACAACCAAGTCTCTGGAATCATTGAAGTCAAAAACAGCTTTTTTTCACGTGTAGACAATATTAAAGGACCAAGTGCATCATGATTGCATTCTCTTTGCTTCTCTGGAATGCAAATACCCTTTTTGGCCTTTGTATTATGCCTAAGTACGATTGGAAAGTACAAACTTGTCATATTGGACTTAATCAAATGTATGACAAATATTTATTAACTTATACTTTAACTTTATAGTACTATGTCATTAATATGTATGTTTCAAATTACAATCTACGTCCTTTCATATTTGAATAGGTAGCACAG
The DNA here is from genome assembly GCA_013387185.1 of Caligus rogercresseyi. Lineage (NCBI taxonomy): Eukaryota > Metazoa > Arthropoda > Copepoda > Siphonostomatoida > Caligidae > Caligus > Caligus rogercresseyi. Next base: position 5,551,782 of record CP045908.1, read on the forward strand.
TTACTGTTTATATGTGGTACAAATGACATTTCTTGACATAGTTAGTTAAAAATTAAACTATGACACAATTTATTTATCCCAAGTTATATTTACGATAATTCATACTATATGGTACAAACAGAATTTGTTCTATTAATAACAAAATGAAAATGACGACGTTTATGTAAATCATGACTTACCAAAAATATTTTAATTTTTGTTATATGCAATTCTGCAGGATGAGCCCAATTCAATGGACTACTTTATGCAGCAAAAATATGGGGAATTGGGAAATCAAAAAAATATAGTCAACAAAATAATAAGGTTGGGTGATGTCCTGAAAAGGTTTATTACCGTTATGAAATATTTATAGTAATGTTTAATTTTAGACAATCAGAATTAATTGGACACATAAAAAAATGCCATGTAAGTGAAAATTGAGAATGTTAAACAATTAAAAACTAGAAAGTAAATAAATAAACACGATAATAATATGCAATGTTAATTTTATTGTACAGTAAGATATAAGGGTGTAGAGATTAATAAAAAAAGAACTCTCTTCAACTAATGAAATAAATTAATACAAAAATATATAAAGTCCATATATACACAACATAAACCAAGATAAAGTTAAATTCAAATAATGGCAATTTGTCAATATGACGAACATTCCAGTTGTTCCTCTGCCCTGGACGAAGGATTTCACGTTAAGATTGCTTTTCCGCTGAGTGTTTTAAATAACATGAAGTATCCTGGAAGCGTAGCAACACTGATTGGTATGTTGAGAGTTGATACCTTGTTGGCGGGTTTATCCGCCATGGAAATGGGGGGACTTTGGATAAAACTTTTTGAACATGTCTGCTGGGATTTTGACCATGAGAAGATAGCCCCTCCGATAGGGAATGCTAGATATTTTAATTATAGTATTAATAACTAATAAGTATCTTGTCCAAAGAGTATTTTAGGGTTCGACGTTCCCCTGACTAAATATTAAGTGAGATGAAGTAAAACAAATAGGTATAGCCACAAGCTTAAGAAAATGCCATTTCAAGTCGGAGGTATTCGTAGATGGAGCCGGAGAGCAATCAGGTGTATTCACTGATCATATATAATGGGGAACAATAAAATTATCCTC
>CP045908.1:5558678-5569428 GCA_013387185.1 Caligus rogercresseyi
GCGTAGGAATGCATTCTAGTTCTCCAGCTTTGTTGTCGTAAAGTTGCTTGATGTATGTCTATTAGCAGATGGCCCGCTCGGTGACAGGCGTTGTTACAGGAGGGCATAAGTAATGATGCTTATTGGGAAAGGGTATGAGCGCGATGGTGACTCGGCCTTTGCGATGTCCCTGTTCACTTTTAAATCATCTGGAGGAGGTCGTCCTTGGTGAAGCGGATGCCATAGCGCTCCGTAGAGGACTCGAGCCCCATGGGGGAGATGGCTTCCACCTGAGAGTGTTGACAAGTCTTTGCTTAGTTCCCAAGAATGGATTTAGAGTGACGTGAAGAGTGAAGCCAATGCAGGCGAGGGCGTGGTGGTGTTTGGTCCGCCTTCTAGAGTGTGTGGGGGATGGGAGTCTCTCCCCAGGTCCATGCAGGGTCGCTGTGTGGTATCTTCATGGCATGCCCGGCGGCTACTGTTGAAATGGTGCTCTGTTTCAGTATGAGAGGATGTAGGGCAGGTGGACCCCCCCCCCCCCCCCCGGAATAAAGGACGGCGATGGATCGGTGGGCAGACAAGCACGTTTCATAAATGAATTATGTGTATCATTGTGATTTGTGGCTGTTGAAAGGATTGTGTTGTTGGATGTCTTGTTTTTATCTTGGAAGTACACTCTTGGGCTCCTCGGGGCGGCGGCTATGAGTTTGAAGGACGTGGGTGGGTGACTGGAAGGGAGGTGTCCCGCTGTATCTTTTGCATAGTTAATAAAAAGTGAATTTTGCAAACGAAAACGTAAGTAATTCATTTTTCTGCTGCAAAAAACGATGGATTCACTTGAAAGGAGACTCCCCGATAGAATAGGCTAGTAGGTAGACAGGACAAAGGCAATGACTCTCTCTCTCTCCACGGGAGTCCATTCCTCCCTCCCTCGGGGTGCCCGACACGTCATCTTCTTTGAGCAGACGGAATGAGCCAGCCAACCAGCCTTAAGGAAGAGAGAGGAGGGGGGGGGGGGGGGGGGGTAATGTCCTTGAGGGTATGTCTGTCTGTCTCCGACTCATCATCCTCTTTGATGCAAAGAGAATAGGCTAAGCACCCTCTGGGGAGTCATGTCCTCCTAAGCTTCCACTCCTTGCTCCAGCTTGATCCGAGGCTGTGTCACGATGAATTCTTCTCACAAATGTTGTGTACGACGGCACAGCCGGCAGGCCACTCATTAGGAATCCTGGATCCTCGGATTATTTCCGGTAAAAAACACTCAAATTCCAATGAAAGAAGGAAAATTACTCTTTATTGTTTACATACGTTGTGACGTCAGTTATCTCTCTCTGTTTCTATCTCACTGGGTGACTTATGAATTTCTCTAAAAAAGGGCAAAATGGAGAGGATTTAAAAAATATTCATTTGCTAATTTTGATAAAATAAGGCATTTTATGGAACATTAAGCATATCAAATTAAAGCTTGATATTTTTTCTTCATATTCATATGAATTTTTAATCATGTAAGACTTGTGAGTGAGGAACCGTGAGGATCAGTGAGTCTCTAAGAAAAACCATTCATTTTTCGTACAAAATGACTATATTTTAAAGTTTAAATGTGCCAGAGACGAATAAAAATTGGAATGAGTACTTTGATCTAAGCTCTATCAAATCATTGCTTTTTATTTTTCTATACTTCAGTCCTTGTATGCCAAAATGGCTCTGAATCTAAAAAATGCTAAAAAAATTGAAATCCATTTGCTCTGAATTTATCACTAACTTTGAAAAATGAATACCATATCGGAATCAGTGGATAAAACTCTATAAGAATTATGGAAAATTAGTCCGACCTAAATTTGTGGCGGTGGCCAGTGTTATTCCAGACATATTTAGAAAAAAGTATATCAGTATGAATTAATACAAAACAAAATATGGTTATAATCTTATATTATATAAATATTATTAGAAATACTTTTAAGAAAAAAATATATAATTTATAATTATTACAAAACAAATACTGTTTATAATCATATATATCTAATCGATTAGAAATACATATTTAGTAAAAAGTAAATAATTTATTGGAGCATTTAATTAATCCACTGTTTCATTTTTCGCTCTCTCTTAACTTTTTCTATGTCTAGCTTTTTGCTCTTGAAGGCGTTTTTTCAAATTTTATTTGTTGAAATACACGAATTTGAGCAATTTATAAGAATTCCAATGGAACTGACGGTACCTTAGACATTCATTTTAAACTCTTTTGTCATGACAATTATCTTCTGATCAACTTGGAAGTAATACTTGTGGACTTGGAGGTTGATTTGAAGGAGGAGGTAACGATGAATTAGAAGATTCATATTTATCCAAGATTCTTGAGTATCTGACGATAATTCGTTTTAATATTCTATCATTCCTTTTGGAAGATGGTTCCATGGCCGTATATTCCGACAAGTTTGTTTCAATTTTTTCATTTAATTAAGTGTCGGAACTACTCTTCTTGAGTTTCTTTCTAATAGGAAGGTTAAGAAGCTCATACATTAGATATCTCTCATAGGTCTTCAGTGAAGTGCAGACTATACATAAAGGGATGATCAGGCTGAAATGTCGAATCTCCTCTTTGCATGCGATGGTCCAAAGCTCTTCGCTGTTTGATGTTGGTTGGCAATGATTGGTGCAATACATTGTGAGCATTGGGATCCAATGAAGGACAACAGCAACTACACACTGTCTTTTTTCTTTTTTTATTAATTGAAGCCATTTTTGTAAGAGTACGATGCACTAATGATAATTGAGTAGTGATGTTAGATATAGTAAAAGTTATTTGTTATGTTTTCTGCCAGACGTGATGTCACACGAAAAAAAATTCGGAACCTAAGTTATACTTATGAAATGGCGGGGGTTGTAGGGATATTGTTTTCTTCTTCTTCTCACTACATATCTCGCATATTTCTCCCTCGCCCACATAATAGAGTCCAAAGGAGATTCTGTATTTTAGATACTTGTTTCGAGGTTAGTAGAGGATTGAAGATTGACGTCATTATATATTGATGTTTATTTTTGTAAATCACGACTCCGGCGTCTTCATCTTGTGGTAAGTCGAACGGGGATGATGTTCTCCTCATGTCTTCCTTCAGGACGAGATTCCGCACATTGAAGACCTCTTTTAACGGAGGAATACTTTTTTGAGGCTTAAAGGCCCTCTCAATGCATTCCGAAGAAAGATCACCCCTAGGTGAGATGTGTCTCGCAACGTTAGTACATCGTTGATTCGCTCTAATTGGAGCTGCTCTCTTATTTATTAAAAAGGGCATCTCACTTTGGGGTTTCCGTCAATCGGACCAGCCGCTCCCATTCCTCTCCAATAGATCCTCAGCAGCTCCTCGGGTGGAGCAAGTTCTCTCCAAGGTGAGGTTTTTGGATGGTTTTTAGGTTTCCCCTCAAATGCTTTTATATAAAATATCTTACAGGGGAAATCTACAAGTTTTGCCCGTTTATACACGAGAACACCAAGATATTCCAGTGAAGCTCGATGTCCATCATTCCAAGTCCACCCCTGGATCTAGGACGTAGAGTCTGTTGTGAAATATATTGGGAGTCCCCACGAATTCTACTCCTTTTTCTTCCACGCCGGGCGAACGCCGAGTTGAATGGGGTGCACCTGAGGATATGATTGACCTTGGGGAGTATGGTCATGTTCCAGCAAGTTATTTTATCTAATATGTCCATTTTATGTCTTTTCAGGTCTGATATTGTCATATATTTTCTTGTCTATTCTTTTAAGGTTCTTCGAACTCCATCCGCTAAGGGAGACGATATTTCCGAGGACCATTGCTTCTGAGGCTAAATAATGGGCGTCAAAGACATTTTCGGCACGTTTATGTTGGTAATTATTTGTGTCTTTTCTTCATTAATCACAAGACCTGACTGCTTCCTGTATTCTTCTAAGAGTTTTTTGAGGAGTTCGTGCTCCCGCCTGATGTCGCCCTTGCCAGTACCACCGTGCAATCGTTTGCAAAAAATACATTCGTGATCCTTTCACCGCCTATTTTATACCCTGGAGGACTTATCCATTCAATAATTTGCATAGTATAAACAATAAAAGCACCTTAAATGTTACAAATAGTTATTCAGCTGTGCTCTTTGAATGTATATTTGCAGGCTGTGAGCGTTCAGCTTTTTTTGCGTTCAGCGTTAAAAAAAAATTAGCGTTCCGTTCAGCGTTCCGTTCAATGTTTTTGCGTTCAGCGTTCAAATATTTAAAAATGATTTCCCAAAAAGTACTGCGTAGTGATGACGTTTTTTAGAAAAGAATTTCCAAAAAAGTACTGCGTATGATGACGTTTTTTTAAGAAAAGAATTTCCAAAAAAGTACTGCGTAGTGATGACGTTTTTAAGAAAAGAGTTTCCAAAAAAGTGATGATGTGTTTTCCGAAAAAAGTCCAAGAAATGTTTGGAAAAATTGAACGCTGAACGCAAAAACTCTTTTTTTGCGTTCAACGTTCAGCGTTAAAAAAAAGTTGCGTTCCGTTCAGCGTTCCGTTCATTGAACGTGCGTTCAGCTGAACGCCGTTCAATTTTGCGTTCCGTTCACAAGCCTGTATATATGTGAAAATTCAAAAATGGCAGACATTTTCCAAGATGGCTGCCTATATATATACCTTAAAATATGTTACATCAATGCCATTGACAATCCTTTCATTACAAATTGATTCTAATAATGCATGACTTGAAGCAAATATGTTCATTGGTGATAATGGATTGAAACCCCAAATATATCTAATTTTTTTATTGCAGGGCCCAAGAACTCATTGGCACTTGGTCGGAAACCTCAATATGTCCTTATTAGGTTAAACGTGATCCAAGGCTCCTACAAGGACCAATGTTTTATTGTTTGATATATACTTTTAATGGATATGTGTGTCTATAATGTATTTCAATATAAGATGTATCTGTCTCGGAATTGATTGAGTCTTTAAAAAAATGTCTGTATAAGGAAAGTCTGTGTGAATAAATTCCTTGAGTGTCTATGACGACTGGCATAAGGATTATCAAAATTATTATAAGAATATTTGAATATAATTTGTAGTTATAAACAAAAAGCAAAACCATGTAATGCAATACAAACTTAAAACCTATATATTATTTCTTCTTTTTCACGGAGTTTGGTTACTATAACGTATTTTGAGGGGTCTGGAAGATCCCTTGGTTATAGATCGTCAGCTAACGTCATTAACATAAAGTTAAAATACTAGCAAAAAAAGTTACTCTTTATCAATCACAACCTATAATTATAGAGATTAATACAGCAATTAAGTAATATATTTAAAAGAACAGAGCTCATTGCCAAAAGTTTTTTTAAGGAAACCAAGCCATGATTATTATTGTTTTAGCAACATCCTGCCACCAAATGTTTAGAAACATGTTTTGAGAGTAAATAGATAATTGTGTAAATGGGCCTTGAACTTACACTTGTACCAAGTCAAATAAAAACGGGCAAACTCCCAGTAAGTAATGTAACCCAAAATGCACTGCAAGGATTAACCAAACCGAATAAGTACATGAACATTTTCATTTGTTATCTCAGTGTAAGCGTGCTCAATGTTGAGGTCAGAGGTTAGATTCCGCCCACGAGGGGAAGGTCAATGTTACCAGTCGAACTTCACAAGCTGCGTTCTTCGGCATAATCATTGCGTCGGCAATCTTTCTTTTGTAAACATCGTCACGAGGTTGGAAAACAGTGCTTAGAAGACATTCCAACCGGTGAGGTACCAAGTGTGGCGGTGGAGTGTATTGTATTTAAAAGATAACTTAAAAACATCAACATGAGTACCCTCTTTTTCTTTCCTTCTTGAACTATAAAGAACCCTAGTAGGAGCTGTTATTAAAAATGGTTGGTGCGTCAGCACTTATGTTCATTTATTGGCACTAAATATTATTTGACGAAAATTTGCAAAAAAATCCAAAGTCATAATTGATCATAGCTAAATTTGATAAAACTATTTTTTTCAAAATAAGTAATAAAAAAAAGTTTTGCTTCATAACGAAACCTTTGAACCCAGTGACGTCTGATTTCTAACAATGCTAGAAATTTTAATTTAGATATTCGTTTTCAGCATCAAAAAAGAACCAGAATCGCTGGGTATATGTAAAAGAACTAAAAAGTGGGTTTTTTTTGGGAGGTCTAATATATATATATATATATATTAGTACATCCATTTTCTTTCTTTTTAGTATGTCTAATAGTCGGAGTGATAATCCCCTTATAACCAGATATAATAACACAATATACACATTCAAATTAGCTATTGGAAGAAGCCATTTTTTTTCTCAAGGAAGATATTTTTTTCTCTTTTTTTCAGCGCCATTTTATTTAGGCTTTATTTTTGCTCTTTCAATTTCATTTTTTTATAATTCCCTCTTTTTTTTTCAACCTATCACGTTCAATAAAAACAGTCCTCGTTTGTGTTTTAAATATTTGCCTCCAACACGATCCCAGCATCCAATATCCGCTCCTATCAACTAAGTAAATATTGTCTTCCTCTTCAGTGAACAAAAATAAAGTACGTTTCAACATAAAAAAATCCTCCTCCTTTTGAGTATCCTTAAACAAAGATAAACAATGTACCAGACATTTATTTATTTATATTCCAGGTGGAGTTAAATTAATTGGCTCAATGCAATTGTATCTATCAAACTTCATCTTGATAAGCATTATTTCCATAAAATATTATATGTATATAACGTAAAACTGTCATCAAACGCCTTTAGATCGAATATATAAAAAGTGTATTATCAAATTTAGAATATACAATACAATTAAAACTATATAATCGATCATGGAATAAAGCGATTAATGCAGTTTTCTGGTATGAAATAAATTATGATGACAGGTGCCTTTTATGTACCTCTGAAAGGGTATTTTAATTAGATCCATGAAGGCAATACCTTCCACTAATACATTCAGCTGGTTAGATCTAAAGTGTTAAAGTAAAGTAGCGCATGCATAACATAAAATTCTTCCTTTTATCCAAAAGGAATTAGCCAAATTTTAGTTTTTCTTTAGTCCGTAAGGGGCGCTTTGATGCTAGAACTCTTTGAAAATAATAACAAAGTCCTTTTATTATTTATATTTGGAATCTCGCAATATGTTGTAGTGATTTGATATATTTCAAATCATTAAATTTAATCCCTTTAAACCGGTTTTTAATAGGATTATTACGTAATTTCATGGAGTAGCGACATCTAACGTTAAATAATTTTGGCCATTTTTTTTTTGGTTTACTTTTCTTGCATGCGCTACTTTACTTTAACGCTTTAGATAAGACCGGGATTTTATAACAAAATCCCTATTGACCAAAAAGCAAAACTGTAGGAACATTATCATTCTTCTTCTTCGTTCTATGTACTAAATTTTAGTTCTTAGAACATACAGATGATAGGTATTTATGAAGATTTTATTTGTTACCAATTTATTTATTTACTAAAATAAGAAGTAAAAAATAATTTGAAACAATGAAGTCATAAACAATCTACACAATAACTATTATAAGTACCAGTACAGCTAATAACTGGTCATAACTTTCTTAGATATCATCAGTCATTGTCGAACAAATTTCTCACTCGAGAGTGTCGTTTTTGCCAGCAGAGTGATGAGACGTCTTATCACTGTTGGCTGAGTGTGATTTCTTTTGTCTTAAGAGAATGATCGCTCAAAAATGCTTTAAGCAACATCCTCAGAGTTAAAGCAGATACCAGCAATTCTTAGGAATTGTAACATTGGTTACCTGTTTGGCTTCCCGAGGTAGAATGGGTAAACATCATGGTTAAAGTGTTGGTGTGTTCTAGGGAATGGGCTAAGATCGCAATTGATTCCGCCCTGGACTCAAGACTCGACTTCAATTCGTACTCTTGGAACCTACCCTCAAACAAACAACAAAACAAAGTACCAGTAATTTTTAATTTAACAAAACTGAAATAATATAATTGGAGTGGAATAGATTGTTTATAATACTTATTTAATTTCCATAGGGAGTGTAATAGCTCAGTGCGTTAAGGTGTGTTCATCTCTCAATGTTGAGGGACCAGGTTCGAATACTCTCGAGAGGAGAAGGTCCATTTTGGTCAACCTCATTGAGCATCCTAAGTTCGATTGACGCATTTTAATGCTATAATGTTATTATATCCAGTCGATGCTGCAATTCTGTTGAACCTAATGGGCACAAAAAAATTGTAGAGCTTAATCCAACATTATTGACTGACAAATATAAATTAACTTTAATTCCTATTTTTGTGCCATATTATTTTATATATCAATACAACATTTATTCATCCACTTATATAAAGATTTTATAACAAAAACAAACACAATCTTCTATACCCAAATCTACATCTTAAAAATTTTTAAAACATGTTAAAAGTTTTGCTTAATAACAAAAAATGCAAATAATGAGTTGGTATATAAATTTTACTTGTAAGTAAATATTTTAGCTTTAATTGTGTTGTATTTCAGAATTTGAATAAATTACAGTATTTATATTTTTAAACATTTAATAAGATCAATAAAACTCAGAGAAAATGTTTAGATTAGTTATTTTTTCCCTACCGAAAGCTTTTCGTCAAATGGGTATCTGTGTTATGAATTATTATATATTTCTCTTATTTGAAGTGTTTACCTTAAATTGTGTTTATACACAAAAGTTATCATTTTCGCAGATTACCGAAAAATTGTTTTAATCGGAAAAAATTGTCATACAAATTATTGTCATGATTTTAAAACCTTAACTTCTGATTTTAATAATATTAAATTTCTATATTAAACGGATCTTATTAAACATCAATTCTTATATTGTAACATTTGAGCAATTTACTGATGAAATAAAGTGTTTGTAGGAAGAAAAAAGATAATATTAATAAACTTATGTATTAAGTAGTTTGTTATTATTTATTCAGTTGACCACAATAATAGAATTATTATGTCAATCTTAAAACGGCTTAAAACCTTACCACAAAGAACATTAAACAATCAGTAAGTTTTCACTACAGTAAATCGTTTAGAGTTTCAGTATCTATCACTTTATTGCTGCTCCACAAAGAATGATCGTTACACCACCAACAACAGTTGTCCAGATCAATGCTCCAATACATAAATTGATCCCCTCGTATCAATAACGTATTACCTCCGCCGAAGAAGGTATTGTTTTCACTGGCGTTGGTTTGTGGTTGGTTGGTTTGGTTTGTTAGCAGGATACCCAAAAAGTACGGAACGGATTCAAATGAAATTTGTGGAGTTGTTGGAACTGCCAAAAAAACAAGTGATTAAATTTTGGTATCTCTGAGTGCAGAATTAAGATGCCAAATGAGCTAAATACTATAAATATTTCAAGTTAGCCTACTTCTGCCAATAGATGTCGCTGGCTGTGAATCGGGTGCCGGAGCGTCTTCCCTCAAAATTTCCGTCGAGGGGACTCTCCCCCGCCGCTCTAGACGCGCCCCAGTCGTGAAAATCCGCCTCGGAAGGCTCATAAAGACCCCGACGGCGGAGGCTCTATTTTTTTTTTTTATTATCAATTATTTTCACAAAAAATAAAATCATATTTTTCATATAATGCATAAATTGCGTCAAAAGTAACATTTCTCTATAGCCTCAAGGTATTCTTGGACCATATCAAAAAGCACAACTCACGCCCAGGGTGATAAATATTGTTTTTTCTGAACTGAGGAAGCAAAGCAAAAAACACAACAGAGTAAACATATAATTATTGTTCTTGTTATTAGATATATCCACGCAATCATTTATTTTTCCATATCCCAGGCATTGAAAGACCAAAACGAAAACAAAAGATTCTCAAAAGCAAAGGAGGGGATAATAATGTTGGGGTCTTAAGCGCTTAATGTGGCCAGTTTATTTGTGCGTTCAAACACAGCTTCTTCAGAGAGAGAGAGAGAGTGTCAGTCACCCTTAAGTAACGTAAATAACAATGATTTTAGATCGTGTGTAATTGCTACACAGTAAAAATGCATAACTAGGAACTACGGGTGTAATCATTGGGATCTGGGGCTTCCAAGTTACAAAACCAGCACAAAGAAGGATAGTCCGCAGATCTCAATCACCATAACTAGTGAGTAAGGGATTCCAAACACTGCGTCGTCACTTGTCCTTCAGGTTTTTCATGTAAATACATTTAATAATCTGTGTCCCATGGAACATCGTGGTTTGAGTGTAATATACTGTCATATTGGGATTCATCCCCATCATATGGCTTACGGATTCCACCACATATCATTAGCATACGTGGGCTTCTAACTAACTGTCAGTGGACTTGCGATATACTATACATGTGTTAGTTTGTGTTATAAACACATACTATAATAGTTGTGTTTATACTATTATATATATAATCATAGAGATAGAGTGTTAATAAACTACAATAAGGGATATTGTCGACAGCTGACATAAAGAGAGAAATAGGCCATAACGTTCAATTTAAATGACTATATCAGTGCTGTAATTACTAATCTTCCTTTGTTAGTTTCTAATTACTTAATTATAACTATTAATTACAATATTTTGTATGCAGTTAGTGTGTTAAATACTGGTATTTTGTAATGACGCCGATAGATTCTATATTTTCATTGGATGAATAGAGGCTGCGGTTTAAAGATTAAACGAAGATTATTCATACAACTAAATACGTGCTTAAAAATTAACTTTTGTGCCTTCGTAAGCATGGAACATTTTAAGAATATACATCACAATAGCTTTGCAAAATATATGAACGTCTAATGTTAA
>CP045908.1:5569528-5586723 GCA_013387185.1 Caligus rogercresseyi
TACATAGTGATATTCAATGTCTACAGTCCTAGTCTTAAGGAATACAAAAAGGAACAAATGACAAAAATAATGACGTCATTTATATATATAAAATACATATATACTGAAAGAGTTGGAGCAAAGAATAGAGTATTTTTTAGAATTATGACTACTAAAATCATCTGTATGAATATTTAACTAGAAAACCTTTGGATCCCCTCATAGAAGAGCCTGCGATTGTTAGGATCACATCATTCTGTTAAGAAAGGGAATCTATCCCTTATTCTAAATATCTTTACATACCATAACTCGTCTTCGATAGCCTCCATAGCCTTATAATGATGATTCGAGTTTGAATTCCTTTCAAATTCCCAACCAAAATATCATAATAGCAGCAATTGTCAACTCCAACAAGGAATTCAATTTTTATACCTTTTCCGTTGTGACGTCACGCAACTTTTTATGTCATAGATTCACCTTGATAAAAAGTCTTGAATAATCCTTATAACAAAAAATATCACTCATCCAACAGCATATCTCTATTAAGTCCCCCCCCCCCCCCCCTCTATTAAGCAATCAGTGTCAACAAGTCAGCTTAGCTGACATCTAGCACTCTTTTCCTATTTTGCAATTGCAGGCCCTTTGATCCTTGTCATCAATTGACAGATGCTTACACACTCTAATTGATGTCTGATTAATTATGTGATTACTAAGTACATAATTAGCTCTCCGGAGCGTTTAAAGAAGAGTTAGTAGTACATTGTAGAGACCCTCTTGCGTCATCGTAAATGATGGAGTAATAACACTTATTTAAGGAATAATCTCTCTTAAGGAGTAATTTATGAACTAATTTTTTAGTTTTGACTATCTGAAGTAAATTTTAAAGCAGTTCTTTTATTATGTAAATTATAAAAAACTAGAGGCATATATACACTCAGAGAGTGCAAACCTCCGCGTCATGGGGTCGTTATGAGCCTTCCGAGGGGGATTTTCACGACTGGGGCGGCGTAGAGGGACGGGGGAGGGTTCCCCTCGACGGAAATTCGAGAGGAAGACGCTCCCGGCCCCCGATTTCACAGCACAGCGACATCTATTGCAGAGTAGGATAACTTGAAATATTATTAGTATTTAGCTCATTTTGCAAGTTAAAAAAGCCCTAGAGATGCCAAAATTCATCACTTGTTCCTTTTGGCATTTCCAACAACTCTACAAAGTTTCATCCGAATCCGTTCGTACTTTTTAGTTATCCTGCTGACAAAAACAAACCAAAACAAACCAACGCCAGTGAAAACAATACATCCTCCGGCGGAGGTAATAAATATGTACATAAAGCCCAAATGTTTTTTTTTTGCTTATTTGGTTCGATAGAATTGAAAGTGAGTTCCCTGGTCCCAGCTGTTTTTTTCTCTTTCTATGTCATGTCGGCAAGACAGTAATCCCTAGCCATTGTTTTTATTATACAGGACTCAATATATCCTCATTGTTACAGACTAATTCAAAAGATTCTCTTCCCACACAAAACATCTCCATTCATTCGCATCGCTCCATTCCCTAAATATTTATTATTTATTATTTACAATAAAAACTTTTTTTCCCTGTTTAAATTATGATTTATTCATAAAAAGAAGGAATAAAAGAAAAACATTCAAATTTCATTACTATTGTTATTATGCTTTATATTTATATTACAAATAAATTCTTTCCCTGTTTTTAAATTTGATTTATTCATAAAAAGAAGGAATAAAGGAAAAACATTCAAATATACATCATTCATTCATTTTTTGTCGTCCCTTTCAAATATATATTCTGCATGTTAAATAAATATATGAGAAATCCTCAATCATTTTAGGATACAAAATTATGAGCTTCAAAGTGAGAAACTAAAGTATGACTGATGAGGGGAAGTGTTATATACTTAGAAATCAAGGACCGGAAGGAATGAATTAATCCTCATCGCAAGGCAAGACAAATGCTATAAAGGCTCTTCATTGTTGTGGTGATCAGTTAGAAATGCTAACCTATAAAGGCTACAAGAGGCTTTTATGATGTGGCGAATCAGTTAGAAATCAAGTATGTCTTTGGGCAATGGAAAGGATTTGAAATATATATACTCAGTTTGAGAGATACAAAGATGGTGTCTTGAAGAATAGGCTATAAGTGAATCGATTTCTTGTCCATTTTCTCCGCTTTGTCTTATCACAGACGATTTGGGATTAGCACATCGCATTATCCTGACAGGGAGAAGCTAACGCAATACATGATCACATCACCAAAACCTCCATTAAGAGGGCTTAATGGGAGGTTTGGTTGATGTGATCATGTATTGCGTTAGCTTCTCCCTGTCAAGATAAATGCGATGTGCTAATCCCAAATCGTCTGTATTAAGACGCGAGGAAAATGGACAAGAAATCGATCACTTATAGCCTTTAGGTTTTTCTGAAGTAGTAGTAAGTATGATGTATTATAAAAAACCTACACTATTTTTTACAATATCCCTAGGATTTTGAACGATTTCAGAGACCTAACATGTAAATAACTAAATTAATTCGGGCCTCCTATATTATAAGCAGCGGGTCTCAACCTTGTCCTAATGAGGAAGCCACATTGACGACAAAATATTTTTGCAAGAGCCATGTAGCGCCACGTTATGTAATAATAGGAAACGACCGGAACACTTTTTTCGCCGGGAGCCGGGCCTTTAATATATTTGTTCCTTGGGCTTTCTATAAGTGACGATGTTTTTTATAAAGTAATGTTTGCTGTTAATTTTCTTAAATTTAAAAATTATTTTCTTAAAGAAAAAAAATATTTTTTGAATGAAAAAAAATATTTTGAAAAAACGTCGTCACTCTCAGACTGAAAAAAAATACCCTGTCGTATCCTGGTAATAATGTAATAATTTTTCAGTGGGACTAAAAGAGCCACAAATAGTCTTTAAGGAGCTGCATGCGGCTCGCGAGCTGCGGGTTGAGTATCGTTGGTATAGAGTGATTAATAATGCTGAACTAGTACAAACTTTTCTTTTTTTATTGCATTTCTCCATGTTATATTTTTCTATATTCAATTTAAACATTTCTTTTCCTCGTTATTTTTCCTCTCTTACACCCTTCAATATAACGTTAAAGTAGATAATATATCTAATTATTTTGATGTATCTTTTCTGTTGTATAACAGCTATTTCTTTTGATGTGAGAAACTTAGAGATGAACCTGGGTGACTTATGTACAAGTTTTTCTTTCCAGGACAAGTGTCCATGGCCGGTGAACGTGTATGTAATCGCTGTTATATACGGTTATTTTGTGTAGCGGGTGGTATATTATCAACTATTCATTGAGTGGGACTAAATGAATCCACAATCACAGGCCAGATAACTTGGCTGAAACAATGCCCATTTAAATAGATTTAAAAGAAGAATTGAAAGGGAAAACTCTGTTTCGTTACGGCTAAAACACCTCCTCCCAAAAGAGTACTCAACATCTATCGTCAAAAAAATTTTTTGAAGGTAAATCATTAACAAATTCTAAAGATATATTAAACATCTTTCATAGTCAATTTCAAAAGCTTGTCGACGGCGATAGGGCTAATTTTCGCGTCCAAAGCGTGGTATTCATTCTATTTTTACAGAAAATACCATCACTCAGTTCATGAGGAAAAAGTTCAAGGACGAAAAAGCTTCAGGTCCTGATGGCATTGGCGGAAAAATATTCACCAAATGTTTGGAAGAAATCGTTCCCTATCTTGTTGAACTAGGAAAGTCGATGGAAATTCGTGGAAAACTTCCAAAGTCAATAACGAAAGGCCGGATCACCCTAATACCCAAGAAAGGTTCAGCAACAGATGTGAACAATTGGCGTCCTATTACGGTGCTCAACGAAAGCTACCGAATTCTATCGGGTGTTCTTTCTGGTCAAATTGAGCCTCAATTGAATGCTAAATTAGGGAAAGAACAAAAGGGCTTCCTTAAGGGTAGGCAAATCGGTGATATTTTAAGAAATATAGGAACAGCTATTCAAGTTTTACAGAAAAGAGAGACTTTTGGAGCTATCATAGCCATAGATTTTAGCAAAGCTTTCGACACCATACAACATAGGCATATTTTAGGTCAATTAAAAAGAATCTCCCAAAAAAAATATTTTAATCCTATTAGAGCTCTCCTTTATAATGGTACCTCAACTATCTCCATGGGGGGAATAGAGAGTGATCCCATAATTCTAAAAAAAGCTGTCGTCAAGGTTGCCCTTGGCTCCACTTTTATTTATTATTGGACTTATTGAGCTGAGCGACTCAGTAATTAAAAAGTACAAAGGGTTTGGAGTTGATTTCGGGTTTTCAAAGAACATTATCGATTTATATGCAGACGATGTTACGCTAATGATAGAGGCCAACTCGGAAATACAATTAATTAAGCGTATTGAAATATTAATAAACCACTTCAAAAAATTTGAAAAGAGATCGGGATTAAGAATTAACAAAAAGAAAACATCAATTCTTTCAATGGGCAAATGGAACCCTGAGAATGATCTACAGATTGCAGGTTGTTCCGTCAAACAAAGCCTGGACATTTTAGGTATTTCATGGGAATCCACAGGAGCCTCTCAATCAAATGGCTAAAGATAAAAAATCAAATCAGTCTCTCAATTCCACGCTGGAGAAACTTTAACTACAGAAGAGGATTGACCTCTACAACTACTTGGTCGTGCCAGCTGTTTTATATAAAGCTTCGTCTATTCCGTGGCTTGCTGAGCGCGCAATAGTAGAAGAAGACATTTGGCTTGGTCACTTGTTTCATAAGAGTTATCTAAGTGCCCTTAAGAGACCACGATCTCACATAGGTGGAGGACTAAGTTTACTCTAAAAAATAATACCTAAAATTTATCAGAAAGTTGTTATCGACTTATCTATTCATCCACAGACTGAATGGCGGTCTGTTTTTACATCAAGCCCGGCATTTCTGTGGCTAATGCTTGGAACGGATTTTATTAATGAAAAACTGGAGGACGTATCTCCTTTTTTAGCGTCCCTCCAAAGATTAATTTGGAAAGGCAAACCTTTGTTTTCTTCGACGTCTACAATTGATATAATTCGTCAAAATTGTCAAAAAAAGTTTTACTTCCAAAATCTTTTAGAACCAAAAGAGTTGGAATGGATGGCTCTATCTCAACAAATTTTATCGTTTCATGATTTGAAGCCAGAATCAATGTTTTACTGTGGAAAATTTCCTTTCCTTTAAAGAAGGCTGCATTGAGACATCAAGTTCCGATCCCATGGCATTTAAGGATGTCTTATGCGTCAAATTCCAAAGAAGATGCCGAAAAAATCTGTGATCAGTTTCTACAAGAATTAAATCTCCCAACAACTTGGAAACCTAGAATAATTCGCTCTGTGTCAAAGATACACGATGGAAAAAGATTCACTGCACAGTTTCAAGTATCCTCTGGCACTATTTTCTTTAATGCTCCTTGCAAAGACTGTGGACTTTTGTTCAATAAAATTTCTCATGCTTTTGCAAACTGTCCTGCTCTGAGCATCTTGAAGGAGTTTATCTTTAAATATCAAAGGGGTCACCAAAAATATTATTCCTGGTATCCTTCTCTTTGGGTTGAATTCCAATCCCAGAAGTTCTTCAAAAACTCGTGCTTGGAAATTTCACTTTTGAGCTGTAGGAGCTATATCGCAAATAGGCTAGCAAGTGATAACTTTGTTTGCAAGGATGATTTGCGAGCCATCATGATATCAACCACTACACGTTACTCCGCTCTTACAATTAAAATTCCAAGCTCAAGTAATGACGCTTGGAATTATACTGGTAATTTAGTTCGTTTTTATCCTTCTTGTGCCGTCGAACACATGAAATTTTTAAAACATATAATAAAATGTCATCAAAAATTTAAAAAGATTTATTCTAGTTCTCTTTTATTTTAAGGAGGGGTGTTTGGATTTATCCTGAATTATCTTGGTCTGGGTGGTAAAATTAACTCCCAAATTATATTATTGTTGTATGTTTATATTTATCATGTTATATTGTCGATATATAATGTTTTGACTATTTTGTGTTTAATGTACTTTAATTTGATGTGTTTGTGTATATTTCAAGAATATGTGTTTGTTTTTAAGTTTTGTTTTATGTTATGCAGTATTTTTTTTTTCGCCTTTTAACTTTTGTTTAGAGATCTAATTTAAACTAGAATGTTTTTTATATTATATATGTAATATCTCTAAATCAATAAAGTTTCTTATTAAAAAAAGCCCTATTTAACCCCTGGCGTTACAATGAGTAATACATCACAATGTACCCCCAATTGTTCCACTTGCGTTGAGTAATCACATATTTGCTAAGAGTCTTTTTGATATAGCATATGTTGAAGAATTATATATATAATATTATATATATATATATATATTAATGTCAAGTGCTCTTGAAGGAATCTTATGATGAATAAGAGGGCTTTTGTCAGAGGACTTCTTAAGAGAAATACTTTGGCTGTCTTAGGGAGGGAAACTCTAGGGTGGATTGAGATTAAAGATAACACATCGGGACATTTTCTTAGGATGGGTCGAAATAAACAACGACTATTAATACTAAAAGTTGTCATTATGGAGTAAGGCGTCTCTTCACTCTACGCGTTTTGGTGCGTCTAAACACCCAATCTTTTACCCCACTTTACTAGATCCATGCCATTTACCTTATATAATATACGCAGGGAAATAATGAAGGTTACTGTGCTTACCATCCATGATAATAAATAGATCATCACTCTCACACGAAAGTTTTAAAGAAAAATAAAGGAATTGAGTTACCAACAACTTTACAAATGATGTTAGTCGGTTATTTTTAAGAAATAACATAAGAGCATACTCACTAACATGGGTGCATTTATTTTCGAAAGGTCTAATATACAGACTGAGTTGAGTAATCCACGAACCAGTTGTTGACCCTCAAAACTTTTCAATTGCTACGTGATTTCACATATAACTAAATATTTAGTTTTATTATCGATTTTTGTGGGAGATGTGGCTTTGTAGGAAAATATAAAACAGGTGACAAAGTTCATTCAATAAATACTTGTCTAGAATACATGACATATTTTCTCGTTTACTCAGGTGGGCAAGGAAAATGATGACAAATTTGGAGCACTAAATTATCGCTCCACACACGTTTAAAGTTTGACCCACTTTAAACTTAACATATCCACCCATTGGCCTCATTTGCATCGATGTATTCATAGAAAATAGAACAAGACTCTCAATTTCGAAACTATAGTACAACAGTTGTTAAATTATTAGTCAAATGGAACTTGTTAATACAACATTGAGGAATTAATGACATAACATGTAGGAATTTAAATATTGATTCATTCTAAAATAAGTAAATTTAAGCATGTATCAGAGACTTTTTCAAAGAACGTGCAATAACGAGGTTGGCATTATGAAATAAGGCATTTTTACATTCCTGTCTGGTATTGAAGTATGAACATGAATTACTGCATAGGATCGTCAGAATGTGAAGATCCTTGACATTTACGAATCCTTTTTTAGAGGATCCTTCGTATTGCCAATATATAAGCGTTAAAGAAAAAAATAATAATCTAGAGCACTTATTTTATAAAATCCAGAGTTAATTACCTCCGCCGAAGGAGGTACTATTTTCACTGGCGTTGTGGTTAGTTTGTTGGGTTTGTTAGTTGTTTGTTTGTTGGGTTTGTTGTCAGCAGGATACTCAAAAAGTACGGAACGGATTCGTATGAAACTTTGTGGAGTTGTTGGAAATGCCAAAAGTAACAAGTGATTAAATTTTGGCATCTCTGAATGCAGAATTAAGATGTAAAATGAGCTAAATACTAATAAATATTTCAAGTTAGCCTACTCTGCCAATAGATGTCGCTGTGCTGTGAAATCGGGTGCCGGGAGCGTCTTTCTCTCGGAATTTCCGTCGAGGGGAACCCTCCCCCGTCCCTCTACGCCGCCCCAGTCGTGAAAATCCGCCTCGGAAGCTCATAAGGACCCCGTGACGGCGGAGGTTTGTACTCTCTGAGTGTATTATGCCTCTAGTTATTTTTTGCTCCATTTATATTAATCTCTGAGTATATTAAAATTAAAATGATTAATAAAAAACACCATCATAACACAAATAGAATGTGTTGAAAGACGTTCGATAGTGATATAAGGGGGTAATAAGAACTTTATTGTTGTAGTTAGCTTTATTAGGGTGCACCAGGGGGGTGGGGGGGGGGGCAGAAGTCATGAAACAAAGAGGGATATTGCAATAATAAAAATCAAAAAAATGTGACGTCATCACTTAGACAGATATTTGCCTGTATATCTAATACCTACACCATCTAAATAAATAACAATGTGTTTAAATATTTAATAATATGGTGGACTAATATCGACGAAGCCACACAACCTCGTATATAATTTCATATAAAAATAAGGTTTTTTTGACTCTGTGTAAATACATTCACATGATTTTCAGGGAAAAAAATGAAATTGGTTTAATAATATGTTATTTGCATATATATATAGATATATATATTTTTGCCTATATGGTTCGATAGAATTGCATCCGATAGGATATAACATTAGATTTTCAATTTCAGGCCAAAAACTCAGCAATTTATTAACATCTGAAAAGGTTTGATATTATATTTTTCACTAGTCCATAAAAGTAGTAGAAGTCCTTTCTATCAAACAGACAGAAAGATAATGAGAGAAAAAAAGGAGAATATAGATATTTTTATGCCATAAATCTGCGATTTCAATCAGCAGATTTGGGAATGGACAAACTGGGAATCCCGGAAAACATAAAATCCTGGTATAAAGGTCTTCTCTGTACTCGAACTGTTGCAGCTGAGTTGAAAGGTGAAAAAATTTGCATCACTCCAAGGCGCGGAAGTCCTCAGGGAGGAGTTCTTTCACCATTGATATGGAATATCGTCATGGATTCACTGCTGACAAAATTCCAGAAAGGACCAGTAAAGGGCAGTGGGTTATGCTGATGATATTATTCTATTAATAAGTGGAAAACATCCCCCCACTCTAGTCAACAAAATGCAAGAAGCTATTAACAAGGTCCTTGAATGGGGTAGAATGAATGGTCTGACCTTTAACCCAGCAAAATCTAGCGCCATTGTTTTCTCAAAAGCCTACAAATTGAGATCTAGACACTTTCCACATTTGGAAATGAACGACAAAAGATAAATTATTCAACACAAATTAGGTACTTAGGTGTGGTTTTCGATCAAAGTTTCAACTGGATGGAACACCTTAAAGACAAGGCTGCCAAGGTAGCTCGTCTATGGAACATGACAAAGGCAGTGATAGGCCAAAAATGGGGACTAACACCAGAAAAAATTCTCTGGCTATATGAAGCAATGGCCAGACCAATTATTTCCTATGGGTGCCTCATATGGGGACATTCAATTGCTAAAAAGAAATGTGCAATTAAAATATTAAATACCATTCAGAGAAAAGTACTTTTAGCAATGACCCAAACGCTTCGATCAACCCCAACAGCAGGTATGGAAGCTGTCTTGGGCATAATTCCTCTCGACTTGTTCCTCCAAGCCCAGGCTACAAAATCAAGGTGGAGAACTAAACACTTCCTCCAAGACACTTGGGATGGAATTGGTGACCTTCCCAAACGTCGTGGCCACCGTTTCTCGAGTGATAAACTACTTACTCAACTACAGTTAAATCAATCCAGTGATTACATCAAAGGTAGTCGCACATGGATAAATAACCAAGAAGTCAACAAACCTGACATTGTTATATACACAGATGGATCCAAAGATGAAAATGGCAATACTGGTGCTGGCTGGGCTATTACCCGAGGTGATACATCACTCCATCACTCCTTTGTATCATTAAATAAAGAAGCTACAGTTTTCCAAGCGGAAGTCTTTGCTATTGCACAATCAATAGAAACGCTCACTCGAATGGAAAAACCATCAGCAAACGTTGTAATACGATCGGATTCTCAATCAGCTATTGCAGCTATCCTAAACCCATTCACCAAGAGTGACGTAGTCAAAAGATGCCAAAAATTATGCATGAAGTGAAAAAAGAAAAAAAGATACACTTAGATTGGTGCAAAGGCCATTCTGATGTCACAGAAACGAATTTGCAGATTGTCTAGCAAAGAGTGGCACAGAAAGTCAAAACAGGAAAATTGTAGGAACATCACCAAGCTACATCAAGAAAAAAGTAAATGACTTCTTTTATGCTGCCTGGTGTAACAGATACAAAAAAGACCAAAGTATGAAACATACTCATCTAATGTTAGAAAAGCCTCAACAAAAGATTGTCAAATATGAACGAGAAAACCTTAAACTTATAGTTCAAGCTTACACCGGCCATGGACCTTTCCTCGCTCACTTAAGCAAATGGAAAAAGTCAACTGATGGAATGTGTAACGTCTGCATGGAAGAGACTCAGAGTGCAGATCATCTTATCAACAGATGTCCAGCACTATCGTATGAAAGGCATGATTCATCGCAAGAAGAAGATGAAGTACTTCGTATTTTAAAATTAATGAAATGTAAAAAAATGAAAAAACTTATTGAAGAAAACTATACTATAAACTAGAACTAACATTTACTGTTGTAGCGCATATACCCCTTTGTGTGGTCGCGCTCTTTATTTTATGCATGTATTGTACTATTATATTATGTCTTTGTAATGTTATGTGTATATGTATGTATACGGTATACAGTAATAAACCTTTAAACAAAAAAAACAAAAAAAAAAAAAATGCCATAAATCATAACAAATCGATAATTGTGACGTCATGTGTGACGTTTCAGTTTTTCTTTTCTAATCAGAGGAATCTAAGCATTGCAAAAAATATGATGTCCTTTTATGTGTATCATTGGCATAGAGTAGATCTTTGAGCCTAAGAACCGCACACAATATCTGTCAAACTCGATCCTACTTTAAATCGAAAAATGAAGCAGGTAAGTCAGGAGAAATCAAGTTCCAACAAGGCCTAGGGACAGAATTGTCTTTATAAATGGTCGAACAAGGCGGTAAATGAGAACATTAAAACATATTTGATCATTGTATTCAAAATCTTAATTGCAATATCGACCATTTCCTTTGTAGCGTTTATATAATACAATGTAATAGGTTTTTAAAAAATATGTCACTTAAAAAAATATGTATTAATGACCAATCAAATGATTTAACCCCAAGTACAACACAAATAAACATTTCTCCATTTAATAATATATGTAGCAAGAGTTCGAACCATGAATTGAACCGGTTCATCACTCTGGGCCGTCTCATCACTAGGAAGGAGTTTGTCTATATATTTTGGCGGCTTTATTAATCAGTGAGAATATAGTTATTTAAGTGTTAACACGTCCGTAGTTTTATTATTCTTAAGAGTACGACACATATTAGAATATAATATCTCCATGTATCAGTTGTTCAATATCTTTATATGTTGAAGGGATGGCGTCACAGGCGAGTGTTGACTGTCATATTTCTGACATTAGAACATTAACGTATAGTCATAATGGCACCCAGGCGTCAATAGTTGTACTTCAATACATTCCTTTCATACTTGAAATTCTTTATAGATCATCCCCATCAGAAAGGGAGCAGTTGATAAATAAAGGACAATAAAGATGACAAGTAATTTTTTAGGAATACTTATAAAGAGTATTTGTAAAAAATATGAGATTTAAATGGAAAGATGACATTATGAATATTATATATATATATATATATATATATATATATAGGGTGATTCTTATTTCACGTTATTTCGGATTTGCGAGTGTATATTTATCTCCATTCGATCGCCCCTAATGTCCTCTTTTAAATGCTATTTTTAAACAATTTGACGCTAAATGTAATATGATTGCAAGGATTTCAATGTAGTTCTTATGTTTTTATTACATTCAAAATTGAACGGGATATTAGAGTGTAGAATAGTCATTTTTATGGAAAATACTCCAAAAAATGACTATATCAAAACATAAATATCTCGTTCAATTTTGGGTTTACATAAAAATTAAATACTTATTGGAATTCTTGCAATCATACCTACAATCTGTAAATGATAGGGACTACGGAAGAGGCAAAAAATTAATTATATTGCAAAGCATTTTTCAATAGGTAATTATGCGCTATTTTATGTAACATTTGCTTTATAAGGTATACAACATGAAATGAGACCTGTAAGGCTTTTGGAACAAAGATGCCACTAAGAATGGTTTAAAACCATGTTATTTTATATATACCGGGTGACAACTATGTGTTGGACACTTTAAATTAATTACAACTAATCAATAGTTTGCTTAGATACAAAATTTATTTATCAAAAAAGTATTGGGCCATATTCAAAAACATAATTTTAGTTTATTTATTCATATTCCACCTTTAGCGACCATCACCGCGTTGAGCCTCTTCTTAAATGACTGACCGGCTGTACGGATAACATTCGGCTCAATTTCTGCCCATGCCACTTTAATGAGGTTTTCAGCGCCCCCAAATTCTTATGGCTTTTCGTGCACGCCTTCCTCTCCAGAATTGACTAAATTGAAAAGTCCAAAGGATTCAAGTCTGGTGAGGAAGGTGGCCACATATTCTTGACCAGAAGTGCTCAAATGAACGATGACACAGTCTTGAACTAATTTTGCTATATGAGACGGTGCCCCATCTTGCTGGAAGCAATAAGAATCCTCCCATTCCTGTTTTTCGATCCAAGGAAGCACTTGCATGCTCATCATATCGAGGTAAACCTTTTGATTAATCTTTTCCTCCTCTGGAATGAAGATAAGCAGAGTTTTCTTACCACAGGTGGTGACGCCAGCCCACACCATGACGGAAGCTGGCATTTGGCGCTTGAAGACGGTCTAGTCTTCACAGGCACTTGCCGGATGTCTTTTGCCAGAATGCGGTCGTTCTGACTGTTGAAAGAACTTGAAGGGTGGAAAAACCTTTTCGTCCGTCCAGATAATGGAAATTCGCGTACAGATTTGAGCCAGTTTATAAGTCCTTGGATCTTTCTAGCCTCTTGTCCATATTGAGGATGACCGAAGGAGTACACTAAAACAAGTAAAATAAAATATGTATTTAAAACGATCTCTTTTACAATATACAGGTGATAGATAGAGGAAAAAAGCTCGAGAATTGGACCCAATAAACACACCGCATATGTTACTGTCCCAAGACTAATTGTCACCCGGTATATATATAAATATATACATATATATAATTTATATGTCGCAGCAGAGATGGAAAAATCAGTAGAGTTGTTAACTCAAGTAGAGATCACAATTGTAGGACACGCCTAGGATTGATCTTAATCGTGATATTATATTACGATGTTGTACAAACTATTATTATCATTCCTAAGTTTATCCTATATTTTGGTGGAAAGGGTTTCATATACATCGATCTAAAAATAACTTGATGCACATTATAGTGAATATAAGAAGTCAAGAAAAATACCCCATTCTCTTTAGATTTAATGACGGAATACCATTCTTGTTTCCCCGAGATTGACTATGAGGGAATTATTTTCATCATTGAGCAATCATATTCCACATTCTAAGTCGTAAGGAATAGAGAAAGGAGGAAGGACTATAAAGATCCAGTGACGTCATTTTATGAAAACTATTTTTTTTATTCATAACAAAGGAGATATAACTGGAAAATTTATTGAAGAATTTTATTTTTTCTATTCCCAACTCTTACATTGGAAACTAAGGACAAAGATAGAGTGAGATATCATTTTTTAAAATATAACAAAAGGAGTGAAATGACATCATGGTCATTGGAAAAAGGGAGTATGGTGACGTCACTGGATAATTGTAAAAATGGGACTAATGCAGTTATTAGATATGAAAAATCATATTCTTCGGTGGCAAGAAACTAGTGTTGTCATCGGGCGGGCATGCCCGTCCGCCGCCCGCCCGACGGGCCGGGCCGGGCTCGGCGCCAAAAATTATAAAAGTCGGGCGGGCTATGCGGGCGGGCGGGCTTTTTCATTTTTTACATATTTAATTAAATGTCTTTCAAAACAAAACAGTCTTCACTTTTTTTCCCTCGGACCTCTTTCTAAAAAAAAACGTTATCACTTTTTTCCCCGGAGCTCTTTCTAAAAAAAAACGTCCTCACTTTTTACTCGGATTGTTGAATTAATTTCTTTCTTCTATTCATATATTTTCCCAATGGTCGGGCGGGCGCAAGTCGGGCGCATATCAAACTCATCGGGCTCGGCCGGGCTCGGGCTCAATTTTAGTCTTTCGGGCGGGCTCGGGTGAAAATCGCGCCGATGGACAACACTACAAGAAACCCATTGAGACCTTGTAAGAAAATTACTCCAGGAGATTTCATTCCGAAGCTTCTGATGAAATAACATGTACCTCCTCCTTTTAGTGGTTGTTGTCATTTTCTCATCATTGTCCATGAATATGAGCTACGCAATTTACTAAGCTTAGAGTAGTTTTTACTAATAATCAACTTCATCTAAGAGAATGGAAGTCGTCTGTAGTTTATGATAAGAGCACCATGTAACATCACCACTTTAAAAAAATATTTTTTATTTTCTACTAATTATGAATTAAATTAACATTAATCTAGGATCATATAAGTTGAACCTACCGCATATTATTTAAAGCTAATATGATGCTCCACTAAAAGAAGATCTATTAAGTTGCTATAGGATTTTTTTATAGTTTGGGCAGACCTAATAATAATTTGATAAAAAATTAAAAGGCTCTATTGGTCACAAGTTTTTATTGTTCAAAAATATATTTTAATAATAATTTCTACTGAAAATTAAAGCTTAAAAATAATTTCACAAATTGACTGTTGTACTATAGAATAACCGATTTAAAATTACTTTAGTTGAAGAAATACGACACAAAACCTTATAAAAATAAAATCATATTAATAAGATAAGACTAAATTAAGATTTAAAATGATTTTTTAAATAATAGTTAATTAATGCATAAACTCTAGACATGTCGAAATGTATCGTTAGTAACATTATTAAAATTAGAGAATTAAAGATATATAAAATTTGAATTCCAATGAGACATAAGGCATTTTTTCTTAATTTTTTTCTTGATCCGAAGGATACGACGCAGAAATTCGATTAATCATTTGTGCACGTAGGATAATATTAAATGATATTTCTGGTTTACCTCTACGTTTTGCAAAAAGATAGAATCCCCAAAATAAGCTGAGAAAATAGGTCTAAAATTTTCTACTTTTCATGTGACTACTAATTGAGATCTTTTACAGCTTGAAATAACAAAATATCTTAAAATATTCTAACATT
The DNA here is from genome assembly GCA_013387185.1 of Caligus rogercresseyi. NCBI lineage: Eukaryota > Metazoa > Arthropoda > Copepoda > Siphonostomatoida > Caligidae > Caligus > Caligus rogercresseyi. The sequence continues at coordinate 5,584,803 of CP045908.1, forward strand.
AAATCTTTTTTGAAGGGTCATATACTATTATTTATATGTTAGTGTACTATTTTTATGCTAGTGTACTACAATGACTTACATTTACAACATTTTTATAACATGTTTGTATAAAAAACATTTTACAATTAAATATAAGTTTTTGTCAGCAAGAACCACATTCACCCTGCCTTGAAATGGACCCTCAATTAATTATTTCCATAACATCCCAAAATTGCACTTCCCCCCTTTCCGACAAATAAGGTTTCAATTAAACGAATTTTGATTCCTCAAAAATGTCGAAGCCTGGATGAGAGGCACCTCCTTAAGATTTGAATTCAACGCTTTGAAGATCTAAAAAATTGACATTCCGCATTATACACGAGGTCGTTCGATCTGAAGGTGGATTTAATTTGGCCAGCTTTCGAATATACATAATATAAGGTTTCATTTTCTTTTTTCAATAATTCCGAGTATTTTGCATGGGAGCAGTCGCGGGTCTGTGTTGGTCCTATCTACCTCATGTATGTGAATGCCAACAGTCCTTCGTTCCAATGTAAGAGTTGGGAGTAGAAAAATAAAACTCTGCATTAATTTCCAGTTATATCATCATTTGTTAAAAAAAAAAATAGTTTCTTAAAATGACGTCACTGGATCTTATAGTCCCTTTCCTCCTTTTCTCTATTCCTTAAGACTTGGAATGTGGAATATGATTGCTCAATGAATGAAAATAATTACTCATCACATAGTCATTCTCGGGGAAAAAGAATGTATATTCTGTCATTAAATCTATATAAGAGAATGGGGTATTTCTTTATCCATGTTATTTTTGGATTTATGTATCTGAAGACCAAGGTCTGTATAATAAGGTCTGGGCAATACAAAAACAAAACATGTAATCCTAGCAGTATAACTATTCAATGACGTCACTGGAGAACGATTCTATCTATCCATTTATATATCTATCAATCTCTCTATCAATCTATAAAATATATATTGGTTTTAGGAATATTTATATAAAACTTATGCACAAAGAAAATCTGATAAAGCATTTTTTTTGTTGGGGATTATTGATAGTAGGAATTTTTCCTTAACGACACTTTTGTATAAAATGCATTTTTAAAGGAAACTACTGACTTTTGGGCCTAGCTTATCAGTCAAAATAGCTTTATTGAGCATTAATGAGCACATTTGGTTTGTTTTATTTTATAAACTGAGCCCATTTTGAGTACTTTTTCGCTATATATAAAGGAGTATATTCGTATATAATGGACAATAAGGGTACTATAAACAATAAGCTACGGTAAGGTAGGCTTCGTGAAGAATAAAAATAACAATAACATAATAACATAATAATAAGCGGAGCTTTGTTATATTAATGCGGAGAAGGTCTGGGTCACGAAACCTACTTACCTTACCGTAGCTTATTGATCATAAGTACCCTTATGGGTCTATTATATGCGAATATACTCCTTTATATATGAACGAAAAAGTACTCAAAATGGGCTCAGTTTATAAAATAAAACTAACCAAATGTGCTCATTATGCTCAATAAAGCTATTTCGATGATAAGCTGGCCCAAAAGTCAGTAGTTTCCTTTAAAAATGCATTTTATACAAAAGTGTCGTTAAGGAAAAATTCCTACTATCAATAATTCCCAACAAAAAATGCTTTATCAGATTTCTTTGTGCATAAGTTTTATATATAAATATTCCTAAAACCAATATATATTTATAGATTGATAGAGAGATTGATAGATATATAAATGGATAGATAGAATCGTTCCAGTGACGTCATGAGTAGTCACACTGCTATATGTTTGTTTTGTATTGCCCAGACGTATTATACAGACCTTGTAGGAAACCCTTTCACCAAATATAGGATAAAATTAGGAAATGATAATAATAGTTTGTTACAACATTGTAATATAATATCACGATTAAGA
>CP045908.1:5586823-5599649 GCA_013387185.1 Caligus rogercresseyi
CTACGTCCATAGTCCGAGTTGATCCATTTATCGATAGATATACCCATACAAATAACGTTCATTATTTTTCTGAGTATGAGCAGTTGCTTTATCCAATTCAAATTAATAGGTAGAATAAGAGTGATCACTTTAAAGGATTCGTATATAACATGAATATAGGCTCATGAAAAAGATAAATTTAGGATTTCTAATCATGTATTTCTTCTCCCTGAATTGATGTTTACTTCTTAAGAGTAGTGAGAGAAGTAATACTTTATTGCTTAATGACACTGCTTTTTTCACTCTCCTTTTCTAAAACCATTCCCATTTATGAAATATTATCTTATTCCTATCCTTGTATTATACATAAAAAATTTTATAAAAAAATGATTCATTTCAAGTTATTTTTCACACATTCGATGCTCTCAGTTTATGGTCTTGTATTGGTTGAACTCTTTATATATTAAACTTTTGACTACTGCATACAAATACTACATCTTTACTTTCACCCCCCCCCCCCCCCCCCCTAACATCTTATTTTTTTCGTAGGAAAAACATTTTTTGTTACGTTTCATTGTTCCACTGAATTAGCTTTCTGGTTAATCTATTTGCCATGTTTGTTTCAACTTATAAATGATATTATTTTTTACTATTGGAGTTTACCAAACACACATATTTTGTTGTTCACTTTTGTTTTTGTTTGGGAAAGTTGTTTGTATGATGGGGAAAAAGTTAAGTTTTTGTACAAAATTGAGGACACAACTCTGATGTTTATCTGACTAATAATCAGCTTTGGTAGTAGTTAACTTTGGAATTTGAAGAATGAGATCAGTGAGTCAAAAGAAATTATATATATATATATTAATAGGTAACATTGTATATGTATATATATTAATTGTGTTATTTTCATTCCATTTGTACATTTGAAATATTGTTAATATGATTGTAAAGCCTGTTTAAATATAATCGTATAAAACAGTCAAACCAGTTAATAGCGGTTACGTGTGCATAGCGGCCATCCCAATTTTCCGCATAGAAAAAAAATATAGTAAACCTTCATTAAAGCGGTCATCCGTCAATAGCTGCTTTTTTGGGTGCCCCTGAGTGGCCACCAGGGAAATATATATATATATATAAGATAAATGAGTTCCGTATTAATGATTTTTGAATATATCAATTACTGTTATGAGATTGAGATAATTTTAAATTACATTATCCACATTAGTTTAGTTTGTCATATTTTCCATAATCAATGCAACAAAATAATTATCAAATAACTTTTCTATTCAGTTGTTTCATATTTGTTGCAAGTATTATGATAATATTTTGTATTTGAACTAAAGTGTAATTGAGATATTTGTAATATTTAATTCAGCTGCACGATAGCCAGAGAGTACTTTTGATTCCTCTTAGATTTCTATAAAGTCTCGGATACCTCTGCGACCAATCCAATATAAATCTGTAGTGAATGGATCAAAAACCGGCCGACCCCCTTGGAATAATATTGTCTTGTGTTTGACATGCTTTTATATACTTAACATATTTTTGTTTAGCTGCATCTCTTTTACCTATTTTAATATTTTGTATGCAGGAAGTACTTATATTTTTAAGAAATGATTCTTGGTTGTAAAAATAATTATATGAAGAAGAAAACTTTTTATTCCCGTTGTACTTGATGATTTTTTAAAGTTGTTAATTGTCAAGAATGGAAACGAAGTCAAAAATAAAATATATGGACTTTGTTTAGATCGTTCATAAATATTCAAAGTGTAGAAATTTTAAAGCTTATTGGTTGTTCCATATACAAATAGTTTATTATGCGTTATCTACAATAACATAAATGTTTTAAAAATATAAATGGTTTCCTTCAAGGCAATCAATTATCAGAGGTTCTTAATCCAATCATACATTGTCGTGCTCTTATGAAATCGTTGCTGCTACAGTTCAATACGTACTAACATAGTAATGTATTACATGAATTTTCTTAATAAGACTTCGTTGAGCTAATATTTCTTTGTTTATATATATTATAAAAATTGTTACAGTAAATACAAAGTTATATTTTTAAGTTTTTGAACTTTACGTCACTTGATACAAAAGCATGGGAACCAAAAAAAAAAAAGTAAACCTGATTCTTGCGAATAAATAACATTTATCTATAGGTTTAGATGCCATCCAAAGAAAGCCTTCTCGAAAGACACTAAAATAAAACTTAATATTTTCTATTATGTATAAAAACCATTTCAGTTATGAATATACATATGTGTTCGTTCAGTATTGACCGAGTGATCCTTTGTTCTATTATACTTAGGTATATATCCGTACACAAAGAGATAGATATTTAAAATTGATGATAACCTTTTTTAATTAACTCAATTTTAACTCTTGTCTGCCTCAAGGTGTTTTTTTAACACTCATGTAATTGAGAGCAAATCGTATTCAGCAAAAAATAAGAAAAAATACAAATATAGAATTTGAAAGTGTGAACATTATGAACTACCACAAAAAGGGGTTGTAGCAGGTGATACCACCACACAAATAGAAAACTCATTGAATATCCTTATCAATGGGCAGGCTTCTGTCAAGAGTCTATTAATACGTGTAAAATTAGATAGAGAATAACAACGGCAGGAAGTTTGAAGGTAAAAATGTTTCGACTTTAATATATATACATATTATGAAATATAATCAAAAAATATTATGAGAAGGTAGGATTAAGGTAGTACAGGGACCCTAATCTATTTTATCTCAGAGCCTTCTCTATGCATCATCGAAATCCTATTTTTTCATCATGTAGGGGTCCTAAAGTTTATTTTTAAATAGATAAAAACACGAAATCTCACTCTCAATTAAATAGTTCATTGTTAGTTAGTCCTGCTTCTTATAATTGTTCTGGAATATGCAGCTAAGAGTATTCAGCGCTACGTGCATAAATGTTGCTTGCACACTGCATGTTCATTTTAGAACCATGCTTTTATTTGTTTATCATTCAACAAACTAAGTTCTCTTGATACCATTGTGGTATACTTATATTTCTAATAAAAGTGACCAGCTCAATGGCCCATCATGAGACTTGGGTCCATAGAATGTAGCCTAGGAAAACATTGATCCATCCTGCCTTCGAAGACAAAATCCATAAGATTGTTATGCGAGAATATAATAAGGGAGTCGATAGCCGTGCATGTTAAGGCGTGTTCAACTCTCAATGTTGGGGGCGCAGGTTCGAATCCCGAGAGGGGATGGTCATTTTTGGTCTACCTCATTGATAAGATCTTAGGTCCGCTAGACTAATTTTATGCTATAATGCTTATTTATATCCTATCAGATGCAATTCTATCGAACTATATAGGCAAAAAATAATAATAATAAAGAACTAAAATGTTTACTATCAAAAGTTCAAATCAAATTGTATTTTTTATTGCTGTAATTTTATATTTTGACTTATTTATTTCTTAAATAAAGCCCTGTCTAATGAGAACATTGGGAGATCAACGTTGTATCAGTATGGATGTTGTTGTTCTTTTATTTTGGATTCATATAAGAGTGTTTAATGCTACGATGGTAAATAAAGTATAAAACAAAGATGGTAACGATCAATGACGTAGTATTAATGTTTTCCCTCCCATTTCTAAACTCATTGATTATGTTACATGATAGTCAGTTATATATATATCATAGATATATATATATATATATATATATATATATAGATATATATATCATATATATTATTATATATATATATATAATATAGATATCTATATATATAATATAATATATATATAGATATTCCTATATATATGTTATATAAAAGCTGACATTTAAAAGATTTGAAAAAGCGTCCTATAAGAGAAGGGAATTCCAATTGTTTTATTGTTTTAAGAAAATAAAAAGAATGAATGAATGGGTATTATAATAAAAACTAAAAGTCATGGTGTTCCATCATTTGATGGCCAGTCCTGCCCTATGATAAAATCCCTTTCTTTCATACATGAAGAAAAGGCAATAAATACCAAGGAATTAGCGGAGGAATTATTGTTTTATTGGAATGGCATTCGAGGATCCCTTTAATCCTTCTCGTACATTAGAACACCAAATGGTTCAGTCGTGTATCAGCACATGTTTTAGGATGCTAGGAAGTTGATTTCATAATGGGTATCATTGTTTATTCAGGGAATGTATGCTATAATGCTGTTAGGCGTATGATAAAGCCAAAGATAATAGATAATAAAATATGCGCAGAACGCAATGTTTAGATTCCTCTGATTAAAAAGAAAAACTGAAACGCCACACATGACGTCACATTATCGATTTGTTATGACTTACGGCATAAAAATATCTATATTCGTTTCTTTTCTCTCATTATCTTTATGTCTGTTTGATAGAAGAGGACTACTACCTTATGACTAGAGAGCCGAAAAAAATGTGAATCACATAAAAAATATTTTTTTTACATAATTTCATTTTTTAACGAATAAAACCATTTTTGGGAAATTTAAGAAAAAAACATTTTTTCATAATATCCCTTAAATATACCTTTTTTCTCTTTTTTAGAAAAATTGGTTAACTTATTTCATCACCTCTTGCATCATTTTTATATTTTTTTCCTTCATATCCCTTAATTTGTAGATTTTTGGACAAAAACAATGCACACTGAAATTATGGCGCCTTTTGAATATATATTTTGCATTAGATAGTTATATGCACTTTTGTTTTATGGAAGACCTCGACAAATCCACATTCCAATTACCCTTCTATTGATCCACAATTTTTAACTCATTTTTTAAAGCTAATATATATTAAAACTCTTGTTCATTGACATCAAAAAATATTTGATGAACTCACTCATTCCATTATTTACAGAAATATTGCAGCTTCATTGTCTACCCGTCTAAACTGGCTCAAGGATATGAATGAGGAGACTGATTATCCCTTAAAAAATTATAGACTTCCAAACTGTTTTCTCTAAGGTTTGTGAGAAGGCCAAAAGTCTCAGTTTGTCCAGCATTCCTACCAGAGCGAGACACGTGAAAAACGGCGAGCTCAAGAGGATAAGGATCCAAGCCCAGCTAGAGGACATAATCGGCTACCTAAGAAGTCAAAACACAAATTATATCTAGGAATTGTGTAAGGCCTTTTTGTCCAGTAACATTCCTTGGAAAAAGCTGAGCAATCCGATCCTCAAGAAGTGTTTTTTTTTTTAAATAATATGGTTATATCAATACGTCCTTGAGGACGACAATATTTGCCGAAATATTTCTCGGAAATCATGGAAAAGATGCGATCTGAGCTTACGGTCAGCCTTTGTAGATTGATGGTGGCATTGATGTAGTTGGGCGCGAAGTAGTTAATGTCCTAATGGGGTGTTTAGATGCGAACTCCTTTCATGTTCCATTTGTGGTGAAATGTTCAATCGTCCCCACTTCTGATTCAAACACCATGGCTAGGATCGTCAATGATACTATCAGAATGATTGATCTTCAGTTTGAGGCAAGCTTGGCAAAAATTCTCGTGACTGATGCACTCAGTATATGAGGAAGAATTAACGAGACCTTAGGGTCTTTTATCCGTCTCGAATGCATGTGACATCTGTTTGTTATTTGCTTCATCGTGTGGCGGATAAGGTCAAATACAATTTTGAGGACGTAAATAGTCTCATTTCTTCGGTAAAAAAGTATTCCTCAAAGCCCATCTCGACGAGCAAAATTCAGAAAATGTTGCCCTTGCCTAGAGCTCCCCCCTGATCCAATTATGACCAGATAGGGAACTGGATCCGGGAGTTGTTTGATATGGTCAGAATTTCGAGCAAGTCAAAGCAGTCGTGATATGTTTGACCCTGACGATGCCAAATGTATATAAGTAGTCGGTGGATTTTAAAATTAAAAGCATCCTAGTTGACTTTACATTTATTGCAAGTCATTTATCGTTTCCGCCAGATTCAATTACCAGCCTGGAGACCGCTGGAATTACAGTTGAAATGGACTCAGAATCTTTGAAGATGCTGAGGAAAGGATCAACAAGATTCCAGGTGACGCCGAAGCGGTTTTTAAACTAAGCTGGATTACTTGTAAAACGAAATTCTGCCCTGCCAGGTACGAGATGTACTGTTAGGTAACCTAGAGCTGTTCTTCCAGATGGGATGTGCCCAATGGATGGAGCTATTCTAAATGATGTGCCAATACTCGGTAGATATGAAGAGATCATTTTCGCGGTTGAAAATGTTTTATCCGACCGTCGCAAAAGCCTCACCGAGAAAAAATTGGCAGAGATTATTGTATGTCAGTGTTTTAATGAAATAATAAATTCACATTAAGTCAATTTGGAGTCTATATATTTAACCTTTTTAAAAATTTTTGCTCATTTGTGTTACATAAAAAAATAACATTTTTTGCTCATTTTGGTAACATTAAAAAAATTTTTTTGGCAAAAATCATCACATTTTTTCCCGCTCTCTACTTATGACTATGTGAAATTGAAATTTTCAGATGTTAATAAATTGGCTGAGTTTCGGCCTAAAAATTGAACATCTAAGGCAAATACATATTATTAAAACCAATTTCATTTTTTTTTTGCTGAAAATCATGTGAATGTAGTTACACAGAGTCCACAAAATCTTATTTTTTATACGAAATTATATACGAGGTTGTGTGGCATCATCGATATTAGTTCACCATATTGAAATAATTAAAAACAGTTATTTATTTAGATGGCTTAGGTATTAGATATACAGGCAAATTGTCTAAGTGATGACGTCACATTTTTTTGATTTTTATTATAGAAAAATCCCTCTTTTTTACATGAGATCTGCCCCCCCTGGGTTAAAGCAAATTTTATATCATCGTAAAGTGCCCTTTTATTTTAAATATCCGTATATTGTGAATACTTCCAACTACATTTTAACCTCTCGTCTTTAATGTTATTTATACATTATGTTATGTATAAAATATTTCTGAACAAATCAAATTAAAAAAACTCTTTCCTTCAAAGAATGTGGAGAATGATTAAATGTATGATTATATCTTTTCTCGCCTCCTTTTCACACCATTTTCTTATATGAAACCACTATATAACGGCTGATTTATTAATTATGGAGATAATATAACTTTTTTTCCTTAATCATAAAAAGAGTAGCGGGTTCTACCCACGTTGCCCGGTATTTTCCGGGACATTCCACTTTGACCCAATATTTCCTTAGCACCTATAAATTATCTAAAGAAAAGTGGATCAATATATAAGAAAGTGTTAAGGAGAATCAGAGAATCCAACCAACAAATAAACGATATATATGATTACATATTTTTCTAGAGAACACACTTTAAAATATACTTCCTGGCATCCAAAATCTTCCACATAAAATTTTGTCGGAATCAAAAGGTCCTTATAATAAATCCTGGAAAACGTTTTTTCCGCATTAAAAAAATTGCATAACAAAGGGTCTTACAACACTTGACACCTCGTTGTCATCCACAGAAGATTTGGTTCAGTCAAACTGTGCAATTTAGAAGATCTATAAAAACCGTTTGGAGAATAAAATAACGTGTTTTTTTCGAGAGTCTCGCCCATCACCACACCACACTATTCTCTGACTCCTCAAAATTATTCTCTGAAATTTTGTCCAGATCTATGAGTTGTTTGGGAGAGCCAGGGAAACGAACGATCATATTTTTTTTCCATGTAAGATCTTTTTCAGCTTGAATGTATATATAACAACAATAAACAGAAACTGAATATAAAATAGGAACATTTTATTAAAAATATAAACATAAAGTAAACATTTAGTTTTAAATAATTTTTCTACTAAAAAAACTAATTATCTATAACAAATAATACAATAAAAAAGTGATCAATTCAAAGAGACATTAAAAACAATAATTATTTATAAATATAAATTATTTAAAATGAAAAAATTTAAATTAAAAAAAACCAGTCCTAAGCTTCGACGGTGAGTTTGTTGTGAAGTTTTAAAATCCTCTTCAACGCTTGGAGATGTTGGGCAGGTTCGAAGGGAAATAGCGTATTATCTTAAACGCATATGTCCAGAATTCTTATTTTATTGGTATAGATACTGAATATATAAGAATAGTTTAACTATATATATTCAATATAACAAATACAGATTAGTAAATTATAATAAACAAAAGAAATATTTAATCTCTTATATAATTGTATAATTTTATATTTTACATTATATTTTGTGCATACTGTGACATTTTTTTTTATACATTTAAGATATACTTCATGGGCCTGCAATGTATAAATATAGATTTTCCTTTTTCTGTGAGAAAAAATAACTCTAGCTAACTCATCAGATTATAAAAAGAAAAGCAATCCTCAAACAGCTTTAATAATTTTCTCAGACAATTAGGAAATATGTAACTTATGTGCTAATGGTATTTCAATTATGAGATATCGTTAGTGTGCATCTTAAAAAGGAATGTAAGTGTAAGTAAAGAGTGTCCTTATTCTTTCTTCTAGTTCAAATATGTACATATATGGGCCAATTTCAATTAGTGGATAATAAACTTAAAAGGGTACTTCAACATAAAATGCATTATGTTTGAGATTTTTTAAAGTATTAAGTTTCTCGTTCATAGGACCCATAATTTAGTGTATCTCTATTTATTTTATTTATGAAGTTGATCTTTGATGATAGATTTTCCCTTAAAATAGCTAGAGCTCTGATAAGATATTTCTTGAGGTCATTTTTTGTGGAGTATCAAAGAAATGAGCAAAATTAAATAAATAATCAATAAAATAAAAATACACAACAAAATAAATATAATAAATAAACAACATTTACCACGGTAAATTATGTTACTCTTATTAGATCTATTTGAAAATGAATTTCCTTATAGCTAACATAAAGTGTTTATCCTTCATGTGGCTAATTATATATTTATATTGAATTTATAAACCATGGATTTGTTTATTCCTAAAAAAACTCTGTTGTATCAGTGACATAACACTTTAGAGAGCTTTTATAGGAAGATACTCAAATTTCAAAGTAGTTGGAAAGAAATTATATTATTTTACTTTTATAAGTAAGATTTAAAAAAGAAACATAGTTTTTTACTAATATGTTTTTTTATCATGCAATTTATGGGACATAAAAGCATGGACATCAGAGTGCACTCAAACCAAAATTGTACTTCTTTTTAAAACACATTAAGTGACTGTGAAAAGGATTATCATGGGGATTAAGAGTAAATACATGCATGTATTAATAATATTTTTGAATAAACTGCATATTCAAAATAAATACTCATGCTATTGTTAAGGTAATTAATTCGTTGCACGAAATTTGAATTTTTAAGCATAAATAAATTTGAACCATACAACCTGGACAAACAAAGCTCATTTTTCAACTTAATATTTGAATAAAAAGTTATCATTGTACATTAAACTACATATTTACAAAATTTTATGCTTAACTGTATATATAATATAATATACATAATATATATTATATATATATAGATCTATATATATATATATATAGATATATATATATATATAGATATATAGATAGATAGATAGATATATAAACATATAAAATAGTACATATTCAGAATTTAATACGTGCAAATAAAAAAATATCGGCATTTCTAAGGCTGAATTCATCCTGAGCCTATTTAAAGTATGGATGTTTTATAAAAAACAGTAATGTCTTTATTAAATAAAATATAATGTAAAAAATATAGAAAAAGGAAATTTGTTTAAAATACCCAAATTATCATTTTATTGCATGTCCTTATATATATAACCTTAAAATATCTTGCATTTTATACATATAATATATATAATATATACAATCTTAAAATACTTGCAATCATAAAAATCTAGTAAATCTTATAATATAACAAAAATACTTGAAAATATAGTACATGTATTCTTATCAATACAAATAAAATTATATATAACTATGGTAATCTTTAATTGTTCATTTTGGTGTAATTGTAATTCATGTATTGTAGAAAAAATATCAAGAATCTCATTATTATACAAATGAATGTATCTATAAACTCTATGTTTTAAATGGTCCACACGTATTTGTATTTAAATGAAGAACTTTCTGTGATTGTTAATCAATACAAACAAACAAACCTGTATCCTACGCATCACTCTCCATAAACGTATTCTTATAAATAGTTGTGAGTAATTAGGAAGCCTCATAAATTCCTTTAGTTAGGTATCTATGTCCTTCAAACAAACTGTTTATCTCTCTCGTGCTCATGGGAAAATGATCTCTTGAAGTTACGACCTCGTGGCAATACTTTTTTTCTTCCCCAGTATTTATTATTAGACATTTTATTCACCCCTTATGGATTTAGAATCAAGTTTTCTCTGGAAAGGATATATTTTATTTAAGTTAATGTTTGTCAAATCCACTCAACGTATTGAAAGAAATTAAGTATTTATATTTATTATAAGGTAACTATTTAAAACATAATAAGAATATAGATTAATAATAAATATAAGTTGTTAAATAACCTCATTTTGACTCTTTAATAGGTTGTTTATCTCTATAGATATGCATATCCAATAAATATTTGATGAACAGTTGGAGTTGATATATTTGTCGGAAAAATAGCTTTTTTTAAAGGACTACATTTTTATAGGCTTATATAACATGAACTCGCTTTCAAAATATGATTTTTGACAGGTTTCTATCATTTAAGTTTTGGAGTAAAAAAAAACAACTAATTATTTACTTGGCACTTACTCAAAAATGCATTTTGATACATATGTCTGATTTGAGATTATTTTGAGGTATTTATAAATATATACTTGTATGAAGAACCTATTGTGGTTTTTGATTTGTACGATATAAATAATGAAGCAAGGCGAGATCCAAATATAACAAATTAAGCTATGAAAAACTTGCGGCAATTCATTGCATAATTTAAGCAATTATATTCCTTTTTTGCAAATTAAATTAAAACTTGCTCTCAATATATTTGAATAAATATGGACCAATATATATGATTTTATCTTCCTGCATTATATTCAATTTGAAATATTTCAGAAGATACAATAATATAACAGATCCAATCATCAAAACTTGACATTTTTGAAACAATTACTTGACCTATTAGATTTCTCTACTGTTAAAGTTTCTATGCAATCCTTTTTCGCCCTAGAGAAACAATATTTGCAACTATATGGATTTAAAATAAAAATATTTCTCTTGTTTATACTTAGATATATTTAATTCTATAATATATAGATGGCGCTACATGAATTATTTTTATCATTACATTTATAGGAATATGAAACCGTGTCTTCTTCTATTTAATCCATGATGGAGAAAATATATTCATGACATTCAAAAAGTACTACGCCATTTTGTCTGCCGTTAAAATAAAGGAACGATCTAGTAATACACCATATTATTTTTGAAATATAAGAAAGAACGATCCAAATAGATCCCAGCCTCACAAAGAATAGATGTCATTTAACAGTTGATTCAATAGAAACAGATGATGTTACAGTTCAGATAGTTGAATTAATCATCATTGACGAACGGATTTAAATTATAGTTTTTCTCATTTTATGTATTTTAGTAAATTTTCAAGAAGTGACGTACATCAGACTACAGTGTTGTTACGTTTATAGAATCCGATTCTTTAAACATACAACAAGGATCCCACTTCTGGCCGACGTTGTCTTAATATATGAAGAATCCTTTAATATTATTTGACATGAATATTATTCTTAGGGTTCAACTGTCAATTAATTACCAATCAGATGACAAAGATAAAAGTATGCGTTTTTATTGTAAATATATTAATTACCACAATTTCCCTATATACGTTTTTACGTATTTAAACCCTTTTTATGATATATTTTCTCTCCAAACATATATATAATCAACAGAGCTGGGATTCGGTAGAAAAATCTACCGCCGGTTCGATATTCGGTATATACCTTTTACCGATCAATATCGGTATTCGGTAGATTTTATTGTATATCTACAGTATCGATCGATATTCGGTACGGTAGATTAGAAAGAGAGAGAATTTATTTATGTATCTGCTCTGTGACTTTCATATGCATTTCATATCGGACAGTTATAACAAAGGACACTTAAATACATCATTTTATAATTTATTAAAGACTATTTGAAATTTAATACATACTAATCTTATATAAATTATATATGTACTTAGATTTTGTGGAAATGGAAGGCTATATATTTTTTTCATTAACTGTCTCTTATTGTCCGATATGAACTGCACTTTCAGGTACTCTAGTATTCAATGCATAAGCATAAGCTTATATTGAATGTCTATTTATGTATCTGCTCTATAATACTATAAGTTAAGTTGTTTATTTATTTTGCAAAGTTCAAGTTTTTCACACAAGGAGCGCTTGGGCAAAGCGACAGTTGAACGATGTTTCTCTGCTATTGAAGGGAATAGCTCTCTATATCTTTATGTCTCTATGTGAATGTCACAAAAGTCATACTTTCAAATATACCGTACCGATTGTCAATCGGTACAATAGTTGGTAGCTTCTACCGAATATCGTATAATCGGTTCGGTATTTGAAATCTACCGTCGGTAAGAATCGAATACCGATTTACATTCGGTAGTTGCTGCTCTGATAATAATCAAGCATGATTCAGTATGAGGACTAAATGTCCAGCAGAGTCTCCAAGATCACATAGGACCAAACTTATTTTTTATATATGTAAGAATTGGGTCACTGGATTTAAACCATTAAAGGAAATAAAAGCCTCACTAATCTTTCTTTATAGTGTGGAAAAATAGACACCCCCATTCATATTAATTCAAAGACTGTCTCAAAGACGTGGGCAACCTATTTATAAAACAATGTATTCTGT
>CP045908.1:5599749-5649305 GCA_013387185.1 Caligus rogercresseyi
CCACGAGGTCTTGGGCCTCAAGAGCTTCGTCAGGACACAAGGCATCTGTTGGCGGCCACTATGAAGGCCGGAAGGTTAGAGAGAGCAAAAAAGTCCTCAACTTCTTCAAGCACAACGGCGACACGGTCAAGATCTACTCCGACAAGAAGATCTTCACAGTGGACGCAGTGCTGAACAGAAGAAATGATCGATTCTTGGCAGAAACAAGAGGTCAGGTGGAGGGTATTACAGGACCAAACATCCAGCCCAAGTCATGGTCCTGGGTATCGTGGCCTCCGACGGCAACAAGATGCCCCCACACTTCTTCAGGCCCAATGAGAAGGTCAACTCTGATGTCTACTACAAGGTCCTTAGGTACAAGGTCTTGCCATAGCTAAAGAGCACATTCCCAATGAACAATTATGTGTTCACCAAGACGGGAGCCCCGGCTCACACGTTCAAGAAGGTTCAGGAGTTCTGCAAGGGGAACATGGCCTCCTTCTGGCCGGCGGACTTCTGGCCCTCCTCATCGCCGGATGTGAACCTCTAGACTTTGCTGTCTGGGGCTTCCTGGAGGGCAAGACCAACAAAACCTCACACACCAGTGTCGAGGCCCTGAAGGCCACCATCACCAAGGAGTGGGACAACATGTCGGAGGACTTCATCAAGACCAGCTGTGCCTCCGTTCGTCCACGTATTGAAGCCATCATCAGGAATAATGGAGGACACATTGAATAAAAATTGTAACTTACTGTATCCTTAACATATTTTGTTTCAGGAATTTACCATTAAAATGGCTCTAAAATAAACTATTTCAGCTTCAAATTGGCCTTTGTCATTTTCTAATTTTTGCTGTACCACTCTGTATATGTATATTAGTGTGATTCTATTTCCCGTTTTTACGGATAAGAGTCGGGCTTCTTGTTAGGACTTACCTTAGAGTATAGGGATCACATTGTAAAAGTATGACGAAATCGAATAGCGGGAAATGTTTATTTAACGGACTAATAGTTTCGTTGTAAACTTATTATAGTAATTTGGCCATTTGATCGCCTCTCATGTCCTCTCTCTATATTTTTGTGGCAAAAAGTAGGATGATAGCAAGAATTTCAAATATATATAATACTATATTTAATTATATATATATAGATTAATTATATATATATATATATAGATATATATATATAATATATAATATATATATATATATAAATAGACTACTAACTAAAATAGCCAATTAAAATAACATGTATAATATTTTCCCAGGAGGTTCCAACATCACTAAAACATTTAAAATATCAAATTTGTATTTAAGCCCAAAAACTGGAAAAGGAAAACCACACAATAAATTTATTATAGAGGTACTTTTCAGAGAGGCAAGAGGGGGATACCCAGGGAAATATATTTAACAGGCCTGCAAATCAGTTTCATTGAATAATAATAAAACGTTCCATTATGTCTAAAAATTGGACAACATTATATACAAAAGATACTTTTTCGAATTTGAATAGGGGTAATCAATGATTTAGTGTTGTAATCACATCAACCATACACATACTGAATGAATAAGCCAATTGACGCTTGGAAAAAACATTGTATGTATATATAATTAAAAATTAACTTTTCATATGATGGCCCATGATCACAAATGTCTTCAGGTTATTTGGAATGCATAGATATCATCTTGGTTCAAGTTTGAACCAAATTGAATATCGGGAAGTGTCTCATCAACGGACTCAAAAGTTATGTAATAAACTTATGTATTATGCATTAATGGACCCTCATGTTTGTGCCGATCACAGCTACTACATATAGGGGTTCTAAACCCAGTTAATGGAACCTGGGTTCGGCCGATCACAACTACGACAAAGTGGGATTCCCAAACCACCGCCAATGACCTTTCAGTTTTGGCAGGTCCAACTATGAAATATTGTGGTTCCAAATTCACCACCCATGGGCCCACGGTTTGTCCGATCACATCTATGAAATATTGGGGTTCCGAAACCACCGCCCAAGGGTCCGATAACAATATATCATAGCTGTGATCGGCAGAATCCGAGGGCCTATTTTAAAGTTGAGACTGACGGAACCCTAGAGCCCATGGGCTGTGGGTTTGGATCCGTAATATCTCAAAATTGTGATCAGTGGAGCCTGAGGGCGCAAGGGAGGTTAATTTGGAACCCCATTACGTCATAGTTGAGAATGACGGAACCTTGGGCCCATAGCTGTGACAGACGGAACCCGAGGGCTCATGGGTGGTGGGTTTGGAGCGCCAATATGTCATAGTTAATATCGGCCGAAACCCAAAGGCCTGTGGGCTGTGGTTTTGGAACCCAATATGTCATAACTGTGACCGGCCGAGTGTCTCCTCAATGGTATCAAAAGTATAATAAACTTATTTGTAAATATGTGAACTTTTGTTGTATATAAAAACTAATTTGAAAACCTTATATTTCCATTTTGACCTTATTATTTCAAAATAGCATTTATATTTAAGATGAGAGAGGATTGAATGTTTATAATAACACTTTTGTAGTTACCTACATAGCTTGTGTGTGTGCAAACAATATCCCTACAGTTATAAAATAATTTATGGCCAAATCAGAAGCTCCATTTTCAGTTTTATCTGAGTAAATCTCAAACAATGGAACCACGCCTCCATTTGAATTTAAACAGGAAATCCCTTAAATACAAAAAAATAATACGCATCATAGATATGTTATTGAGGTCTTTGCAGTTGGCTTTCTTTTTATAATGTTGATTTTAGAAAGACGAATAAATAGAATATTGTGTGTGTGTTTGTGTTCTATACTTACTTCAGCTCAAAGGAACTTCTTTTTATATTTTAGTTCTTTCTCTTTCACTCTCTGCTTTTTAATAAATACGACCAATTGCTTTAAAAAAAAATAGAAAGACACAAGTATTTTACTCGGATTGCTCAAATGTTTTCAGAATCTCAATAACAATTAATTTCAACTCGTTAATTGTTATTTCTTTAATAGAAATATCGATTTAGGTTGCACATTGTTTAAATATGATGACAAATTCCAATCCTTCAAGTCAATATCGGGGGAAATAGGTAGATCATATTACTTGGTTGTATAATTGTTTAAAAATTTGTGTGGATTATTTTGCACAATATCGCCTTCGATTATTGTTTCATTGTACATCCGTGTATTCATATATTACTCCTACCAATCATGCTTTTTCCTTCCTTTGTTTAAGAAAGCTTGTTTGAGCATTGGAACATAGATTCACACATCGCAAATGCAAGGTAATTTATTGGTCCATTGAGACTCTTGATATTTACAGGGTCCCGACCATCAATGGGGAATAATTAGAAATGCAATAGGGCATACTCTATCAGTGGTAGTAACATTTTTTTAAAGCCAACCTTAATTTTATAATTATACATAGTGAGAGTCCTTTTTCTTGACATCGGTGGTGGTTCACACGGCGCTGGAATGCTAGATGCTAGAAGGAACATGTTAGATGCTTCAAAACCACACCAACGTCCAGGCAGATCCATCTGTTGTGTTCTCTGCGATTGTGGCTGACATTAATTGTGAATTTAACTGTGAAAAGAGTCGAATGAATCCACCCTGTATTCTGTTTCATCTGGTTGATCGGGGATCTTCTCTTTTGGGACTCTGTCAGCTATGTTCTGCTCCATGCTCCTTTGTAGCCCTGACACTGTGTCTAAGGTCTGATAGCCATTTCAATTTTCCTCCTGTGACATTTCAGTCCTTGACTCCCTTGAAGATAAGAGTGTCTGGATGGGCATCAATGAACCTTCTAAAACCTGCAAGGAATCTTGAAGTCTGTAGTTTGTCTGATCTGATGATGCCGTCAGCTCTCCTCTCTTTTCCATCATTGTCAAAGGCCTTGACAACCTTATACACGGTAGATTTATGGGTAATGAAAGAACTTAAAAATCTATAGTTGAGCTTCAACTATGGCATCTCTCCGGACTTGTTCCATGTTTGGACCACGAGCTACTGAACAAAGTCCGCTGTTGAAAGGGACCTTGTAGCAAGTTTGTTCTTTCCTTTTGAATGCAACCTCCAAAGCATTCACAATAGGCACTTGAAATCATTTATCATCGTGATCCTGAAGAGATAAAGAAAAGGGTAGGCTTTTTGAAGCCTGATTGGTTGAAAAGAAAGGGGAGTGAATAACCATAAAAAGGTGTTAACATGGTTCACATCTCACGGCTGTTGAGGAGTGAAAGTCCGCAATTCTGAGAGCAGAAATGTATCCTTCAAAATACTGATTATCTCTACTGAATGGGCCTACATCCATGACGTCATTGTCGAATCCGTTGAAGTGACTCCTCCTCCTTATTATCACCTATTCATACTAATTGAATAAAGAAACCCCTCAATTTCAAGAAAAGTATTGATTTAGTTTGCTCATGTCTGGTGATACTAAATCAGACATGGGCAAACTAAGGCCCGCGGGCCGTATACGGCCCGTTAGACAATTTAATCCGGCCTGCCAAGCTTGTCCAGTAAATAAAATAATAATGCTTCACAAATCATTCATTACTTCTTGTCCTACATTCCACGTTTCACCAATAGATGGCGCGCTGACATTTAGGCTCGCAAGTCAAAAAGTTTGCCCATCCCTGGTCTAAATGGATCATCATCTGATTATCCGACGTAGAAAAAGAAAGTGGTATCAGGGTTACCAAGTGAAACAATCAAATTGTTGGTTTTTGAGTTCGCCAGAGCCACCTTTTTGCTATCTCTACATTATAAACTCTATAGGCTGACGACTCGACTACCAAAGGGATATAAGAGTTGATCAATTTTATTGATAAGTGACTCCGTTGGATATATTTTTACTTAATTATATAAAAAAAACATTTGATACCCTTTTTGGAACATATGTAATGATTTATGATAGGAATTTATTAAATAATAAGGCTGGTGGCATTAAGAGATTGATAGATAAAACATGTGAGTTTAGAGGCATATTGTAAAATAATAGAAACTAGAGGACTCAGAGAGTGCAAACCTCCGCCGATCCCCACCAATGAATCACTTGGCCTTTTTGTCATTTGCCAATAGATGTCGCTCAAAGAGGAGAGCACAGCACAGCGACATCTATTGGCAGAGTAGGCTAACTCGAAATATTTATTAGTATTTAGCTCATTTGCATCTTAAAGAAGCACTCAGAGATGCCAAAATTAATCACTTGTTCCTTTTGCCATTTCCAACAACGCTACAAAGTTTCATCCGAATCCGTTTAGCACTTTTTGAGTTATCCTGCTGACAAACAAACAAACCAACCAACAAACAAACAAACCACGCCAGTGTGAAAACAATACCTCCTTCGGCGGAGGTAACTAACAATAAGAAAATAAGATAAAAAGCAATACTTTTGATTTATAATAAAACATTTTAGAAAAATATCATTCAGAATTTAAAAGAATTTTCATATTGATTTTTCATTAAATAATTTATCCTGAGGCATATTCAATCTGCCTGGCAAATAAACACCTTGTACGTTTTTATATTCAATTTGTTCGATTCAAGATTATTATTATTTTATCGTTTTTAGTTTATATCATGCAAAATGTCTTGGTTTTCCCCCCTATTCTGTTCGATATAATTTCTAGCTTGGAATTAGTCACTCGAAGCTAAGATCTATTCAATGAGGTTCGACTAAAATGCACCTTCCCCTCTAAGGAATTAGTCGAACCTAGTCCTCATCATTTGAAGTTGAACACGCCTTAACACACTGAGCTAACAAATGAGCTCGTCTAAATGTTGTTTAAGTTGTAATCGCAATTTTTATTGTTCAGCTTATAAACTTGCTTTATAGTTTCCTTGTTTACTTTCTTATATTTTATATATATGCAATTCATTTAAACAATTAATAAAAAAGGAACAAAGGGAGCTCGATAGCCGTACGTGCTTAAGGCGTGTTCAACTCTCAATGTTGGGGGCGTAGGTTCGAATCCCGAGAGGGGATGGTCATTTTTGGTCTACCTCATTATAAGATCCTAGGTTTGATAGACTAATTTTAATGCTAAAATGCTTATTTATATACGGTCGGATGCAATTCTATCGAACCAAATAGGCAAAAAAAATTGTTTAAACGCTGCAATGTTTAATTACATCAAATGATTATGCAATTGCATAAAACCAAATAAATATAAACTAGCCTTCTATATGTCATTGTGGAAACAAATTTCTCACTCGTGAGTGCCGTTTTTTGTCAGTAGAGTCATTAAACAAATGTTGGTTGAGTGTGATTTATTTTGTTCTAAGAGAATGAATGCTCAAAAATGTTGTTTTTTTTCGACTTTATAGATCTTTTGTGTAATTGCATAATATTACATATATAATAAACTTTTAGTTTAAAATTACTACCAAAATAAAAGTCAATTCACATTACTAACAAAAATAAAATAACAACGGTCAAAAGTCTCACCAAAAAATACAACTAAATGGACAAATAAAATAATCAAAAATAAATATCCTAATTTTCTGTAAAAACGTAAAAGCTTTTTGAGGTTCTTCGCTGCATTGACATAGCAGGATGTCCTCCAGCAAGCTTCCACCGCTCTCCCGACGTCCATGTAATCTTGATGCTGAGGGCCGATACCGAACTGCCCCAGATATTAAGATCCTCCTCAGATCTTCTTCCCTGATTAGATCCCCCGAGGCTAGTGCTCCGCCAGAATGCTTTTAACAGCTGGGAGAGAATGCTTTACCCAACATCCTCCAGAGCTAAAGCAGATCACAGCAATTCCTAAGAACTAATACATTGGACTACTACTACCTCTTTTGTGCATCTTCCGAGATTGAATGAGACAACAACTTGGTGGTGTAAGTGTTGTGTGTGCTAGAAAAATGGGCATAGATCGTATATTCTATTCCGCCTTCAGGATTCGACTTCAATCCGCTCTCTTTGGATCCTACCCTCAAACAAACAAAAGACATGAAATTGGAATTCATATTAGTGTGTATGTGTGATAGTTTATGATGAGATATCATTTATCTGTTTGTATAATGAAGGGTTAAATGGAAGGAAAAAAGGAATTAGGATACTCATGACATTTTCAGAACCTCACACATAAATTTATTTGGTCAGTGTATCGATTTGAATCTAGCTTATATTTTTAAAATCCTTTATGATCTGGATCTCTTGATTAATCAAACTATGGCGACATCTCCAAGCGTTGAAGAGGATTTTAAAACTTGCTCATGAACCTCAGATTGATTTCATAAGATTATTTTTATTGCTTTAAGCTTTGTCGGCTTAAATATATTTTTGGTTTATGAATGATACACTTTTCCATATATTTTAAAGTCAATCTTTTTTCATTGTATTATTAGTTTATGGATACATATATCCATTTTTTAGGAGGGAAATACTTTTAAAACTAAATATTGATGCTTATAACTTTCCTAGTTACCTCGCCGAAGGAGGTATTGTTTTCACTGGCTTTTGTTGGTTTGTTGGTTTGTTTTGTCAGAAGGATAACTCAAAAAGTACGGAACGGATTCGAATGAAAACTTTGTGGAGTTGTTGGAAATGCCAAAAGGAACAAGTGATTACATTTTGGCATCTCTAAGTGCTTTTTTAATATGCAAATGACAAATACTAAATGAAATGGGGTCCTCTATTCAGGGAGTAGGCAAGAACAAACCTAAAAAAATATTCATTGACGTATTATTGTTCATATACAGCTCGGACTTTTAACCCGACTAGCTTAAACTTTCTTCCTCTTCCCGTCTCTGAGTGCTTTTTTAATATGCAAAAAGAGCTACAGAGAGGAAAATATGATTTGAGATAGAAATCGGCGTGTGAAAGGGAGAATGTTTGAATGAGAATGTTGTGGGGATCGGCGGAGGTACACACTCTCTGAGTGTATATATGCCCTATTTATATTTTTTTTTTTTTTTCTTTTTTTTCACAGTTCATGGAATATATACATAACCAAGTATCGGTATATAATAAGATGCTTCTGTATAAAAAATACATTATTAAACATTATAGTTTAAATTTATTACATCCTAGCTGAACAATCTTAAAAATATATATCAATTAAAAGCACATAAAACCGAAATGACAAAAATAAACGAAAAAACCCGGAAAATTATAAAAAGTCTATTTCTAGTTATTTTTTTTCTTTTTTTATGGGTCATTTATTTCAAAAGCATACATAACATAATATATACTCGTATAATAAATATAAAAAGAGCAAGAGGGATTGTGATAATAAAATTATAAATAAACATTGTATGGAGTTCAGAATTAAATTAAGAAATTACGTCACAATCCTATTTAAACCGGTTGAAAGGGATTAAGTTTGATGATTTGAAATATATCAAATCACTACAAGTAAAAAAAACGTCTCCAAATATAAATAATAAAAGGACTTTGTTGTTATTTTCAAGAGCTCTAGCATCCACAACAGAGGTTTTGAAGTTAACTTCCATCAGAGCCAATATTCACGTAAAGGGTCAAATGACATCATGGGTCTCTTTATGAATGGAAAGCTAATTATGAAATGAAATGACTGAATGATACGCAACGTTTAATCCTCTTTGCAAAATCCTTAGGGTTTTTAGATCTAGTATTTCTTGCTCCCTTAAAACACTGGCTCACGCCCCCATCAAGGGAGGGAGCGTTCCTTATTATTTAATAAATATAACTGATCCTTAGGTATATGCTAATAAATAAGTAGGATGATAGGCGTCCAGTGACGTCATTGTATCCTTTAATAACTCTTTATTTTATTTAAAAACCAATTGATGACGTCACATTTGCTCTTCATTCAATATGTTATTAAAAACTACTTTATTTTTGCTTTAAATTTTCTTATAATTGTTATTATTTTAAAAAGGCTTCCCTTTGCTAAGGTGCGAAGTGTTCCTTGGACTCACCTATCCAGCTGGCATACAAAATACATATTAACAAAATTAAGAGTTCAGAGTACTTGACTACATACATACAATGAACGCTGGCGTCTATCAAGAAAAAAAAAGAGCATCAGAAAACTTGGCAAAACATGCTCAAAGGAAGGCAAGTGAGATTATGTGTCTCGTTCACTTGAAAGCGACTCTTAAACGAGTGAAAGGATTAAAATATCGTTATTAATTCTTATAAATTAAGACGCTAAAACTCTCATTTCTGAGCTTTATATATTATGTTGTTCATATTATGTTCATTGAAAACACTCTCAATTTGATTCGGAATCACGTCCATTTGTTTTGTTTTGAAGGATAGCAAACGAGTATCTACATAGTTTTCGAAAGTGATTGCCTGGTATAAAAGAAGAATTAGTAAAAAATTAAACATTTGATATGATGAAATCATGATAGTCTTAACTTTAAACCATGGAGAAGTGAAAGAATATAACTATTAACACCAAAATATCCATGTCCTTAGGGTCGAGTCCATTAAATGACTCCTCCAAGGTCATCTATTATTTTAATAATTTCTCGTCAAATAATGAATTTTTTTTTTGTTTAATCATATTTAATCATCACTTCTACTTCTACAAATAAGCGGTAGATATTTATCTTACATTTACAATTTACATTTACAAAGGAAAAGGAAATTGCCAAATACAAAATGGCCCCGACATGAAATAGAAGAAAACAGCTGCCAATTAGAATACATAGAAACATATTTCTTGTATCTCTCTGGCATCTCTTTGATTATAGGTTCAAATTAATCACAAACCTCTCCCTTTTTTTCCTTTTATTAAAGCATTTATTGTTTTTGCATATCATAAACAGCTTGAGCTTTTTTATTCTTGAGGAGGAACCCTGATATGAAAAATAGAAGGTCTCAAGCTGTTTATTATAATAAAATAACAACAACAGTTTTTGTTTATCTTCTGTAAAAATGTTATTAATAATTTTTCTAAAGGAAGATATTTGTTCCTCTCGTCCACGAGTCCTGTGGAATAAGTAGCACTCCGGATACAGGAGGGAACTCTGTATCAAAATTCCTCCTCCAGAATAGAAGAACTTAAGCGGTTTAATATTATACAATAATAATAGCAGCTTATTCTTATAGAAAAATGGGTGAGGTTTGTGATTAATTTTGATACTATAATCAAAGAGATGTAAGAAAGACGTCTGCATTTTTTTTTCTCTTTCTATGTCGGTGTTAAAGTAATGCCTTGCCCCAAAAAGGATGTTTATGCATGAGTTTGCGAGAACTAACACCATGAATGGGTTATCAGGTGTATCAGGTTATCCGACCTGAGTTAGAAAGAGAAAAACCCGCTGATGATTTGGGTATGGCAGTCCACGACATGGAGAGATCTTTAGGGCCAAACTATGCACAAGGAGTTTATTTGAGAAGAAGCCGCCTACAGAATTTTAATGGTAAAAGGAGTGGCATTGAAGTAATGTGATAAAGAACTAGTCATTTTTACCTGCAATGAGGGAATTTCTTCAGTAGTTCAGGATCTTTTCAAAATGGATACTCCGTAACGAGAGAAAAAAACTACTCTCCAAGGTGGCTTTGTACATCCGAGTCGAAGAGCTCAAGCAATTTGTATTGATGGTTCAATGCTCATAGTTGCTATAGTGAATAACTTTTACTTATAATACAAATTTTGGTAATGAATAAATATTTGTTTTTCCCCTTGCACATATTTAACAATAAATATTGTGAAAGAGGAGATAAGTTGACGACTGACTGACACATTTATTGTGCTGTATTGATTTCTATATGAGTGTTTTTTCTCTTTCATTCTCAGGCTGATAAAATCTTAAATCATGTTCACCATGATTCTATTCCTATTAATGATCATCAGTAGACTTTACCTAGAAAGAATTTGATTTGCCTTTCATTTTATGCCAATGTATCACACACGCAGACACATTTTTTTGTTTGTGTTTCTGCCTTGTTTTCTTCCTTTCTAAATCTCCCTTCTAACATTCTCAGTTTTCCCCTTCTTTCCAGGGGACCAGCATGACAATCCGAAGGATTAATCAAGACACACAAGACAAACAGTCCCATGTGGATTAAGCACACAGTCATGCCAGAATTCAATAAGCTTTCAGTTCTTCTCACCCTGAGCTGCTTTTCTCCTGGAGGCCGCCGCCGTTATGCTCAGGGGGGACCTTCCTCCGCGTCATTGGAGGGGGATGACGTCATTGGCGGAGACGACGCTGCAACCTCCGTGGTTCGTCTGAAGGAGACAAGTCGTCAAAGGATTCTCGCAGGCTCACAGGAGGACTCGGGCCCCCTCCTGGACGACGGCCAGTGGTACTGGCTTGAAATCAAGGCCATAATAGGGGGCGTTCTGGGCTTTTGGGGCGGGGTAGGAAGCCTGGAACCTTGTTTCTCGTCATTGTGCTGAGCCAGCGCTACTGCTGCAAAAAAACGGACGATAAAGACGATGGAGCCGGATGATGTATCTGGGTGTAGCTAGGCTAAGTGAATCAAGAACACAAGAGGAAAAAAACAATCAATCACAACTTCATTGACACAGGAAATTTCAAAGATTATATTATCTTCGCACCCCCCCTCCCCCCCCCCCCCTCAATCATGGATAATATATAATATAAATTCGACTTGATGACGCTGATATCAATCAATTTATGAGCAGAGTTGTAGAAGGAAACTCAAAAATTCATATAACGTAAACCCATAGAGATATAATATATGGAACAGTCGAGTGGATCAAAGCAATGGACATTTGTATTGTTAATACATAAATATTCATTGATAAGGGGAAGTTAATGTTTTGCATGACAAAAGGAGGATCAGAACAATCGAAGCTTTACAATTAGAAGAACAAAACATAAAATCAATCACATTTCTTAATTACCTTAATTGAGTATAGATTTGGATAAGGCTCTTGATTAGTTTGATCCTCTTACTTTGTTAATGAAATTGCCTGACCTCAAAGCTACAATGGGCCCTTTCAAACAAGCTTCATAACTTCATATCTATGGTTTAATCACCAAAATGTCGAATGTTGTTTTGATTTACAATGATAGCATTACATTTTGAGAATGTTCCTCAAATTTAATCATCTCGCTTTCTTAACGTGCAAGCCCAACTGGTTAGGCTTCTGAGTTGTCTCATAATTCCTCTATAAATGTAAGTCTCTATGAAACTAAACTTTTATCGCTGGACGACCTATCCTTTGAGTAGGCAAAACAATGCTGAGTTGTTTGGTGTATAAAAGCTTTATAAGTATATTGACTGGTTTAAAAAATGACGATTCCCAAATATGAAATACTTGTTAAAGTAATTCGTTGCACAATTTAATATGTGTGTGGTTATTTTGAAATAATTATCATATTTTTACGACATGTTTATTCTTTGGACAGCATATATTCTTCACTACTGCCACTCAGTTTTTCCATAATAATTATTATACCAAGGCAATATTAAAAGCAGCAAGAAAAATATACAAAATCAAGTGATGATGTAAGGCAAAATTTCTTAAATTATAACACAGTTAAGCATAAATTACTTAGAATGACTTGATCATTATTCGTTTTTTTTTGGATTTCTTCTACTCTTTTTTATACTTACAAATGGCATATTCAAATATTTAAATAACCTATCGGTTGGAAGTACGATACGGAGTACATCAAAAGGTATTATAGGAAGTGAAACGTAAGTAAAAGTCATGACGTCATTATGCCCATTTGTTTATTACAATCGATGACGTCATTAGGAGATGTCCATTTGTTTATTACAATCGATGACGTCATTATTTCACCATATATAGTTCCATTGAATTACATCTGCAAATATGAACAACAATAAAAATGTTCATATCATTAAAATACCTTCATCAAATCAAAGATCCCTTCGATAAGGCTAATCCATGGTACATACATCCTCAACATCCATGATAAAAGAGCATAACTCCACTGAGCCATTGTGCTCCTATATGTCCTGTCTGGACTGGTTGTTTAAATATTGTTTATTCCTTATCCCTACTCCTTATAACTCTAAGAATTATATATATATATATATATATATATCTTCTGGCGATACAAATGTAAAAATAACATTAGATATTCAAATGACAAAATAAAAGAATATTCATCCTTTCTCTCAGTATTCCTTCTTTCTTAATGAGTCCCTCTCTTCTTGGAAACTCTATGCATACATTAAACGTTTTCTTATCATATAAATGGAGGCAAGCAACATTGAGGCTTAGGTTTGCTTAACTTGAAGGTAATCAAATATTGGATATAATTGGCATGGATGACTAAATATGTCATTACAGAATAGTCCCAAAGAATAAATAAATATATATATATAAAACAGCAGGACCGCTCAGTTTGGGCATATTTGCTACAACAAAAAATGATCCAACATGATAAAAATCATAAAATTTCAAGACACATACAATTAAAACCCATACAATTAGTTAGAGATGAGTTATTTATTGAAAATCTTCATAATGAAAGGTTTTGTTCATGATGTTAGCTTTTGTTCCGATTTACCTTGATCACCCGTTGGTAGAGCCGCCGCATAACAATTTTATTAATACTAATTCACAAATGAAAGGTTGTTTAAATATCGTCTCTGCCTTAGATTCCGATTGCTTTACGAATTTTTTTATCGGAATAAACTCACTATATTTATATAAGTATTTATCTGTGATGTCAACTCTGCCAGATCAAATATTTATTTTAAAACGATGTATATATTTATTTCTCGTTCGTCGTCACAGAATAATTGAGCGATTCATAATGCATTGATCCTATAATTATTTTAGCTTAACATGAAATTGACCTCCATTTCACACTTTTCATGAGCATTTAAGTTAATTAAAAAAAAACACTTTACTTTGATTGTTTTAATTATAAAATGTCAAAATGAATGGAAAAGTTGTGACATAGACGATCTTATGATGGAAGAAGCTCAATGAAATGATGGTGGCCAGAAGAAATACAAAAAGAAAAAATGGTCAAACAAATTAATTCAATTCAGAGCTGTGAGGTTTGAAGGAGATGAATATATATGTATAAGAGATAAAACTTAGGTGCATCTATATTTAATTACATTGCTATGCCTCCCGACGGTCTCTAAGACTCCAAATAAACTATTTAAGGGGATCATTTCATCGGATGCATATAGTCAAAGATAAACTTTATATATAATATGTAATTAATCGATACAACATTCATCCATTCAAGGTTGAATTATTTAAAATATTGTCAAAATCTTGCAGTACAACATCTTTCTGCTCTGAATCATTTTACTTTTTTACCATTTTATTTATTACTTTTTTGAATATCTGAAATTATATTATAGTGATAGGACATCCCAGGCACGATCCATCCCCCTGTCAACTCTATTCCATCGGTCAAACAATCATAGAACCTATGTATATTTATATCTCTTTGAGCAGCGCCCTGAAGCAATTTATGTTAATCTATGAGCCCTCCTTTTATTTAATTTCTAACAACCAATAAAAAACATTCACGCACAACCCTCTCCCCCCCCCCCCCTCCCTCCCATCCTCTCCTTAACCAATGCATCTTAACAACCACTTCTCTCCTCTTTCTCTAACCAAATAGCTCAGTTACACCCTAATTATAATCACAATCCCCGACGCCGTTATTACTTTGCCCCGAAAAATAACGCCATTTCGTGTTTGAATAACGAAAAATTTAAATAAGTAATGATAGATGGAAGGGTATCAACTACGTCACAAGGGTACAGCCAAGAACAAGCCAAGGAGCCACTGGATTTTGAAGGCTTTGGTTTTTGAAATCTCCCTTCTTATGAGCCCTCTGTTGTCTTCGGCATAAATGACGAACACAATGACGATTTAGGGGCCAGAGTTAATAAGGATCGTTGCGAGTCCGGAAAAGTCACGATGAACGACGAATGAGTCGAGTTCCCCCTCCCTTAAAATACTTATCTACATTGGAAATTGATCTTCTGCCATTATAAGCGAACATATAAAATCACAAACTGTGAGCAATTCAAATTTGAGGACATCATAAATCCTACCTCGTTAATTGAACATTAGTTTTCAGAGACATCAATAATACCTAAATGATGTGGCATAATGCAACAATGAACGTAAATAATAAATCCAAAAAAGGATCAAAAGGTAATTTGAACTGTGGAAAGACTCAGGGTTAATATACCTAACAGTCAAGTGTGGGCGTTTCCGATAGTTCCGATTAATCAATCCATCTCAATCCAAGACCTTGATTGGATATGTTTTTTACCATTTATTTTCCTCAGGACGAAGGGAATCGTCATGGGTTTCCATCTGAACTAGCATGAATATTTCTCTAATGAAGTTTAAAATTTAACAAATGGTTTTCACTGTCATTGGATGATGGAACATTTGATACAAAAAGAAATAGACAAAAATAGAAGGCACTTGAGATACTGAAGGCTGGAAATGAAAAATTGCTTTTGGTTGGGATTTTGTGTAATATGTATTTCATATCTTATTACATATGCAGTTTGAAAAATAAAAATTCATCCCTAAAAAATATTAGGCACAACTGATTTATAGCAACATTAATATCAAAAAGTATTTTAAAAAGCATGAGCCTTTATGATAATTCCAACACTCTACGTCTTTTATTTTTGTACTTATTCATATATATCGCTTTCACACCCATTACAAAGACTCATTAGGGGTTTGTAAGCTCTTACTGGACACCTGGAAACACTTTTTATCAAGCCTTGAGTCTTCTTTTTCAACCTACTAGCTTTCACCCCTTGCTCTGAAGGTCAATTGGGACTTGGTTAACATGGGTTCATAATAGGGAAACGTTCTTGGCTATTCCTGATTATCATGACGTCATGCACTCCCAAATCATTACCCCCCTCTCATGAAAATCCCTTTTTCTATAGTACTTTTTTCATGCATGACAAACGTATCAAGGACAAATCATCAAAAGGCCCGGCAGCACGTTAGCCAATCTGTTCCTCAGGCAAGGAATCTGTGTGTGTTTTTTTAGGCCATTTTTGTTAACGAAATGCCATTATTATACGATTACTATTATATTATACATTAATGATTGTTATTTGTTACTTGTTCTTTCAATAACTAATGAATATTTTTTGTATGCCAGGCTATAAGCAAAAGAAGAAGAATCTTTTCCTATGAAAGTATAAACCTGGTACTTTTTTTACTTAATGACCCTACTATAGAGGTTAAGTGACTTGTTTAATAGAATCCCGATAAAATTATTATAATAATAACAATAATCTTGACATCCTAATAAAAAAAGGTAAAAA
Source organism: Caligus rogercresseyi (assembly GCA_013387185.1). NCBI lineage: Eukaryota > Metazoa > Arthropoda > Copepoda > Siphonostomatoida > Caligidae > Caligus > Caligus rogercresseyi. The sequence continues at coordinate 5,615,953 of CP045908.1, forward strand.
TAATGATAGCGACGATCAGAGCTTATTATCCCCCAGGCCCGGCAGCAGGCCCAGGCTTTTGGGGGGACCTACAGTTGTTATGGGGGGGGGCACAGTTGGTACATTCATAAAAAATCGGACCTACGTCACTCGGTGGGCGGGTCTGGCCCCCCTCAGGCCCGCCCACCCCGCCGTGCCTGTTATCCCCATAGAGATATAAAGATATAGAAAGCTCATTCCCTTCAATAGCAGAAAAACATCCTCGTTCAGCTGTATTCTGTGTGTCCACTATAAACAAAGTAATTTGAACTACGTCATCGTAAGCTGATCATAGAGATAGAATCTATCTCCATGATCAGCTTACAATGACGTAGGTCAAATTACTTTGTTTAGTTTGGACACAAAAATACAGATGAAGGGAACAAGCTCTCTAGAGATATAAAGGCATAGAGAGCTTATTGTATTCTTCAGAGAAATACGTCATTGTGTCCCGAATACAGCTGAACCATGTTTCTCTTCTATTGGAGGAAATGAATACGTCATTGTGTCCAGAATACAGCTGAACGATGTATCCCTGCTAATTGGACGGAATAAGCTCTCTATATCTTTATATCTCTATGGAAGGGTAGCAGCAATTGACCTTATTCTTGATGACATCAAAATAATAATGATATTAAGATTACTTCTGACGCTTCACCGTCCATGAAAAGAGCATTCTTAATCTACTTCAAAGTAACAAACAACAGTTTGAATAAAATACTTTAAATGGATTTATTTTTACGCGAAAAAAAACAATTGCTACTACCAAATAAATGGATTTGATTAAACAAGTGACCTAACCTTATCTGATGGTCATTTGAGTTGAAAAAGTGTCAATTTGATGAATAATAAATGTTTCAAAAAGAGTTTTTCTACGGCTTTTGCTCTTCAAGCTAAATTTATAAATAATTGTATAATAATAATAATATTGAATAAATAATATAATTTCATGTACATCTACTGTAAATTTTGTGTGGCTGAATGTCTAAATTGAATGTGTTATGTGTTTTATCCTTTATTTATAAAAATACTATTGTAGAAATAACAACGAAAGATATCTATATGTTTGTATCGATTGCGTAGCTGTGTAAATTTTTTCTATGTATATTTACTAAAATATTTTATATTTATAGTGATTTATTATTATTATTTTGTGTAATTATTGAAGCTATATATATTTGATAACAAAATATATTCAATGTTCTTGCATCATTATTTTGGAATGAGGATTTACTTTGATTTAAAGAAATACTTTTTTTAAAGGATGTGCATCATCTAAAAACGATATAATATAATTATTGATATTTCCTTTGGCACTGGCAATTACTGATACTCAACGGACGAGATATCGCTCTACCTAAAGTAGCTTCTGTCCTATTTAATGAAAAAATTGTGGTCTTGGTAATGGAAAAAAGGAAATCCTTCTATAAGTATCTATGACGTCACGCTGAATTACTTTTGGCATTTTTATCTTTTTCTGTTTTCTAAGAACTGAACTTTGACTGCTGAAGGATCCATATATTCTATGTTCCTCTGAATATATATATATATATATATAAGGAAACGACCGGGACACCTTTTTTCGCCGGACTTAATTTTTTCAAGCCGGGCCGGCCAAAACCTGGCCAGGACATAAATATGTTTTTGTTCCTTTGACATTCTGAAGTGAAGGTGATGACGTTTTTTAGAGAAGAAGTTCCAAAATAGTGACGATGTTTCTTTTTAGAAAGGAACCCAAAACAAAAAGACGACTTTTTTTAGAAAGGAATCTCCAAAAAAGGTGATGACGTTTCATATTTCAAAAATTCCTTTCTAAAAACGTCCTCACTTTTTTATGGTATTTATTGACAAACGAAAGAAAATATTGATGTCCCGGCCCGGTTTCTTAAAAAATCGGGACAACCGGACCGGGACGCTAAAAAAACAGCTGGGTACCCGTCGTTTCCTGAGATATATATGTATATGGGTCATTCCAAAAAAATTACTTCATGAAATGTTGGTTCATGGATTCCAATGAAATTTACACCATAGAATGATTAAGTCTTTTTCATTATATGTCTTAAGTTTCAGTTCGAAATTTGTTGTCTGAGCAAAGTTACATGCCTCTTAAATTGGGCTTTTTCCCGGCCAAAATCCCAGCCTTATTTTTATTGAAAATTTTCGAGTTCCTTATGGAGTTTTTGATAAAACTTAATTATTGAGCATATTTTTTTGTTTATATCTTATACTAGAATTGCCCATTTTGAGCATTTGAAAGCTCTATGGTAATGAATTAACCTTTTTTTTTTGCCTTGATGCCACTTTTTTATAGCCAATCGGCTCTCCTGATTTCCTCTTTGTTTTGGACAAAAAACTGAGGCCTTGAGTTGATAGAAGAGACTTTTTTCTACAAATATCAAAATTCAGAGATGTGTTTTTTGTTTAAGCCGAGAAATTAAGGATTCATTTTGGAAATGAGTAGGTCCTTTAGATTGCTTGTCATCATCATTATTTTTGTGTATTATGATGACGTCAATGGAATATTTAATTCCTCCTTATATCGATATAGACACACAGATAGAGAAAGACACAGAGAGAGAGAACTATATAATTAACTTCCTCCCATCCTGAAGAGTCTCGGGATCCAGAAATAGTGAATAGTGACTTTACACATCGAATTGGAATCTTTGGGCACCTGGATCGTGATAAGAAGAGTTTCTTCATGACCTATTCCTACTCATTCTTCTTCAAATATCTACCCTCCCTCCCTCCATCCCCCTCTTCCGATCTGTCTCGGATGACTGACTCCGGAGACTCCACTCATGAAGCCTCCTCTTACACTTCTCTTGGACTCGTCAATCCCGAAAAAGAAGTCTCTCAGGCATGGGGAAGAAGTGCTGTGTCCCGGATGTCTCCCCTTCTACCGTGTCTCCGAGCGTGGGTACTTGGGTACTCCGGTTCTTCTCATGTGGAGGTGCTTTGTGAGAGCGGTGCTTACTACAGCGGCCATGTGGGGGAAGGAAGTCTATCAAGTCTATCCCTCTTCCTCCGAGGGACTCGTGAGCTAGCTTCGACTCCCGGGAGCTCCCCCTTCTCTTCCGTCCGGAGGTCCCCTCCCTCCCGCCACGAGCCACCCGGGACGCACAGCTTCAGCATGGGGTGGAAGTGGAAGTCTTCAACACTCTGAGCCTTTGGCTGGTGGCCCGCTTGCGTCAAGGAGATACGGAGCAACGTGGCCGTCCTCTGCAGCTCCGCCTCCGCCGGGGAGCTCCTGGGCTTGAACTAAGTGGTCCACCAGGACCAGACCGCCTTTGCCCCCGATCCAACATGCCACACATCCAGGACAAGGACTTTTATTCCTTTTGGAGCCCGCTGCCCTCGAGATGCAGGACATTTCCGCAGAGGACGAGGACTCCCACGCCGTCTTTGTCAGTCCATCAACGCCTGCTCCGTCAGTCCATGCCTCCAAGTGGTCTGTCTCTGCGGGGTCGTGAGCACGATGAAGACACACAGTGGAAAGAGCCATAATTTTGACCAATTCGATCATCTTAGAATTTGGTGACTTATTACCATTCTTTACGTCGCGTTTATAAAATTCGTTGCTAAAAAACCCTTTTAGAAATACGAACGAACGAAAATATAAAGTCCTGGACAAGCGATTTTTAGACAACGGGCCGGGACGTTTAAAAAACAGCCGGGACCCGAGCCGGGTACCCAGTTGTTTCCTGATATATATATATATATATATATATATATATATATATATATATATATATATATATATATATATTATATATATTATGTTCTTATTTTTGAAATGTTTTGTTAGCGACTTTGTGGATTTTCTGTTTCTTGGTGATAAAAGAAGACGACATACAAAGTTTGAACAAAATCGGTCAACATTACGAGGTCGCGCAACGAGGTCAAAGTTTTAAAAATTTAGTAAAAATATAGTTTTCCGCAAATTTCTTCAAAATGGTGGACGTTACAGACTTCAATAATAATTATTAATTTAAAGGAAATCTAATTTACTACCAGACGTATGTTTGATGTTTTTTAATAAAACAAAGTTTTCAGTAAAAACAAAGCAAGAAAAGGAGTGTGTATTGTTAGCTTATTTCATAGCTTTTTTGTATCAATTAACTTCACTCGCCTGTAGAAGATGACTTGTTCGCTTCAGAGTAAAATAGTACTTTAAGTTTAGTAAAATTTAGATGATAAATCCAAAAATGACCTTGGTTGCATTCTATCAATTCAGAATTCAGTACAATCTGAGTTTACATCATATGATTCAGAGCCTGTATTGACCTATAAGAAATCGATTATGAAAAAAATAAATCATAATGTGTTTCTTAGATGTGCGTCAAGGTATCCTCTCAAAATTTTACTTTGTCTCTGACGCATTTATAATCCATTATATGCGTCATTTTGTACGCGAGATAGGCTTTTTTAATGTACATATAACTCTCTACTTATTAAATTGACATGATTTAGTATACCAAAATATTAAAGCTGGTTAACCAAGCTTTCATTTGATATATTTTGTGTTCTAAAAATCGCTATACTTTAAGAGATATAAGCAAATACGTACTCTCCCCCAAAAATTGATCTTTTGATATGAGAATATACGATTACCATTTGGTAACGGCAGTTAGTGTAACCTGGATAGGAAAAAAAAAGAAGGAGAGAAGTGAGGCAAAATACTCCCTCCCTTCTCTTTCTCTTTCTATCCAGGTAACACTAACATAATTACCAGATGGTAATCGTATATTCTCATATCAAAAGATCAATTTTTGGGGAGAGTACGTATTTGCTTATATCTTTTAAAGTATAGCGATTTTCAGAACACCAAACATATCAAATGAAAAATGTCTCCTCGATCGCATCAAAGAGAGGTAGAAAAAATAAGTGATAAATATTTGAAAATACTTGGTCTCCCATCGGTTTGGAACAATCGGATTCGACAATATTTACAAGGTATTCACGACGGAAGAAAATTCACAGCTCAGCTGATGATTTCGGCTGATCTTTTATTTTTTTCAAGGCCGTCCAGAGATTGCGGTTTTTGTTTTAACTCAACAATTCATTTATTTGTTGAATGCCGTGCAGTTAAAATTCTTAAGAACTTCCTACTGCTCAACCTACCTACCCTTCAATATGAGTCCTCGAATGCTTGGAAAGGCATTATCCTTTTCGGCCTTGGGAAAGCAACAAGTTTCCGGAAACTAAGGCGTTGACTTTCAGTATTATGAACTCTAAGTCGTTGATTTGTCATAAGCTGACCTCCTACAAACCTCTCCATCCTCATGAGCTGAGAAGCATATTTATATCTGCGGCGGCAAGATATGCAGCATTATTGTTAAAAAATCCCCTCGCCAGACGAAGGAAGAACGTGGACGTCCGCCGGAAGGATAATTAAGTATTATCCAAGCCTCTCCATCCAACACCAAAGACTTATAAAAATAATTTCAAAAAGATTTAGTAATTTCTAGCACTTAGCATAATTTATTATGTTTTTAATTACATTTATTATGTTCATCTTTTAAAATTCTTAATAGTTGCTTCGCAAAAATTATTGTGTTAATTTGATAGCCTTTACCTGATATTATCTGTTATTTGATTTTATGCGTTCTACCCCAGAGTAAAAATTTTAAACTAAAATGTTTAATTATTTTTCTATTACGCAATTGCTTTGGTTTTTATGTATTTATTTTATTTACATAATAAACGAACATGATATTTTTAAAATAGGAAAATTGTGTACAAAACTTTGATTGATAAACACTATAATTTGAAATATTGATATTAAAAAGCTAAATTTCTTTAGTTTACAACTGCAAATGAAAAGATATAATTTAATTTCTTTAACTCAAAAAACGACACAAATCCACGCGTTGTTTCTTGTGAGACTTTAATGTCTTCTTCAGCGTTGAAGAATTTATTTGGTAAAACAAAGATTTTATTTCACTTATAAGTTTTGATGGAATCATGCATTTGTTTTTATTTAGTAACGATACTACCATCACCTTGATTTTTGTGCAGCTCTGGCGTGGTTTCCGTCTCGTTTTCCCCACCATTCAGACAATTGTTGACTTGTTTACATGTCGACCTGGTAGACCCGATTCTCATCACCCGTTATGAGGCTTCCCCTAAAGTTTGAGTCAGAATTGGAAGATCCAGCATGCCCATCGTGATCTGCATCCGTCACTGTTGTTGGAAGGGAACAAACCGATTGCGATTGTTGTCGAAATTCAATGCCTCAGAGAGAAAAATTAATCCGGATAAATATTAACTATCTCTCCTTCAAGTGCATCGATACCTATCAATTGAATCGATACCTATCAATTGAATGGTCCCTCCTATTTCAAACACCTTTTAGAAGTGTAATAAAACAGCTGCTGATATTCTGGGAAATAATGTATTTCTCGTATTATTTTCATCTGTCGACAAATGGATCCTGACGAAGGACAGTACCAAAATAATTAAAAACTGTTTTGGTAACTTTTTTAGAAATAAAAAGGGGTGCAATAGCCATGTGTGCTAAGGCGTGTTCAACTCTCAATGTGTGGGGCGACGGTTCGAATCCCAAGAGGGGATAGTTACTTTTGGTCTACCTCATTCATAAGATCCTAGGTTCGATAGACTAATTTTAATGCTAGTATGCTTATTTATATCCTGTAATTCTATCGAACTATATAGGCAAAAAAATGTCCTTGTAATATCCCTATTTATGTACTAGGTATCTCTGGTTAGTACATACTTAAGCAGTTTAACGCTTTAATATATGCGTAATGGAGAAGACATACATATTATATAAGTTCTTTGAGGGGGGGGGGGGGGGATAAATTGGCTAACTGAGACTTACTGTACAACTATTCTATGTAAATGCTTTATGGGGCCCCATTATCTTTCTTAATGTCGGAGCGTCAAGTCCCCATAGGAACATGATAGAACATTATTATTATTACTTTTTTATCTCTCTGCATATGAGCAGTAGTACACTGGAAGGTAGAGCGTTTCTTTTAATGTCTTTTAGGTGGTTTTGATAAGGAAACATAATTAAATGCATTGAAATGGACGATAGAGTTTAACAAACATTTTAAAGACCTTAAAAAAGATGATCCTTTGAGTGTTTAATATTTTTTTTTAGTCTCTGAAAAGTGAAAATATTTAAAATAGAGGATATATATGTATAATTTAATGACCGTATGCGATATTCTACTCCATCTCTATTTAATATTTTTGAAAAGTATATTCAAATAATGACCTTACATCGAGCTCTATACATTATAAAGATCACAATAAATATATAGCTTCATATTTGTATATCAATTTCATCCATTGTGCTTCTGCCAAGGGCGTTTTTAGGTTGTATGCGAGTCCAGAGCCCTTATATGGACCTGATGTATAAATTTTTATGTTTCCAAAATCGTTGTTTGAACCCGCTATTACTAAGTAAATAAGGTTTTTATAAGATTGAATGTATGATTTCTGATACGTTACAAAAAGCTGAATAATATTTTATTTTCATTTGATCGTGTCTCTTGTCCTCAATATGAAAACTGTTTATAAATAGTTGGTTAAAAATGTACGGAGGCGTCAAATACTCTATCACCACCTATTTAAATGCATTTTAAAGGGTTTAGTGACTGTTTTTGATCTGGTTGCGCACTTTTTTTAAAGCAGCTGCTCTCAGCTTTCAAAAAAGTCCTCGCACATCTTCCTAACTCTATCCAAAGCGAAGATGGAGACCAAAAGGCACGAGATCGCTGTCATGATTTGTGAATGTGAATTTTTGTGAAATGTTTGTATTTTGTATAAGTGTGAGTTGAAAACCGGTACTTCTGGGCAGGAATGGAGTGGGAAGAATTTATCCACCGGGACAATTATACCCTCACTGGCCTTATACAGGCCCCAATATGCCATTAGGAGGCTGTCAACTGCTGTTTATGTTTCTTGAGACCAGCGGACCACCGGGAATAGTCCCGGTACTCCCGGTGGCCACTCTGCCCCTGCTTCTGGGGCATCTGTGTACACAGAAGTTGAGTGCTTTAAAACAATACAACGTCCTAACCGAAAGACTTTCTAAATGATAAAGGGTTGCGTGACTGTATATATTTATTTGTTGCGTTTTTAATATTTATACTTTCAATTCGTATTTTTAATATGTCTATGAGAGTTATCCTATTTATACATAATAACCAGGCTTGTGAACGGAACGCTGAATGGAACACAACTTTTTATGAACGCTGAACGTTGAACGCAAAAAAGAGTTTTCTGTTCAGCGTTCAATTTTTCCTAACATTTTTTGGACTTTTTTCGGAAAAAACGTCATCACTTTTTTTGGAAATTCTTTTCTAAAAAAAAACCGTCATCACTTCGCTTCCCTTTTTGGAAATTTCTTAAAAAAAAAAACGTCATCACTACGCATTACTTTTTTGGAAATTATTTTCTAAAAAAAACACGTTATCACTACGCATTAATCTTTTTGGAATTCTTTAATAAAAAAAACGTCATCACTACGCATTACTTTTTTGGGAAATAATTTTCTAAAAAAAAAAGTCATCACTACGCATCACTTTTTTGGAAATTATTTTCTAAAAAAACCAAAAAAAAAACATCATCACTACGCTTCACTTCTTTTGGAAATTCTTTTCTTAAAAAGACCCTCTTTGACCCTGTGTTAGATCCAGATTTTTAAAATAAAAACCCTAAATAGTACATCCATTTTTCTAAATTACACAATGTTATTTTTTTAAAATATTTGAACCCTTAACGCAAAAACATTGAACGGAATGCAATTTTTTTAACGCTGAACGCAAAAAAAGCTGAACGCTCACAAGCCTGATAATAACCCTCCAACTTCAAACTGCAAGACACTCTCTTCATTATTTGGCTACATACGGCAAAAGTTGGCACATACTGCACTGTTAGTTCCATTCTAGATTACCCATTTGTTGTATTCATTAGCACTCAACTTATGTGTACACAGATGCCCCAGAAGTACCGGTTTTCAACTCACACTTATACAAAAATACAAACATTTCACAAAAATATAACATTTCACAAAGTTTTATACTCACATTTGTAAATAAATAATAACCAGGCTTGTGAACGGAACGCAAAATTGAACGGCGTTCAGCTGAACGCACGTTCAATGAACGGAACGCTGAACGGAACGCAACTTTTTATTGAACGCTGAACGTTGAACGCAAAAAAAGAGTTTTGCGTTCAGCGTTCAATTTTTCCAAACATTTCAATGTAGTTTTGATTAAGTATTTTTTCTGGGATATAAACAAGGGATGAAATATTATAAGAAGAACTTATAAACTACTCTCCCAAGAACTCTCTATAGAATAGTAAAACACTTTTTTTTTTTAAATTACCCCAAGTGACAAAAATTTACACACAATTGAATTACCTTTTATTCATTCATTCTTATTACAAAAAAAACAACTTATTTAGTATTTAGGTATGAAACTATTGTTGAAATAAGTTGAGATTAAGTCTGACTGCGGGATATTCATCTGAGCTGTGGACTCGGAATCATGGATTTGCTCATTTTGATGGACTCGGATTCGTGGACTCGATAACTTAAATATTAGGACTCGGATAGGAGGGCTCGAGAGTTAAAATCTTAGGAATCAGATACGAGGAGAGTATTAATTTTGTCAGCTTTTTTCATTTCGTCATGGAGAATAAATGACAGTCTACGAGCAAACAAAATACATATTTACAGGTTAGTCCCTGTACGCTTCCTAGTAATTAGCATAGTTTGGTAAACATTTTATACTCGCACTTCACAATTGTATATGGATGTTTGATGACTATAGATGATAATGTATTATTTTGGCTTCTCCTGATATATCAGATATATAGATTTTTAAGGCGCCATGATTGTCGCGAATGTCTCAACCAAAGTACTCTGAAATGTAAGATCAATTCTTTGCACATTCCTAGGCCAAGCCAAGGTCTGTATAATACAGACCTTGGGCCAAGCGACCTAGAAACTTGTTGTTGTTGCTTTAAAAAAGATAATTTGACGCCATTGATCAGACAAAAATTACCCTTACAATAGTTGCAGTTAATATTTTGCGTTTTGTTTTGTTCCTTCCATAAATTTAATGTTAATAATTGATATCGAGATTAAGTTATTTTTTAATGACGAAGACGATATTAACTACATTTAATGTAGTAAATGGTTGATTCGTGTTTATATAATATTAAATGTGTTTTATATTGCAAAGATGATTAAAAATACATCTCTCTAAAATAAGATGCATTCATATAATGTTGTTTTATAATATTATTTGTATATATAGCTTTGATCTCGTATTTGTCTTGATTTATTACACCTTAAATATGATTATAATTTAAAATGTAATGTATCCATTACGGAAGAAAGTAGGGATCCAGTTACTCATACATCGAAGGTTTAAAATACTATTTTGCAGATTCTTAGTATCGAACTCGGACGCCGTTATTCGAAAAAAGCGAGTCCGTAATGGATAGGTACATTACGTTTTAAATTATAATCATATTTAAGGTGTAATAATCTTTTTTTCCTCTGACGTATGTAAATAAAGACGTGCGTTTTTAGAGAGGAGATTTAATTTATTCATTTTAGTGAATTAAGTGCTATCTCACGGAAAAGTGATCATAGTGTCATAGGACACCTCGCCTGCCCTTTGGATGTCCAATCCCGCGGGGGGGTCGTCTCCCCCCCCACGACGGTTCTCACTCCCATGAAGAGCCTCCGTATCTCCAAGCGGTCAAGGGAAACACTCGACCGGACTCATCCACGAAGGTCAGTACTCCTAAATCGATCCCTCAACAACAAGAAAGCGTCCAATCGTCCGTCCGTGTCAAAGACTCGGTCGTTACCGATGACGTCACTTATGACGGCTCTGAAAGAAAAGAAAACTCGGTAAATGGGTCATCTAGATTTGGGTTCTGGAATTTTTTCCGTATCTTAATAAAAAAGGAAGACAACTCTTTTCCTACTGAATCAGAATTTTTAGATTTTGATGTGGCTGAAATTGCCATTCATAAGTTGGGAATTCCAGCTTATGAACTATCTCACATCACGTCGGAAATGGGTCCTGGCCGTGCACTCATAGGTGTCAAGAGGCCAATTGAACTAATTAAAAATTTAAGGACATCGAACTCCCATTTGAATATATTCAAAAATCTTCTAAAAATAAATTCACTGTAGATATAATTGGCCTTAAAAACGCCATTACATATCTTAATACAAAAACGTTCCGGGTACAGGCAATGCGATGTGTTGGAAGAGTTTCCGAAGAGGACCTTGTCAATTCAATGAAGCTTTTTGCAGAGGATGTTAAAAAAGTGGGTTATTTCCGTTCTGAAAAAAAAAAAAGCAGCTTAGCTGAACACCCAGCCCTTAAGGGCCTTGAAGTCTCTGTTGGATCTGGCACCATCGAGTTCGATGTTAAGGGAAACTTATCCAGTCTGCCACCTCTGTTGCCCGTCCGTGGACAAATAATCAAACTCAGTTATGATAGGGCCAAAAAGCAATGTTCAAACTGTTTCAGGTTTAAACACTCGATGAAACAATGTACATCTGACAAGGTAAAGATAAAAGACTATAGAGATTACCTACTTACTCAACTAAAAAAAGAGGGGCATACTGGCAAATCAATGGAGAGTAGTTCGGAAAGAAGAAAATCTCTCAAAGATATACTGGAGATAACAATTTCTCCTGAAACTCCTTCGTCTAAGATAACTTAGATCCTCCCAGCCCATCCACCAACGCTCTCCATACTGGAGATATACCAAACCCAAATGAATGCCTCTCCAACTTGACTTTAAATACAGTACACTCAGGAACTCAACCTGATGTAAATATTGAAGAGTCGCTAAATATAACCAACACGGATTCTCAACTTCCTAAAAACCCTGTGGACCTCTCAAACATCCCGAAAACTAGTGACGAGGAGAAAAATCCTATGTTTGAAAAAAAGGCTTCTATGGTAGCCGATGACGGGGATTCTAAAGCATTTTCAAATAAATCCGAGAAAAATAAAAAGAGAAATAGATCGCCAGATGGCATCGACGACACACAACAATTCCATTTCGATCACACTGAAACAGACACCCCAGAAGAAAATTCTAACATCGATCCCCTAGGAGCTACTTCATTTAATACAAAGTGTCGTTCAGTAACAGAAGTCCTAATGACTCCTCGAAGGAGTAATGAATCCAAAAAGAAGAAAAAGGGAAATCCCCAAAATAGTCATTGTTCTGGAAATGTATTGAACAATATATACAAAATACCATAAATCAACGTAAACCGACCATGTCTTCATTGGTAACATATAACGTCAATTCTCTAGCTTCGATAATAAGAACAAAAAAGTTCTACATTATTTAAATACTGCCTCTCCCTCCGAGTTTTCCTGTCATTTTCCAGATGTTGTAGTCCTTGTTGACACACGATTGGATGACGTCACCTACATTAAAAAACTTATCCCTAATTCGCATGAAGTCTTCTTTGCCAAAGCAATGAAGGTAACTTCACATCCTTCCAGGGGGCTGATCGTTTTAGTCAAAAAGTGCTTAAAGCCCACATTAGTAGCTGCTGACGTAGAAGGCAACTACGTAATTTTGGACCTCTACTTCTTACAGAAGAAAACAACATTATACGGGATATATGGTGTTAATTATGAGGCAAACAGTTGGTTTTCCGATATAATCCGAAATTATCCTCCCCCACAAGGGAATGAAATGATCCTGGTTGGGGATCTAAATATTACACGAAATCCGGAAAGAGACGCATGTGGATACAAGGGTTCCAATAATAAAGCAAACGCTAAAGATATAGAAAAAATTATTGCCCAAAAAAATCTAGTGGACCTGGGATTAAATAAGGATGGTGAGTCACCTAAAATGACTTTCCATACGATAACTAAAGGCAATAAAGTTATAAAAAGTAGACTCGATTATATTTTCTCTACATATGAAATTTCAAATCTCCTAAAAGAATTCAAAACTTTGCCATGCTATATTTCAGACCATCATCCAATTTTTGCATCTTTCTTTCGACCAACAAAACCTCGTAAATCGCACTGGAAACTGAATGTTTCCCTGCTCGACTCAGAAGAATGCCTGAATGAGATATCTGACATGATTGATAAAAGAAAAACAGATATGTACGAAGGAATCACCTCACCATGGGATGCCCTACGAAATATTGAGTCCTATGCAAAGAAGGTCTTTGTAAAAAAAGGAAAAGAAAAAGCTGAGGAGAGGAAGAAGAAAATACAACATTTTGAAAATATAAGCGATAACTGTGTGGAAAAAAACATGGACCTGGATAAACTTCTCGAATATGAGAACAAAGGGACTATGATCAGACTAAGGAGGGAAATTATTAACCTAAATATTAAAGGGAAAACCTCCTTCAAGTACTTGGAAAAGTCTGCTTCAAGGCCAAGATTACTAGACTAAAACTAAACTCAGGTGATATCTCTAATGACCCAACAATTGTGTCGAATGAAGCCTCTAATTATTTTTCAAAATTATATAGCTGCATAGATTGCTCAGAAACGAAAATATGTGACTTTTGTTATCATTGGAGGTTGGTCAAGGACATAAAAAGATGGAAACCACTTCTAACTATACCAGACAAAGACACCCAAAAGTCTATCCACTGCGAAAATAAAAATTTATTCAGAGGTATTGATGCCCCAATATCTCAGGAGGAGATTTTAGATTACATAAATAAATACAATAAAAAATATAAGGCGCCTGGACCGTCGGGCCTCCCTCATGAGTTCTATAAGACTTTTGCAGCTCCCCTGGCTCCAATTTTGGAAAAAGTCTTCCACGATATCTTCAAGAGAGGTTTCATTCCTGACTTTATGAGCTCTGGACTAATTACCTTGGTCCTGAAAAAAGGTAAAAAGGGAGAAGACATTAGAGATTACCGGCCAATATCTCTTTTAAATTCCTCATATAAGATACTCACTGGAATATTAAATAAAGGATCCATAAGTCACTCCCCCAAATTATTTCTCCTTGCCAAAAAGGATTTATGCCTGGTCGCTATATTGAGGATTGTCCACGGTCCATTCAAGACGCAATCGACTACTGTGTAGATCAAAGGAATAATTATGCAGCGTTAATGGTTGACTTCGAAAAAGCTTTCGACAATCTATCGCATAAGTTTATTTTGGAGCAACTCTACAAGTATGGTTTCCCGGATGGCTTTGTAGACATGATCTCGGCTATATTGCGGAACTCCTCCTCAAAGCTAGACCTCCCAGGCAAACATGATACCGTCCATATTCACAAAGGTGCAAGGCAGGGAGATTCTTTGTCACCTTCTCTCTTCATAATCTCAGTGAATGGGCTATTGGAGAAGCTAACCAAAGAAAAATCTATAAAAGGGATAGATGTAGAAGGGAAATTTTTAAATGCATCATGTATGCAGATGATCTTACCCTCTTGTTATCTGGATCCTCGGAAATATTAAAAGAGTCCATTAGGAGATCCTTGGAGCTTATCGAGGACTTTACGATTTCTTCCGGCCTCTCAGTCAATGTTACAAAACCCAGGTTTTAACAAACTGTGAGGAACTATTGAGGACTGACTACATGGGGTTTTGCCTATGTAAATATGGCAAATATCCTTGGTGTCACGGTAGCCAGCTCTACAGGTGACTCTGAAAAAGTTAATGGAACTAAAGTTATTGACATTCTCCAAAAAACTGTCACATTTTACAAAAGGACCCCACTCTCCGTTACGAAAGATTAATTGCCTGGAACATTAACGTATTCCCCAAAGTTTTTCACATAATAAGATATTTACCTTTCTCAGAGACCTTGTGCAATGAAATATATGTACAAAGGATTCCCTTGTCTGGGGCAGCTCCAAGCCCTACATTGCCAAGAGTAGGTTAAACTCTAGTGTCACTCAATGGGGTCTGGGATCGCTTGACGTCGAGTCCATGTGGAATCCTGAACTTTTCGTGGTTGCGGAGGTTCCCTAAAAGCGAAGACATTTGGGCAATTAGAATAAAACACATTTTCTATGAAATAATTGGTAGGCTTGGCAGTGTGAGACACTTTTTCTAGAAAAGGTTAATTGTTTATATATTAGGAGTGGTTTAGGGTAAGTTCGACCCGAGGAACTCGAATCTGAAGTCGGATTTCCGGTCCGAGGTCGCATTTCCGGTTTGCTGAAAACACCATCAACGCATTTAAATAGCTTTTTTGAAGGGTTTTAAAGTCTTCTAGACATTTTTAACCACGCTTATCGTGATCAGCGACCCCGAAAACCCCTAAATAGACCCCCATGAAGATTTTTGAAAAAAAAAAATTTGCCTCGGGACCCATGAACCATAATCGCCGTTTTGGCCGCTAGTATATAAGGGGGTGAGCTTGCCCCAAGGAGTTTGCCCACGGACTCTTGTCTGTTGTCTCTGGTGAGACGCTGCTTCGAGGAATCGACGAGCCACAGTGCGTACCTTCGGTATGACCCAAAAGTAAAACTGTACCAGCCTTCGGGCAGCCTTGCGCGGTGCAGCCGGATCGAATTTCACAAGCTAGTGTAAGACGAGCAACCTATATACTGTACAAGCTGAAGAACCGCGCTACGCGCGGTCTCCAGCTTGATAAGGGGGCTGCGCCCCCTTATGATCCCCCGCCTCGGGCCTTCGGCCTGACATGAGTAAAGTTACATTTTGACTCTTACGCTATATATAGGGTGTACATGGTAAATTGGAACTGTTTTAAACATCATCCAGATCCATAATGTGGATATCTGGGGTTTCATCATACTAATATAAAGGATGCTTGAACAATACACTAGAACTTCCACCACAATTCTTTTGACAACAAACAATAGCCATCATGGAACAAGCAAGGAGGGACGCCATCCTCGAATTGGCCCGCGCGGGACACAAGCCCGCTGCTATCTACAAGCTGCTCAACTACCCCAAGACCACAGTTTACCGGGTCTTCAATGCCTGGGAGGCTGAGGGGAAGGTCTACCGCAAGGCCCACAACATGAGAAGTGACAAGATCCGCACCTCCCGCTTCCTTGCAGGCCTCGAGAAGTCCATCAAGGCATCGCCGGGGACTTCCTTGTCCAGGTTGGCCAAGAACCGTGGAGTGAGCAAGCAGCTGGTCTCCAAGGCTGTGAATGAGGACCCGGGTATAGGTCATACCGAATAGCCAAGCAGCACATCCTCACAGCATCCATGAAGGCCACCAGGCTCACCAACGGCAAGCGTCTCCACAATGGCCTGAAGAGCCATGGAGGAAGAATCATCTTCTTCTCCGACGAGAAGAACTGGACTGTCGATAGAAGCTACAACGTTCAGAATGACAGGTGGCTTGCCGAGGAGAGAGAGGAGGTCCCTGCGGTCTTCACCACAAAGTTCCCGGCCTCCGTGATGACCCTGGGTGTCATCTGCAGCACCGGTGAGGTGATGTCTCCCTTCTTCTTCAGTCCCAAGGAAAGGGTCAACGCGGAGAGGTATTGCGATGTCATGGAAGAGGTTGTCATTCCCTGGATGAAGGATAAGGCCGCTGGGAGGGAGTTCATCTTCCAACAAGACTCACATCGCCCTCAGGACCACCAATCTCTTCAACTCTCACGGCATCACATTCTGGGATCGGAACACCTGGCCCTCCAACTCGCCCGATCTCCATCCGTGTGACTACTACTGGTAGGGGAAGTTGGAGAGGGAGGTGTTCAAGGTCAGCCACAACAGCATCGAAGCCCTGAAGAGCTCCATTACGAGGGAGTGGAATGCTGTCGATCCCGCGGAAGTCATTAGGGCATGCAAGTCTTTAAGGGGCAGGATGGAGAAGATGGTGGCTGCTGAGGGAGGGTATATTGAATAAATGTCTTGTTTAATACCATGTATAACTTTCCATATTGTCAAATAAACTCCAAATGCCCTTTTTATCAGGCTGGTTGAAGTTTAAAACAGTTCCAATTTATCATGTACACCCTGTATATATAGCATATGTACTTATGAAATAATGCTAACAAATAAACTTTTTTGTTTTTCGTCCAATTTTAAAATTTCTTCACATTTGCATTATTCTCCCCAATTGGGAACATTTATATTAAACAAATTTACAAATTAAAAAAAAATGCCAAAAATCATGGGGTACCCCTTAAGTTTTTTGAAAAAATCAGATTTTGGGTTTTCTGAAAAAATATGAAACACTTGAGAATGATTTATTTTAAAGTTTGTTGTCAGGCTCTTTAAGCTCCTTCTTATGAACTCAAGTTGAAATCTGTGAGTTACCCAGGAGTGGAGAAAAAAACACTTTTCCATTTCCCAGTTTTTATGCCAAAACTCAAAAAGTTAATAACTAAAATAATTTTTTATCGGACACGAACTTATTAGAAATGTCACACTCTATAGATACTATTTTATAACTTGATGCGATCATTTCAACAGACAACCCACAGAAGGCCCCCAAAAATTTAGGATTTCAAAAATATTCCGCTTCGTCCATGAAATAGGACCTAATATTCAATCCCGGATTTGAGGGTCTTAACGACCTCAGATTCGGATACTGAATACATCAAAGTTGCTCCCTTTTGGAAGCTGAATATGATTGTGCAAAAATAAATTGCGAAAAACTGCAACTTTAAAAAAATCCGGATCCCGCCCAAATATGTCCCGGAGGCCGGACATTGACTTAACCAGCCTAGGCTTATTTTTAAACCATGAAGACATCGAATTAAACCTTTTTTTGAAAATCTAGAATTATCGTCAATTAGACACTTTTTTTTCGGTAAATCTGAAAATTTTCTATTTGCAGAATCACGCTGAGTCTTGAAACTTCGCATACTTATGTGAAATTGTACTGCGCGTCTTTTAAACATACTTTCAGCGTTCAGCGAGCATCAGCTCGTGTACTTCCGGTTTCGATTTCCGGTTAAAAGTCACTTTTTGAACTTTTTTTTTCCATTTTTGAAATCAGCGGGAAAACTATCTTATAAACCACCCCAATAATGGAAATATCTTACTTCGTCTAGAAAATAAAAATTCTCACACTGCCAAGCCTAATAATTGGTCACCACTTCCTCGAGAGAATTTTCATGGGTCCATTGGAACTTCTAAAGGCCGTAAAGTCGTGTGTCCCACTGGAAGAAGATGGCTTCATCCTGGGAATCCACTATGCACAAGGTCCTTCCTCTTCTTGGGGTAAAACGAGCCTCTAAATCATAATGGATCGTTGAACAGTTCTTCGGAGTTCTTCAATGAGGGTTACCTCACGTCTGTTGGAGAATTCATCCAAAGAAAAGTAAACATAAGAAATTATATTTTGTGTTGGCGATTACAAAAGCGTCGCTCTCTTACATCAATAAAGGAGCTCCCTATTGGACCACCAATTCCCTTCTATATCGCTCTTGCTGAATTAGACAATCAGACGGTTCGAAAGTCTATGTCGTTTTGTGGACGTCCGTTTCTTATCGTAAATAGGCGACTGAGAAATCTAGGCATTGAGGCAGACAAACGCTTGCGGAGTCCTAATATAATAATGAAGAACCGCTTCACAGACTCTCATCAAAAATGGTTTAGATACCGTCTGGCCACGTCTTCATTATTCATGAATAAGTCCCATGTGGATCCCCGGAAGCGGAGCTGCCATTGGTGCGGGAAGGTCGAGGAGACTTCGTTCCACTTCTTTTACTTCTGTCCCAGGGTCGCCCCAGCCATCAAAGCGGTGGAAGGACTAATATTTGGAGCATATGGGGTGATGCTAACTCCTCCGGACTGGCTTGTGTCGACCTCGCCTACCTATCAGGAAGCCTATGAGATAGAGCATCTGGTATCCACGGTTCAAAGGGTCCTCTATGCATCAAGAACGGGCGGATCTGGACTCCCTGTGGGTCTCCATCGCCTCGTCGGAAGACATATAGAAGCTCTTCGTTCGGTCTCTAGTGGGTCAAACGACAACAATGTGGAGTATAAATGTAAACAATCTATTTTCCCTTCGTGTGGACTGAGAAGATCAAGCTGCCACTATTTTATCAACCAGATCTTTTAAATTCCTTTTTATTTTTATTATTACTCTTAATTTCTTGCCTTATAGGCGTATTCCTTTATTGCTTTTATTATGTGTTTGAGAGTACAAAATTGATATAATGTACGTTTGCAACGTACGGAATGAAGATACCCTACAACCCCCCGCCATTTCATAATGTATAAACTTAGGTTCCGAAATATTTTTCGTGTGACGTCACGTCTGGCAGAAAACATAAGCAAATAACTTTTACTATATATAACATCTCTACTCAAATTATCATTAGTGCATTGTTCTCTTACCAAAATGGATTCAATTAATAAAAAAAAGAAAAAAAGATAGTGTGCAGTTGCTGTTTGTCCTTCATTGGATCCCAATGCTCACAATGTATTGTACCACTCGTTCCAACCAACATCAAACAGAAAAAAAGCTTGGACCATCGCATGCAAAAGAGGAGATTCGACATTTCAGCCTGCATCATCCTTTACGTGTAGTCTGCACTTCACTGAAGAAGACTATGAGAGAGATCTAGTGCATGAGCTTCTTAACCTTCCTATTAGAAAGAAACTCAAGAAAGGGTAGTTCCGACACTTAATTTAAAAAAAACGCCTTCAAGAGCAAAAAGCTAGACATAGAAAAAGTTTAAGAGAGAAGCGAAAAATGGAACAGTGGATTAATTAAATGCTCCAATAAATTATTTACTTTTTCCTAAATATGTAATTCTAATAATATTTATATAATATATGATTATAAAGAGTATTTGTTTTGTAATAATTTATAAATTAAATATTTTTTTCTTAATATGTATTTCTAATAATATTTATATAATATATGATTATAACCATATTTGTTTTGTATAATTCATAAATTGTATACTTTTTTCCAAATATATTTTGTAATAATATATGATTATAAATAGTATTTTTTATAATTTATTTCGTTGTCTTTATGTGCTTTAACATATAATTATTGAAGAGTTTGCTTTTTCATGAAATTTTTGGATAATTTCAGCAACTTTAAATCATCAAAAATTACATTACTCACAAATTTAATATTTTTACATTTTCTAATAGAATTGTGATAATTAATTCTTCTATGATCTAATTAAAGGCTAAATTCTATCATATTTAACATATTTTACTTATACAATATACCCTCTTTTGCCATATGTGACGTCATGCTCATGAGGTAGGTTGCGTGGCGGTGTATTTTTTTTACTTTCATTGGTTAAAATGGCTCTACCTTACTTTTAAATACCTTGATACCCTAGAAGAGTGAAATAAATAGAATTATAAAAAAAAAAAAAATATTTAAGTTGTAATAAATCAAGACAAATACGAGATCAAAGCTATATAATACAAATTAATATTGTAAAACAACATATATGAATGCATCTTATTTTAGAGAGATGTATTTTTAATCATCTTTGCAATATAAAACAAATTTAATATTATACCCACGAATCAACCATTTACTACATTAATTGAAGTTAATATCGTCTTCGTCATTAGAAAATAACTTAATCTCAATATCAATTATTAACATTAATTTATGCAAGGAACAAAACAAAACGCAAAATATTAACTGCAACTGTTGTAAGGTAATTTTTTGTCTGATCAATGGCGTCAAATTATCTTTTTTTAAAGCAACAACAACAAGTTTCTAGGTCGCTTGACCTATGGGAATGTGCAAAGAATTGATCTTACATTCCTCAGAGTACTTTGGTTGAGACATTCGCGACAATCATGGCGCCTTAAAAATCTATATATCTGCTATATCCAGGAGAAGCCAAAATAATACATTATCATCTATAGTCATCAAACATCCATATACAATTGTGAAGTGCGAGTATAAAATGTTTACCAAACTATGCTAATTACTAGGAAGCGTACAGGGACTAACCTTGTAAATATGTATTTTTGTTTGCTCGTAGACTGTCATTTATTCTCCATGACGAAATGAAAAAAGCTGACAAAATTAATACTCTCCTCGTATCCGATTCCTAAGATTTTAACTCTCGAGCCCTCCTATCCGAGTCCTAATATTTAAGTTATCGAGTCCACGAATCCGAGTCCATCAAAATGAGCAAATCCATGATTCCGAGTCCACAGCTCAGATGAATATCCCGTAGTCAGACTTAATCTCAACTTATTTCAACAATAGTTTCATACCTAAATACTAAATAAGTTGTTTATTTTGTAATAAGAATGAATGAATAAAAAGGTCATTCAATTGTGTGTAAATTTTTGTCACTTGGGGTAAAATTAAAAAAAAAGTGCTTTACTATTCTATAGAGAGTTCTTGGGAGAGTAGTTTATAAGTTCTTCTTATAATATTTCATCCCCTTGTTTATATCCCAGAAAAAATACTTAATCAAAACTACATTGAAATGTTTGGAAAAATTGAACGCTGAACGCAAAACTCTTTTTTTTGCGTTCAACGTTCAGCGTTCAAAAAAAAGTTGCGTTCCGTTCAGCGTTCCGTTCATTGAACGTGCGTTCAGCTGAACGCCGTTCAATTTTGCGTTCCGTTCACAAGCCTGATATTTATATTATATATAACAACAACAATAACTTGGCATATTAAACACACGATAGGCTCTTTTGGACAATTATAGGGTGAATAAACCTTATTAGTTCTTAATTTATACATTAAAAATTGTGCCCTCATCAGGAAGTGGAGGAGACTCACTGCCTCTAATCCTCTTGATATATGTAAATATTTTCATTGATTTGTCTTCCACCCTCATTCAGGAGTAGAGGAGCCTCCCTGCCTCTAATCCTCTGTATAATAGACTTATAAGTCTTAACTCTTAACTAATGGCAGTCTTAACTAATCCAAAACCTCTTGCTTTTCTTCAGAGTGGGGAGCTGCACAAAGATTAATCTTTTTGGGTGTCCGTTCATTTGCGCGAGGATTTGATTGAGCGAGTGCCGTTTGAGTGATTTTTTGTGCGAGGCTCGTTTGCACGAGTATCTGTTGGGCGAGTTACTATAGAGTGACTTTGAAGATGGATGTAGACACTGGGTTTCAACCGGGACAAAATTGCCCCTTGGTATATCGTAGGGATTTCCTTTTGAGGAGGGAACGAATGGAGATAGTTATATAGGTGGTGTTTATTTCACTACCAAAAACATGATACCTTGGCTCAACTTCGTGATTCATAGTTTCTTTAGGGAACTAAAACCATTCATACAGAGGGACATTTGGATACATAAAAAAGATTGGAGCCCATGCTCAATGAATCAAAATAAGGACGTCACTTGAGGCATCCTTTTCATAACAAATATTTAAATCCATCAATTCCTTTTCAGCATTAAAGTGTGTTTATATGAAAGTGTGTCATGGTGGAATCTCTCATCATCATATCCGTGATTGGATATTTTTTCATCAAATGAACTCAAACCGACAATAATATAATCCTGTGAAAAGATTCAGCGCAGAATCATAAGATTCACTCGTCAACGACCAATGATTGTCCTAGGACAACAAAGCTAAGGACCTGCTGCTGTGAAACCCTTCCCAGAAGATTTTTCCTCCGTCATGGGGAAGAAATGCTGTGTCCCCGGATGTCCTCCTCACCCTCTTCCGTGTCTCCGAGCGTGTCGGTTCCTCTCATGTGGAGGTGCTTTGTGAGAGCGGTGCTGGTTACTAAAGCGGCCAGGTGAAGGAAGGAAGTCTATCTCTTCCTCCGAGGACTCGTGAGTAGCTTCGACTCCCGGGAGCTACCCTCTCACGCTTCCCTTTCTCCTCCGTCCGGATGCCCCCTCCCCGCCACGAGCCACCCGAAGACGCACAACTTCTGCATCGGGGAGGAAGTGGAAGTCCACAACACCGCACCGGGACTAGGAGGCCTTTGGCTGGTAGCCCAAACGCGTAAAGGAGCCTCCGGGAACGTGTCCGTCCTCTGCAGCCGCCTCCGCCCGGGGAGCTCCCGGGCTCAACCAGTGGTCCACCAGGGACCACCTGTTGAGGATACCTCCTATACGATGACGTCAATAACTAACGTCCTCACCATTGACGTCACGGGAGCCCCATGTGCTGACCCGACTGATCTCTCTCTCTTCTTAAGTATGAATAAAAGTATTCTTATCTATATAATGTTCTATGAGTTATTCGGCATCCGTGAAAACCCCACCTGGCGCAGTCGGTAGTCCTTAAGACCTGCTCCTCAAGACGCACGTCTTAAGACCTGGACGAGAATCTGTCGTCACTCTCTCCAAGAAGAACCCCTCCTTCACGGATCTGAAGCTCGTAAGATACCTCTATCCAATCCCGGAGCCGGAAAACCAGATCGCATCCACAGCGATAACACACATCCTGGGTAAGAATAGTCCCCAAAAGAAGAAGACGCCCGTCAAGTCAGAGACCGCTGATGAACACCAGGTCTATGGGCCCACCCGAGTCTCGGGATGACTCCTCATCCACTCTTCCCTCCAAGCAAGACTTCGCAGGAGCAACCATCAAATCTCTTCTCAAATACTCCTGAGGTCAACAATGGAGGATCTCCAAAACGTGCGAGCCGACCTCAAAGCAGAAGTCCAGGCCCAAATGGCTGCTCAACGGAGAATATCCTAGCACACGAATGAGGTCCTTACTCCTAAAGAGACAAATGCGTCAACTCACCCCTCAACGGCGCCGGGATTTTCTATAGGTCTCACGTCTCTCCCCCTTCTTCGCCCGTACTCCATGGCCCCAGGGATTACACCGACCTTCCCTCAAGTGGTAAACGGTATCCCAAGCAACCAAATAACGTTCGGAGAACGTTCTCCGAACGTTAGTTTTTGGTTCGCAGAACGTTCCCTGAACGTTAGTTTCGTTCTCTGAAGGTTATTTTTACGTTAGCATGGATGGTTTTCTTAACGTTCTCCGAACGTTCCTGTTGGTTATATTTACGTTCTCCTAACGTTCTATTTACGTTCCCTAACGTTCTATTTACGTTCCCTAACGTTCTATTTACGTTCCCTCAACGTTCTATTTACGTTCCCCAACGTTCTATTTACGTTCTTCTAACGTTCTATTTACGTTCCCTCAACGTTATATTTACGTTCCTTTTAGTTTTAGTATAGTTCCCTTGTAGATATAATTAAACTCCTTGACAGTATTAAAATTCTATTAAGCGTTTATTTAACATTAAAACTGGACACGAATTATATAAAAGATTATAACATGTTATTTATAACTCATAAAATTATACAAACATAAAAATAAAATATATAAGGCTCAAAGCACATGCGTAAAAAACATTAATAAACATTGTAATGTATTTTTTTTTTTGCTCTTGGGTAAAACATATTAGTACAATATCATAAAAATATCAAATAAAAGACTTTCATGTTATTACATTATTTCTGATGAATGTAGGATGTTTGTGTTAGGTGATGGAGGGAAAGTCTTGGAGAATATTTTATGATCCTTCCGACAGTTGTCCACGTTCCTCTTTCTTCCAGCAAGGGAATTTTCAAGGGTAATCCCTCGTTTACTCCATGTTGAAGGAATGATCACGCATTGTTCTGAAACATAGAGGTTCGGTAGTTAAATACAAATATAACAATGACATAGGATAATTAAAATAGTAGAAAAGCTTACCGCCAGTGTCCTGATAATTGGAGGCAAGTCGAGGTATCAATGGGCTTTTAATCCAAACGGATGTTTATATAATATTGAATAAGTAACCTTGAGGATCAGTGTAGATGGAAACTATTTAATGTTGTTACTGTAGGAAAATCAGATGAAAACTGATAGGTTCTTAAAAGCAAATACAAAGGTGTATGTATTTTTGTGAGTCGTCTACATTCAAGTCAGTTTGATTTGATGAGGACGAAGTTGTAGCATGTATTAGTTATGTGTCGTTTGTAAATGAGTTTGTTCTAATAAGAGGCTGTTTGAAGTCAGGAATATGATCCAGCTAGAGTGGCTTTTATTTTTGGTTGAACTAGCTCCTCTTCACTCACAAACATAATCTTCAACCACTTAAATTTGTGGAAAAACCATAAAGTCTGGCTTGTTTAGAAACCCCAAATTATCATCACTAACGGAATATTTTTTTTATACAACAGATTGAACAGGAATAAATAAATCGGGATCAACGACAAAGACAATTCATCCACAAAACCTTTCATTATTCAAAGGAATTTTCAGATAAAATAGTCTCTTATGTTCAATTTTTATTTATTTTGCACATGATTTACTATAGGAAATAGCAAAAATTAAAACAAAAAGAGATTTACTCGACTCAATCATATATTTATTGAAGCAATGCAGTCCTTCACATTATAATATTTGTTATATTTTATTGTAAATCAGGTAGAAAAAATTACCATTCCGTGGAAGTATGTGGGGGATCTGGTACGGTTTTATCCGTTTTACTCCGCTGGACATCTCTAATTTCTACAACGGCAGTACAGGAAATTTGCCTAAAGACCAAAAAATAATTATATTCAATCTTTGTTTTTTTTTTTTTGCGACATTATTTTTTATGTCTGTATTTTTGATAACAATTTTGTTTCCTTAATTTTTTTATAATTAATTTTTCTAGATAGTGCTGCTAGATTTTAGATTTATTTTAAACTATAATGTTTATTTATATATTCTTTCATATTTAATATTTATATATCAATAAAGTCTTTTTTAAAAATTATAAGAAAGTTTAAAATATTATACATAACGCAAACTATTTTTTAACCCAAAAGATACCTCATACATATGAAAAGTTTTGTAGATGCATCTTTTGTCACTGATACGACTTTTTTAACCCCAGGATGGAGCTATCTTATATTCTCTTTCGTAAAATTTTGAGAAAGTTCCCTGAACGTTAGTAGGTAACCAAAAGCGAACGTTAGTTTCGTTAGTTTTGGGAACGTTCCCGAACGTTAGTTTATTTAGTTATGGGAACGTTCCCCGAACGTTTTTTTCGTTAGTTTTTATGTAACCATGAGGAAACGTTATTAGAACGTTCGTTTTGGTTAGGTTCGAACCTAACCTTTAGGGAACCAAAAACTAACGTTAGAATAACGTTATGTGTTGCTTGGGAGCCCACCCTTCAACAACGTCACCTCTGACACTTCCATCACAATCTACATCGGGTATATTTGGCACTTCCGCACCTCCCCCCGCCACACAACCAACAGAGAGCTTCCCAAACCCCAGGATTCCCGTGCAGAGGATGGACAGCTCCGTCAACAAGACATTCCGAATAGCAGATATGGAACGGCTCCCCGACACGGCGGACTTTCGACAATTCCGTCACTGGCGGGAAAATTGGAACTCTACCTCCAGAGCTCAAAATTTTGCCTCGTTCCCCCACGAACAGCAAATATGGTCGTTCCTCAGTGCTCTTGGAGCACACGGTAAGTGCATCCTGGAATACTCCTATAAAATAGATTTCGAGTCACCGGACATCACCGTCAGTGGCCTTCTCACTAGTCTTCATGACTATTTCCGAGAGAAGAATAGTAAGGTTGTGGCTGAAGTCAACTTCATCAAAAGGAAACAGCAACCAGGGGAGTCTTTCGACAAGTATTGGTTTTGTCTCAAAGATATGGCTGAAGAAGCGGAATTTGCAACCATTGCCGCGACGCACAAATCGTCCGGCAGATCGTCGTCGGTATCCGTGATCACGACACAAGGGTCGCCCTCGAAGAAGAAGCCACCTTCCCCACACTGGATCGAGCTATCGCTATTTGTAGAGCCAAAGAGTCCGCCAACAAATCCTCTTCTAAGCTCACCAACGCTGAGATCCAGCAAGTCCAGCACCCTCCACAAGTCAGACCTAGAGCTCGATCCACAAGCCGGTTCCAACCCGCCACCACACGTTTCCCATCGCAGAACAGGGCCAGCAAGACATGCGGAAACTGCGGCAAGACCCACACATCGGGCGAGCGAGCGTGCCCTGCAAAAGGCCGAACGTGTACGGCTTGCAACAAGAAGGGCCACTACGCCGTCATGTGCAGAAGTAGTAGAGTCTCTTCCGTCTACGTACCCGATATCAACAAGTTGTCGTCGTGTTCGGAGGAGTCCAAGTTTTGCGAGCTTAGAGCTATTACAGCTCAATTCTTCTCCATGACCGGCACTTCGTTAGGCTACCTTAAGCATGTCCTCCCGGACAGTGGTGCATCAGCCAACCTTATTAGTGTGTACAACGCTCAACTTCTTGGAATCGACGTCAACAAATGCATAAAGCCAGAAGGTCAGCTCACAGCCGCCAACAGCCTCAGCATCAACATCATTGGCGAGATGAAAGTCCAGATCAAGTACAATGACTTCATGACTCCGGTCACATTCCAGATTTCCGATGAATATCAGGGAACACTCTTAAGTCTGGAAACATGTATTGCGCTTAAAATCATCCATGTAGACTTCCCCAAACCAATACCACAAATCAGGGACCCTCAAATCAACTCAGTGCTCTACGTCAACAGAGACTCTTTCGAGTCCTCGCCCACCACAACCTCTCCGCGTCTAACTAAATCATATCAGATCGCCCTCACGTCCGGAACAGGGAACGTCTCTCCCTATATCAGTCCCACACATGTCACAAAGGAGTCCCTACTCAAAGAATACTCTGATGTTTTTGAGAGAGAAAAGCATCTAAAAGTAATGGATGGACCCCCCATGGTCATCCACCTCAAGCCCAACGCAACACCTTTTAAGGTCAGAGGTCCCCGACCTATCCCTTTACCTCTTCGTGAGCGGGTGAAGAAAATGCTCGATGATTTGGAGTCCCGAGGAATAATTCAGAAAGTTTCCAAGCCCACTGAATGGGTTCACCCCATGTCAGTAGTACAAAAAGGGGACAAATTAGGCTCACTGTGGACCTACGTAAGCTCAATGAACATGTCCGTAGGCCAGAGCACCCCATCACCTCCCCAAAGAACGCGATAGCAAACATTCCTCCAAATGCCTCAATCTTCACGACGTTCGACGCCACTTCCGGATATCACCAAGTCCCTCTTCATCGTGACAGCCAAGACATCACTACCTTCATCACACCGTCGTGCGAGGAGATGAAGCCCTCGCAGACATGAAAAACATGGAGAAAGTGGATGACGACATCATACTACACGACAACTCCCTACAACATCACGAACAAAACGTGAAAAATTCCTTGACCGCTGCAGAAAAGTGGGGATCACCCTAAACCCTACTAAATTTCATTATGCCCAACCAGAAGTCAAATTTGCCGGCTTTAGAGTTACCAAACAAGGCATCCAAGCTGACCCACAAAAAGTCAAAGCCATTTCTCAATTTCCAATCCCGAAGAACATATCAGAGCTCCGTAGCTTCTAGGCTTAGTGGAACAATTGGCAGGATTTTCGGATGCAATCTCAGCAAGATTACCCTCCGCCCACTACTCAGCTCCAAAAACGTTTTTATGGACAAATGATCACTCCAAAGCCTTTCAAGAAGTCAAAGACAGCCTTGTTTCACCTCCCATTCTTACAACGTCCAATCCCAAGCGGAAAACAATGGTCCAAACAGACGCCAGTAGACTCAACGGACTCGGATACATACTACTTCAGGAGGACGAGCAAGGTACCTGGAAGCTCATCGAGTGCGGGAGTCGCTTCATCACTGAAGCAGAGGAACGCTATGCCATGGTCGAGCTGGAACTACTCGCCGCAGTATACGCAAGTGTCATATTTATCTTTTTGGCCTGTCCGAATTTACACTCGTTACGGACCATCAGCCTCTCCTCACGATCCTCAACAAAAAAAACGCTAGACGCCATAGAGAACACGAGGATCCAAAGACTAAAGAGCCACCTAACACCCTACAACTTCATCACAGTTTTGAAAAAGGGTAAAGACAATCGGATGGCAGATGCACTCTCCCGCTCACCCGTGGACGATCCAACCCAAGAAGATAAAAACATGACTGAGGACATGTTCGGATCCATCAGTACAATAAAAGGCAACCTCGTGGATACTCTCAACAATTTTGATCCCTCCTGTAGAAACAAGCGGACTGTATACTCTTAAGAAGGAAAAATACCGACAACCCTTTGTGATAATAACACCCAAGAATAATGAAGTCAAATTATTACCTTAAAGAAATAATAGACGACAAAAAGATAGTAAAGGTAAAAGTTAAGTTTATTAACAAAAGTCTTAAACAACTCAAACCCAACTATCAGACTGACTGAAAAGGGTGTGTAATCTCTATTTATATAGAAACGGACAAGCAAGAAAGAAAGAAAGAAAACAATGAATAAAAACAATCAGGAGTACTTTCCTCTTGCGTTGCTCCGTGGAGATGTACAATAATAAAAAAAAAAGAATAAACAATCAGGAGTTTTCTTCTTCTTGGCGTCGCCCCGTGGAGATGTACAATAATAAAAACCAAAGATTCTTGGCGTCGCTCTGTGGAAATGTACAAGCTCAAACTCGTACATTAATGAATAAAATGCTAACATGGGATGTATCAAGGTATATAGAAATACAGGTAGGTCACTCTCAAACATAAACAAAATGTGACATCACTGGAAGGATTGTTTACCAGGGTTTTCAAAGGTATGCAATTATTTAATAACACGAAACTTCGATCACTGATATTTGAAATAGTGTTGATTACGTTATTTAATGAAAAAAGAAAATATATATTTACTCTATATTATTTCTAATTATATTCCATTTTCATTCACAATGGTTGAGCAAGAATTGAAGCTGTGATTTTTTTTACTTTACCAAATGTGTTTCAAGAGAAAATTATACGTAGAAAATAAAGAATGGACATAGGATCATCCGGTTAATTATTTAGTGACGTCACATGTCTCTGCTTCATCAACCAGCAATAAGCAGTGCCCAAGAATATTTTTTTGTGGAGTCCCAAGGAATGATTCCGGGTTTCTTGATGTGGATGAGACTGAGGTAGGTCTCATGAGGACGTGAATGTCACCCATCATAGAAGAAGCCGCCGGTAGGCAAAGCGGTAGATTCTCCGATGAAGGAGTCATCAACTAAGCCCACCCTCGTTTGATGGAGTGAGACTCGACAGACTCCCGACCGAGACCCTGGCTTTGAATACATGACTCTTCATCCGTTTTTTTTTTTTGTAAAAACGATTAGTAGTTTCATTTAACCCTGAGAACACCTATCAATGAGATAGTCAAGTCTGTTTCTCAGAAAAGGTACGTTTTGATAGAATTAGGATAAATTATTATGTTTATATTCATGCTTGTTTTGTATATTTTTTATATTAGTATTGAGCCCCGAGATAACGGATATGATGTGATCCAGTTGCAGTCCAAGAAACGCATCCTTAGTGCTTAGCTCTGCGTTCACTAAGACTGAGTTAGAGCATCTCGCCCTCAGAAGTTTGATTCGCATAAGGACCCTTGGGTTATAGATATGAAACCCAACAGTCCCACCATTATACCCCTTAGTGACTGTCTTTGTTTTCACTAAAGCTGTATGAGGACACCCTGCCACTCATGAAGTCCTCTCTACCTACGTTAAATCGCTCCCAAACTGTACATTTGTACTCCTCTTGACGGATAACCTTAGCCTACTCAACCTTCCTCAACACATGCAAAGAAGAATCTGTGCATAATTAATATACAAAAGCGGTCGAAGTTATTTGTGAGCTTCACCGAACCGAATTATGGAGGAAGTTGATCCATAGTTAATGAAGATCAACTTTTTTAAACACTTGTGGAACAAAAAATTCACCATCTGCCTCACGAAATCGTAATTGCAATCCACAAACAAAATAACTTGCAATAGCAGAACCTCTAACACAAATTTCAAAGTCAAGCGATTCGGGTGTAAGATGAACTTGCTGCTATATAGCGAAAGATCAGGAGGAGCTCCCATCGAATGATAATTAGGAATTCAACCTATAAAATCACTTCTAAAAACTACTCCTAGCGTTTCCTCTGAAGCATGAATCAATTTTTCAGGAAGTCATAGTATAGTAGATACTTTGGCACCAATTACGCCGCTCAACTTGGAGAGTATGTGCCCTATAATATTATAATAAATATATAGTATATGTTTATAATAATCTTAATGAAAGCATGCACACCATCAAGTAAGTTTTTGTATAATTCAATTATTTGTTATGTATTAGTATTCGTATTTTTGAATAATAGTCATAACTCCAACATCAAATCCTATAACATTATGATTTGAGGTTTATCAAACTTTAGTTAAAGTTATAGGTTTGCTCAGAGGACCCTGAAAAATATTTTTTTCTAATTAACTTATGTGAAATAATGAATGCATTATTAATTACATTTTTGTTTACTTATAGATACCTCCGATGTGATGCCTTGAATGCTCCAAAAAGAGTGAATTCGAGCAGACTTATTCTAGTAAAGTGGCGAAGAGGAGGAATGCCCACATTCGTTGATATTCTAAGATGATATTCCAAAAATATAACACCTTGCAACTAAGTTGTCTGACCACCAGGACGCGATGGAGCAACTCGATACGAAGGACCTATCAACGTTCAGCTCACTGATAATATACAAAAATGTATTATTTAGGATAGGATAGACGACGACTGAAGGATTATTATCATGACGTCAAAGATTTACGGAAGAAAAATCACTTTTTAAAATGGCTGGGATGGAAAATTTTCGTGAAACTACAATTTACTCTGAAATATATACAATGAACAAATAATGCTGTTTAAGTTTGTTTACTATAAGTGTAATTATTCGTTTAAGTTCGTCTTCAATTCTTATTTGACAAGTATTGGAATCTATTTTATTCATGGAAACTAATTAATTAAAACAATTTTCTTAAAAAACGGCAGAGGTAAATGAATGCCATAAATGCAACCATAAAAAATTAGTGAAATTATTTAATGGAGGTTTTGTGACTAATAGTATACATCATTAATTCTTCAAACTTAATTGATTTATATTCATCGGATGAATCTGTTCAGTCATGTCATTTAATGTTTCGCTGCTTGTACTACTGCTAATAGATTGCGTAAGACACTTCAATGACAATAGATGTTTAAATCAAGTTTTGTTTCTTATTGCTATTCATTTTATTCATACATCTAATTATTGTTTTGTATTTAAGAAGATAACTTCAATTGGTTTCAAATGTAATTATAACATATGCATGTGGTATTACTTCTAGAATAATATATATGTTTTTATGTATTTTAAATAGAATGTACTACAGCTTTTTTCGTACAAAAAAGTGTACATCTTTATATAACGAACAAATGAATCTTTAAACAATTATTATATTATCAGTATATATAAAAACTATTTTTTTTAAATTACTGAAATATGGGGGGGGGGGGGGTATTCATGGATTGGAATCTGTATTAATAAAATTGGATTTGTGATGTTAAAATCATTATTTCCCATATAATTTACAACAAAATACTGATGAAAAATAAATATACACAACAGTTTATGAGAATATTCACACTTTGGTTGACTTAATTAAATTAATCGAAACATATTGCCAAGGAAAGTATTAGCATTCGGAGGCCATTTGAAACTATAGAAGATAATTTAGTCTTGGTATGGGTAGAGGTGCAGCAGAAGACACAGTAACATGTCAATGCCCAGTCAGGGGAGCTTTGAAGTGTGCTTAGTAGCAATTTCATTAACAAAGACGATAGAAAAAAAACAGAAGGGGACACTGAAGCCTTATGGGCTGCTTGCCCTACACGATTCCACTTTATGATGATGAGAGTAATCCGAATGGCAAATTATAACAAAAATATAGTTCCGGCAAGATCCTTAGAACTTAGACAATTGAATGTTCTGATCATTCAAGTGACAAATTCGAAGTCCCGGAGAACTAGAGCTCTATCCCTTGAGGCTAAATTATTATTCTATTGATTGGGTGCAACACATGCTTCCTTCTTCATGATTAAGATATAAATTTTGCTCAAGAGGCACACAGATGTCTTCCTAATGAGTGCTTAATCGAATACTTCAGTCTATGGAGTAAACTTGCAGGGACTTTCGCTTTCGGAATTTAATTTCTTCTAAGCATTTTGTGAGTGAACTCGATTCGGAGGATCCGATGTGGGTTGACAAAGATGTCAAATAAATGTTGAAATCATGGAAATGTGAGCCAAGCGTCCAAAATTAAGTTTCCTTAGCAGATGAATGAGTATGATACTTGAAATTAGTTTAAAAGCACAACAGCCTCGTCCACAACTATTCATAATCAAAGTAATAAAATAACTAAGACTAATAATCATAGAATGATTTTATATTATTTTTATTCTCTCTAAGAAAAATAACATCAATATATTGATTGAAGTTTCGAGAGTTAAAGAAATTAATCCCTTTGAAATCCCTGGTAAACAACCCTTCCAGTGATGTCACATTTTGTTTTATGTTCGAGAGTGACA
>CP045908.1:5649405-5664794 GCA_013387185.1 Caligus rogercresseyi
TGACATATTTAGCCGTAATAGATATATTCTCTTCCAGATGGGAAATAACATAGCTCCAATGGGCCGATGCTGCAGGGAGGAAGAAATAATTTTGAACCTGATTCTTGTTGTTCCGTTTGTCAATGAAATCAAATGATTAAGGAAGATTTTCAAGATATTTTTCGACATGCTTACTCATTTTAAAAAACTCATTTTAAGTAGTCATTGATGCCTTCAATCCGGTCAGATAGACTACCGGTCTATTATGAGCTAAACAAACATACAAGGATATTAAAAATGCCAGCGTTATAATTTCAATATTATTGTCATTAATATACTTTAATCATACGAAACGAGGGATGACATTAAGAAGTATTAACTATATTTGTTTCTGCCTCCTTTTTGGTGTCCGTCTTGCGAATGATAAAACCCAATTGTGGCTTTTTTTTTTTTAAATCAAGGCTAATCATATGATATAAACATAATTTGGCTCTTATATTATATTTTTAACCCAAGACCTTCAGTCTCAATAAGTAGAAATGAAATTCGAAGGATTTGTCTTCATTCTCCATTCAGCTCTTTTGGTCAACATTTATTATCGAAATAAGGCTCTCAAGGGGTATTTTAAGCAAAAAAAAATGTTATTTAAACACATACACAATGACAACTTTAAAAAAAAAAATCTTTAACATGAAAAATCTTGAAGTTGTTGTTGTGGTGGTGTCTTGCTTTCCTCCTTTTTAAACGAGAGCTTAAAAGAGTGAAAATGATAGCAAAGCAAGATGGGTGTTCATTGAATTGTGTTTATTTTTATTTAAAAACTAGAGTCAGCATAAGAAAAAAGATGGTCATTCTCAACTCATTATGTGATGCAATGAGGTAGTATTATTGCAGTCATTAATAGGATTAAAACCATGACTCATTCAATCCAAATCACTTACCTGATTGGCTTTCCACATGGTTGTTTTTCGTTATTTTTGTAGATAAAAATATTGTGGGTTATTTTTTTAATACAAACTAAAACAATTTAGGTACATATATAACTCTAAGAAATGTATCCATCAAATGAATTTAAATTGATTGCAATTGTAGGAGAGACAATATTTTACACGGAATTATTTTTTCACCTAAAAAGTAAAACTTTGCAGAAGGTAATAATAATAGTCAAGGTACTCTAATTTTATATTTAATTAATAGCGAAAACGTGAGTAAATTGTTATTATTTGTGACGTATAAAAATATGGCAATAGATTCTGATGACGATTAAATGTTATTCTCCCGGTGTGACGTCATTAAAAATCCCAAACATTGTGGTATATAATGTATACAAACAATACTTAAACGAGAAAGAACAAGAAATACAGTTAAACTGACCAATTGACAAAAATTATTCCGCAGTAGAACCCCGGCAAGGCGTAGGTAAGATGAGTATCGAACATTATATGACTCGTACGTTCAAACAGGGCTATTGCTATTTGGAATCTTCCTCATTGACAGCACAGCGTACCTTGCTGAAACATTTTTTTAAAGAGTAACGTCACTGACGTTACTCTAAGAAAATGGAAGTGCTTTATTAAACTAACAGATATTACTACTCTATACTCAACTTTATTCTAATTTTAATATTGTTCCTATAGGACCTAAGACTTTGTTATATATCATCCAAAGATATTTTATATTAAATAAGAGTCCTCACTCGGTGAATAAATAGTTCATAATATATATATTTATTATTAGGGTGATTCTTATTTCACGTATTTCTGATTTGAGAGTTGGGCTCCCCCTAGGATTTTACCTTAGTGCAAAGAGATCATCTTGTGAAAGTTTTGAACGAAATCGAATGATGGGAAGTGTCTCTCCTCAACGGACCCAAAAGTTATGTAGTAAACTATGTAGTATGTTTTTTTCTTCATTCGATTGTCACTAATGTCCTCTATATAAACGGTATTTTCAAACAATTTGGATGCAAAATGTAGGTATGATTGCAAGGATTTTAAAATAGTATTTACAGTTTATGTACATTTTGAAAATTGAACGAGATATTAATGTTTTTTGAAATAGTCATTGGGGGGGGGGGGGGTATTTTCCATAAAAATGGACTATTGTAAAACTTATATCTCTTTAATTTTGGATATACATAAACATAACACCAATTTAAAATCCTTGCCATCATACCTATATTTTGTACACAATTGTATCTAGTTATATCTTGATATAAATAAGGGCTTCAATTCATATTATTTCAAGGGTTTCGTTATTTGCATGCATAAGCATGGAATTATACGAATTAGCGCCAAATAATAAATGTTCATAATACATTATCCTGAGCCATATTGATAAATATCCGTGCTTCTCAAAATAAATATTTAAGGCTACATCGTTCGTATCGAATGGCAGATTTTTTTAAATTTCGTCAGTTTTTTATTTTGCCTATATGGTTTGATAGAATTGCAGCTTCCGACAGGAAATAAATAAGCCTTATAGTATTAAAATTAGTCATTCGACCTAGGATCTTATCAATGAGGAGGTAGACCATCAATGGCCATCCCCTCTCGGGAGGATTCGAACCACCGCCCCCAACATTGAGAGTTGAACACGCCTTAACACGCACGGCTATCGTATTTCGTCAGTTGATTTGATCCAATCTATTTAAAGTTCAATAATTATTTTAGAAATTGTACAAAAATAATATGACAAGTGAAAAGTTTTTGAATTATATATATATAGTGCTCTCATTTATATATATATATATATAATATATATATATATTGTGCTCTCATTTATCAATCAAGCAGTCAATTGACACACCAACCGACTGGCTCACAGCACCAAGGCCTCCCTGATCAACTCCATAATGAAGCAGGCCAGGAAGTTGGACAGGGCCCTAGTAGCAAGGCCTGCTCCTCCTTCCGCGCCAGGATCCAGCGCGCCATTGACGCAGAAGGCGGATGGATTGAATAAGCAGAATCCACACATCTGTACGAGCATTTTAATGTCTAAATAAATAAATTGAACAGAAATTAACGATTTTATGTGGTTTTTAAGTTGAGAGAAGAAAAACGCTGGATTTGATCCACCACCCTGTATATATACATATATACATATGTGTGTGTGTTACTGAGTGCTTTATTTATATTTCGTCTAATTTGTTAGCCTCTTTCTTGTGTACAAATTGATTGGTTGATTGATAAATGAGAGCACTGCATTGGCTAATCATTAGTTGTATATCCCCTTACAAATATTGATTCTCTTTGTGTAGGAGTATAATGATAGAGCTCTATAACACACATAATGATAATGATGTAGGCAGTTCATTAGTCGTATCAGCATGGACTTTTTCTCATTATAATATAAGACAAAACTACTCATCAATCTTTTTTTGAAGTCCATGGAGGGGGAAAAGAAGAAAAAAGAGGAATAATTATCATGCATCAATAAAGAATAAATAAATGATTTTTTGTTTATTTAGTTTTTTGTAGGTCTTGTGACACCAACCAGCTAACAAGTAGCTGGAATCACAATAGGCTTAATAAAAGAGGCGAAGATCAATAATATCTGAAGCCTTCTTAAACTGCTTTTATTATAAAATATATATTATTAAAGTAGATGCAATAAAGAAGAGGAAGAAGGAATTAATATGAAGGAATAGAAAAATGTAAAATGACAAAAGGTATATAACCAGTGACGTTATTTGAAATTTTCTCAAACTAGATTAGGGTGACAATATACGATCATTGAACGTTTATTGAAGGATTTTTTTTTTTGGACTCAAGACACTAAATTGTTTTATCACCAAGAGGGGGCAGCCATCTTAGGTACCAATGTCCAATTATTATAAAGGTCGGAGGAAATATCATTGGTGTTTTTTAAGGGGTTCAGGGAACTGTTTCTTTACAGGGTTGAATAAATACTCCTTGGAGTCGAACTTGTGTCCTTGGCAATTATATTTTGCCTTTAATGATTGTTGTATATACACATATATATTTGACCTGTTGATTCATCGTTCTTTTGTTGTCGTTCGCGAACAATGAACGACAGGGAAAATTCCTTAAAAAACGTCATTTTTCAAAATGACAAACGACAAACGAACGGTGAACGGCGAACGATTCAATTTAAAAATAACGATGAACAACGAACGATAACTTTGGTGAACGACAATTTATCATGAACGTCAACAAGTCTGATATATATATGTATATATATATATACATATACATTGAAAAATAAACAGGAGGAGTTTCCACTCAAGGGGTTCGTGAAACGTTATGAAACGGCACAAATGAACAACACATATAATCAAAAAAATTAAAGAAAAGAAAAAAGTTATTTTTTGTGGGGTGGGGGATGGTCATATCAATTTTGTTTGTTGTTTGTTTAGCAAATCACAAGAATCTTGATGTCAATTGTATCTCGACCCACTTCGTGGAGAAGTTCAAATCTACCCTTACTGATTGAACAATACTTGTTAAAAAAATAGTAGATTCTTTCTGCCAAATCTCTATTTCGATATTAAGCACTTTTCTAAGCCAAGAATTGAAATTGATGAGACGAAAAGATCTTCCTTAATGCAACCAGCCTATCTCAACCCAAACTAGACTTCTACAAGGCATCAGGTGTGAAAGAGTGGATCAATATTCTCTGGAGATTATGGGGGAGCAGAGTAGAGCAGTAGGGGGCTGTATCCGGGCTATAATTGAGAATTGTGAATGGGATATTTAATATAAAGTTCAGATAATACCCTCTAAACAATAACACTATGTAACAAAATTAAGGTCTTTGTTTGTCCTTGAGTTGAAACTGTTATTTCCTATTTGCCTATGTCCAGAAAACATGAAAAATACTTTTAATCATTTTAATTTTGCTTTTGTGTCCAGGATAAGGATATTTGTGAATTTACAATTTTCATCATTTCTAATGGTTCAGGCCCAGTTATCTTCGTGCAAAGTACGAATAACCACAAATGTCAGTAGTATTTATTTTTCTAGTATGTCAATGCATTTCAAATCAGTTTTTATAATTTCAATATCTTTCGTACTATTCGAAAAAATAGGCTTCATATTTCAAAAAGTTGATAATTTTTTAGTGTTCTACTTAAGCGGCTGTATTTTTTGTTTCAATTTATTGACTATAACTATATAATATATTTTTCGTATATGTCAATACATTTCAGAACAGTTTTTATAATTTCGA
The DNA here is from genome assembly GCA_013387185.1 of Caligus rogercresseyi. Classification (NCBI taxonomy): domain Eukaryota; kingdom Metazoa; phylum Arthropoda; class Copepoda; order Siphonostomatoida; family Caligidae; genus Caligus; species Caligus rogercresseyi. Next base: position 5,654,575 of record CP045908.1, read on the forward strand.
TATCGGCATGAAAGTAAAGAAAAGATTAATTTAGTCTGAACAAGTATTGATCAAGTTATATAAATAATACATTATGATGTTGCGTTACCTATAATTGTGATTTGTTACGAAGAAAAAAAACATGTAGCCTTTTTATTTGCAAGTTCCTTAAATAATTTGAATATTTGGAGAGTTACTGTGATTTGGAAAATGGCATTTAGATTATTTAAGAAACTCCTAAAGAATTCCATTAAGGAACATGCAAATAAAAAGGCAAACATGTTTTTTTTCATCGTAACAAATCACAGTTATAGGTAACGCAACCTCATGATGTATTATTTATATATTTGATCAATACTTGTACAGACCAAATTTATTTTTCTTTACTAACTTTCTATTTATTACCTCCGCCGAAGGAGGTATTGTTTTCACTGGTGTTGGTTTGTTGGTTTGTCAGCAGGATAACTCAAAAAGTACTGAACAGATTCGAATGAAATTTTGTGGAGTTGTTGGAAATGCCAAAAGGAACAAGTGATTAAATTTTGGCATCTCTGAGTGCATAATTAAGATGCAAAATGAGCTAAATACTGATAAATATTTCAAGTTAGCCTACTCTGCCAATAGATGTCGCTGTGCTGTGAAATCGGGTGCCGGTAGCGTCTTTCTCTCGGAATTTCCGTCGAGGGAACCCTCCTCCGTCCCTCTACGCCTCCCCAGTCGTGAAAAATTCGTCTCGGAAGGCTCATAAGGACCCCGTGACGGCGGAGGTTTGCACTCTCTGAGTGTATATATGCCTCTTGTTAACTAATATTTTTTAAACCCCTCTAGAAGGGGTTCTCTCTCTCTCTCTCTCTTTATATATATATATATAATACTAGGAATAAGAAAAACTATTGAATATATTATTTATACTCTAAAATCCTCTCTTATAATATGTATATAATGGTTGTATTATTATATATCAATTGGCTGTTTTTAAGCTTGAGAAAACCTTTTAAGAATGTATCTTCCACAACTTAAAAATTGTATTTGACTATACGTAAAAGGATTCTTTCGAATGAAGCTATCATATACACACAAAAATGAAAAAAATGTATATCCTAAGCTTTCAAAATCATCATCAATTTATATTCTTCAAAAAACATTATATTATTGTGTATTGAATATACATTAGGGCTGTTCATATTTTTCAAATGTTTGAAATGTTAGCAACATTGTGAATTTTCTGTTTCTTGGTGATAAAAGAAGACGACATACAAAGTTTGAACAAAATTGGTCAACATTACGGGGTCGTGCAACAAAGTCAAAGTTTTAAAAATTTAATAAAAATATAGTTTTCTGCAAATTTCTTGAAAATGGTGGGCGTTACAGACTTCAATAATAATTATTAATTTAAAGGAAATATAATTCAATACCAGAAGTATTTTTGATGTTTTTAATAAAACAAAGTTTTCAGTAAAAACAAAGAAAAAATGGAGTGTGTAATGTTAGCATATTTAATGGCTTTTTTGTATCAGTTAACTTCACTCGCCTGTAGAAGATGACTTGTTCGCTTCAGAGTAAAATAGTAGTTTTAAGTTTAGTAAACCTTTGGATGATAAATCCAAAAATGACCTTAGTTACATTCTATCAATTCAGAATTATATATATATATATACAGAGTGGTATAGCAAGAATTAGAATGGACTTTTAAAGGCCCTAGCTCCATTGTTATTTGTTGTATGATCTTGAGCTTGGTGCCATTCGTAAGAGTAAACAAAATTCTACAAGCTGTTATCTGTTGTGTTTTTGTATAACCAAAATGTCTGAGCAAGAGATGAAAAGGCAAAGGGCGATTGATCTCCTCTGCGCCCAAGTCGACCCGAAGGTGATCACGACCCAGATCAAGGTATCCTTGGCCACGGTCTACAACATCAGGAAGGCCATGGAGGGCATGGATCCGATCTCCAGGAAGCCTGGGACTGGGGGACACAACAAAAAACGAAGTGGTGAGTTCCTGAACCTCCTGCAGGAGAACATCAAGAAGGACCCCACCAAGTCCATGAGGAAGATGGCCGCCGAGAGAAACGTTGCTCTCATCACCGTCACCAGGGCCGTCCACGAGGTCTTGGGCCTCAAGAGCTTCGTCAGGACACCAAGGCATCTGTTGGCGGCCACTATGAAGGCCAGAAGGTTAGAGAGAGCCAAAAAAGTCCTCAACTTCTTCAAGCACAACGGCGACACGGTCAAGATCTACTCCGACAAGAAGATCTTCACAGTGGACGCAGTGCTGAACAGAAGAAATGATCGATTCTTGGCAGAAACAAGAGGTCAGGTGGAGGGGTATTACAGGACCAAACATCCAGCCCAAGTCATGGTCCTGGGTATCGTGGCCTCCGACGGCAACAAGATGCCCCCACACTTCTTCAGGCCCAATGAGAAGGTCAACTCTGATGTCTACTACAAGGTCCTTAGGTACAAGGTCTTGCCATAGCTAAAGAGCACATTCCCAATGAACAATTATGTGTTCACCCAGGACGGAGCCCCGGCTCACACGTTCAAGAAGGTTCAGGAGTTCTGCAAGGGGAACATGGCCTCCTTCTGGCCGGCGGACTTCTGGCCCTCCTCATCGCCGGATGTGAACCCTCTAGACTTTGCTGTCTGGGGCTTCCTGGAGGGCAAGACCAACAAAACCTCACACACCAGTGTCGAGGCCCTGAAGGCCACCATCACCAAGGAGTGGGACAACATGTCGGAGGACTTCATCAAGACCAGCTGTGCCTCCGTTCGTCCACGTATTGAAGCCATCATCAGGAATAATGGAGGACACATTGAATAAAAATTGTAACTTACTGTATCCTTAACATATTTTGTTTCAGGAATTTACCATTAAAATGGCTCTAAAATAAACTATTTCAGCCTTCAAATTGGCCTTTGTCATTTTCTAATTTTTGCTGTACCACTCTGTATATGTATATTAGTGTGATTCTATTTCCCGTTTTACGGATAAGAGTCGGCTTCTTTTAGGACTTTACCTTAGAGTATAGGGATCACATTGTAAAAGTATGAACGAAATCGAATAGCGGGAAATGTTTATTTAACGGACCTAATAGTTTCGTTGTAAACTTATTATAGTAATTTTTGGCCATTTGATCGCCTCTCATGTCCTCTCTCTATATTTTTTGTTGCAAAAAGTAGGTATGATAGCAAGAATTTCAAATGATATAATACTATACTTAATTATATATGTACATTATATATATATATATATATATATATATATATATATATAATATAGATATATACTAATAAAATAGCCAATAAAATAAACATTGTAATAATTATTTTCCCAGGAGGTTCCAACATCACTAAAACATTTAAAATATCAAATTTGTATTTAAGCCCAAAAACTTGGAAAAGGAAACCATCACACATAAATTTATTATAGAGGTACTTTTCAGAGAGGCAAGAGGGGATACCCAGGGAAATATATTTAACAGGCCTGCAAATCAGTTTCATTGAATAATAATAAAACTTCCAATTATGTCTAAAAATTGGACAACATTATATACAAAAGATACTTTTTCGAATTTGAATAGGGGTAATCAATGATTTAGTGTTGTAATCACATCAACCATACACATACTGAATGAATAAGCCAATTGACGCTTGGAAAAACATTGTATGTATATATAATTAAAAATTAACTTTTTCATATGATGGCCCATGATCACAAATGTCTTCAGGTTATTTGGAATGCATAGATATCATCTTGGTTCAAGTTTGAACCAAATTGAATATCGGGAAGTGTCTCATCAACGGACTCAAAAGTTATGTAATAAACTTATGTATTATGCATTAATGGACCCTCATGTTTGTGCCGATCACAGCTACTACATATAGGGGTTCTAAACCCACTGTTAATGGAACCCTGGGTTCGGCCGATCACAACTACGACAAAGTGGGATTCCCAACCCACCGCCAATGACCTTTCAGTTTTGGCAGGTCCCAACTATGAAATATTGTGGTTCCAAATTCACCACCCATGGGCCCACGGTTTGTCCGATCACATCTATGAAATATTGGGGTTCCGAACCCACCGCCCAAGGGTCCGATAACAATATATCATAGCTGTGATCGGCAGAATCCGAGGGCCTATTTTAAAGTTGAGACTGACGGAACCCTAGAGCCCATGGGCTGTGGGTTTGGATCCGTAATATCTCAAAATTGTGATCAGTGGAGCCTGAGGGCGCAAGGGAGGTTAATTTGGAACCCCATTACGTCATAGTTGAGAATGACGGAACCTTGGGCCCATAGCTGTGACAGACGGAACCCGAGGGCTCATGGGTGGTGGGTTTGGAGCGCCAATATGTCATAGTTAATATCGGCCGAACCCAAGGCCTGTGGGCTGTGGTTTTGGAACCCAATATGTCATAACTGTGACCGGCCGAGTGTCTCCTCAATGGTATCAAAAGTTATGAAATAAACTTATTTTGTAAATATGTGAACTTTTGTTGTATATAAAAACTAATTTGGAAACCTTAATATTTCCATTTTGCACCTTATTCTTTCAAAATAGCATTTATATTTAAAAGATGAGAGAGGATTGAATGTTTATAATAATACTTTTGTAGTTACCTACATAGCTTGTGTGTGTGCAAACAATATCCCTACAGTTATAAAATAATTTATGGCCAAATCAGAAGCTCCATTTTCAGTTTTATCTGAGTAAATCTCAAACAATGGAAACACTCCTCCATTTGAATTTAACAGGAATCCCTTAAATACAAAAAAATAATACGCATCATAGATATGTTATTGAGGTCTTTGCAGTTGGCTTTCCTTTTATAATGTTGATTTTAGAAAGACGATAAAATAGAATATTGTGTGTGTGTTTGTGTTCTATACTTACTTCAGCTCAAAGGAACTTTCTTTTTATATTTTAGTTCTTTCTCTTTCACTCTCTGCTTTTTAATAAATACGACCAATTGCTTTAAAAAAAATAGAAAGACACAAGTATTTTACTCGGATTGCTCAAATGTTTTCAGAATCTCAATAACAATTAATTTCAACTCGTTAATTGTTATTTCTTTAATAGAAATATCGATTTAGGTTGCACATTGTTTAAATATGATGACAAATTCAATCCTTCAAGTCAATATCGGGGGAAATAGGTAGATCATATTACTTGGTTGTTATAATTGTTTAAAAATTTGTGTGGATTATTTTGCACAATATCGGCCTTCGATTATTGTTTCATTGTACATCCGTGTATTCATATATTACTCCTACCAATCATGCTTTTTCCTTCTTTGTTTAAGAAGGCTTGTTTGAGCATTGGAACATAGATTCACACATCGCAAATGCAAGGTAATTTATTGGTCCATTGAGACTCTTGATATTTACAGGGTCCCGACCATCAATGGGGAATAATTAGAAATGCAAATAGGGCATACTCTATGCGTGGTAGTAACATTTTTTTAAAGCCAACCTTAATTTTATAATTATACATAATGAGAGTCCTTTTTCTTGACATCGGTGGTGGTCACACGGCGCTGGAATGCTAGATGCTAGAAGGAACATGTTAGATGCTTCAAAAACCACATCAACGTCCAGGCAGATCCATCTGTTGTTTCTGCGATTGTGGCTGACATTAATTGTGAATTTAACTGTGAAAAGAGTCGAATGAATCCACCCTGTATTCTGTTTCATCTGGTTGATCGGGGATCTTCTCTTTTGGGACTCTGTCAGCTATGTTCTGCTCCATGCTCCTTTGTAGCCCTGACACTGTGTCTAAGGTCTGATAGCCATTTCAATTTTCCTCCTGTGCACATTTCAGTCCTTGACTCCCTTGAAGATAAGAGTGTCTGGATGGGCATCAATGAACCTTCTAAGACCTGCAAGGAATCTTGAAGTCTGTAGTTGTCTGATCTGATGATGCCGTCAGCTCTCCTCTCTTTTCCTCATTGTCAAAGGCCTTGACAACCTTATACACGGTAGATTTATGGGTAATGAAAGAACTTAAAAATCTATAGTTGAGCTTCAACTATGGCATCTCTCCGGACTTGCTCCATGTTTGGACCACGAGCTACTGAACAAAGTCCGCTGTTGAAAGGGACCTTGTAGCAAGTTTGTTCTTTCCTTTTGAATGCAACCTCCAAAGCATTCACAATAGGCACTTGAAATCATTTATCGTCGTGATCCTGAAGAGATAAAGAAAAGGGTAGGCTTTTTGAAGCCTGATTGGTTGAAAAGAAAGGGGAGTGAATAACCATAAAAAGGTGTTAACATGGTTCACATCTCACGGCTGTTGAGGAGTGAAAGTCCGCAATTCTGAGAGCAGAAATGTATCCTTCAAAATACTGATTATCTCTACTGAATGGGCCTACATCCAATGACGTCATTGTCGAATCCGTTGAAGTGACTCCTCCTCCTTATTATCACTATTCATACTAATTGAATAAAGAAACCCCTCAATTTCAAGAAAAGTATTGATTTAGTTTGCTCATGTCTGGTGATACTAAATCAGACATGGGCAAACTAAGGCCCGCGGGCCGTATACGGCCCGTTAGACAATTTAATCCGGCCTGCCAAGCTTGTCCAGTAAATAAAATAATAATGCTTCACAAATCATTCATTACTTCTTGTCCATACATTCCACGTTTCACCAATAGATGGCGCGCTGACATTTAGGCTCGCAAGTCAAAAAGTTTGCCCATCCCTGGTCTAAATGGATCATCATCTGATTATCCGACGTAGAAAAAGAAAGTTGGTATCAGGGTTACCAAGTGAAACAATCAAATTGTTGGTTTTTGAGTTCGCCAGAGCCATCTTTTTGCTATCTCTACATTATAAACTCTATAGGCTGACGAATCGACTACCAAAGGGATATAAGAGTTTGATCAATTTTATTGATAAGTGACTCCGTTGGATATATTTTTACTTAATTATATAAAAAACATTTGATACCCTTTTTTGAACATATGTAATGATTTATGATAGGAATTTATTAAATAATAAGGCTGGTGGCATTAAGAGATTGATAGATAAAACATGTGAGTTTAGAGGCATATTGTAAAATAATAGAAACTAGAGGACTCAGAGAGTGCAAACCTCCGCCGATCCCCACCAAATGAATCACTTGGTCTTTTTGTCATTTGCCAATAGATGTCGCTCAAAGAGGAGAGCACAGCACAGCGACATCTATTGGCAGAGTAGGCTAACTCGAAATATTTATTAGTATTTAGCTCATTTTGCATCTTAAAGAAGCACTCAGAGATGCCAAAATTTATGACTTGTTCCTTTTGCCATTTCCAACAACTCTACAAAGTTTCATCCGAATCCGTTTAGCACTTTTTGAGTTATCCTGCTGACAAACAAACAAACCAACCAACAACAAACAAACCAACGCCAGTGAAAACAATACTTCCTTCGGCGGAGGAAACTAACAATAAGAAAATAAGATAAAAAGCAATACTTTTGATTTATAATAAACATTTTAGAAAAATATCATTCAGAATTTAAAAGAATTTCATATTGATTTTCATTAAATAATTATCCTGAGGCATATTCAATCTGCCTGGCAAATACACACCTTGTACGTTTTTATATTCAATTTGTTCGATTCAAGATTTATTATTATTTTGTAGCGCGAAGGAGGAGGAGAAATGACGTCTCAGTTAGATCAAGGTATATAGAATACAAGGTATGTTACATTTCGAATTTTTACTTAATAAACTTTACAAATCCCCGGCGTGCTCTCAGTCGTCATTGGTCCGACTTCATCTGCCGTGCTAGCTGGGGATATTTTTTAAATTTCCTTATAATTAAATATCAAGATGATTTACAAACAAAAATCACTAATATTTTAAAAGGAATATTTCAATTGTCATTTATTTAATACTAAGCTTAAGTACCCGGCATTTGCCCGGGTGACCAGTAACGTCATTTTGAGGTCATTTTGGCTATGTTTTAAAGGGTGGTCTACAATTTTTAAACTTATGATAAATTGATAGAATAAAGTCAATAAAATACTCCGGACATGCTTGAGGCTTAATATATCAAAGCCATATATTTCTTACATAAATAAAATAAAAGATCATGACAATGATTAAGATACATTTTTTCTTTAAATATTAACTTCTTAAAATGATGTATTATATAAAAAGCTCCCATATCGTTTGAAGCCTTATTATATACATTAACCATAGCATTTATAGATAGACCTTCAATAGATCAATACATATACTTTTTTGCGACAGTAATACAAAAATATCCAAGATGATAAAGTTATTTTAGGCAAGACCTTCTTCATGATTTGGAGGAAATAACATTTCCAACTTTGCACTGGAAACCCTTTTCATGATGTTTATCGTATTCATGAGTACATGTCAAATATTTTATTCAGAGCTTCTCCCTTCTCTTTCTTCATACTTCGGAGCGCGTTCAGCTATGTGGTTCCTGTGAGAAAGGGGATGAGTTTGAAGTATTCAAACTGTTAATAAGATTGGTGAACCCAATTGGGGCAATACAAAAACAAACAGTAGCAGTGTGACTACTCAATGACGTCACTGGAGAACGATTATAGCTATATATATATATTATCAATCAACTCTCTCTATCTATCTATAAATAAATTATATATATATATAATCGTGCTCCAGTGACGTCATTGAGTAGTTATACTGCTAGGATACATGCTTTTTTTGTATTGCCCCGACCTTATTATACAGACCTTTGGTGAAACGGGGGTGTAATTTATGACGTCATTTGGTCGGATATTTTTTTGCGAGGGCTTCATTTGCATTTCATAATTTAAAAACCACTTATGCAGTAAAAGTCTCCCTAGAGGTTACATTAGATTAATAAGTTAGAGCACCCCTAGGGAGCAAAAAAGAACTAACATTATAGCCAACTCCTATGCTATATATATATGTAGCATATATACTTATGAAATAATGCTTACAAATAAAACTTTTTTGTTTTTCATCCAATTTTAAAAATTTCTTCACATTTGCATTAGTCTCCCCAATTGGGAACAACTATATTAACAAATTTAAAAATAATAAAAATGCCAAAATCATGGGGACCCCCTTAAGTTTTTTGAAAAAATCAGTTTTTTGGGTTTCTTAAAAATATGAAACACTTGAGAATGATTTATTTTATAGTTTGTTGTCAGACTTTTTAAGCTCCTTCTTATGAACTTAATCGTTGAAATCTTTGAGTTCACCAGGAGCGGAGAAAAAACCTTTTCCATTTTGCCAGTTTTTATGCCAAAACTCAAAAAATTCTTAACCAAATTCATTTAAAGAAACGAACTTATTAGAAATGCCAAACTCTATAGTACTATTTTATAACTTGATGCGATCAACACAGACAACCCACAGAAGGCCCCCCAAAATTTAGGATTTCAAAAATATTCCGCTTCGTCCATGAAATCGACCTAATATTCAATCCCGGATTTGAGGCTCTTAATGACCTCGGATCCGGATACTGATAACATCAAAGTTGCTCCCTTTGTGAAGCTGAATATGATTGTGCAAAAATAAATTGCGAAAAACTGCAAATTAAAAAAAATCCGGATCCCGGCCCAAATATGTCCCGGAGGCCGGACATTGACTTAACCAACCTAGACTTATTTTGCAAAGCCTTCATTTCGTATTTTTGTTTTGAACTTTTTTTCGTATTAAAAAGTCACCCCAGAGGTTTTCTTGAATTTCCCGACAGGCCGGTCCGGTTTTCCGGGAAATTTCTTTGGGACCCGATTGGAAACCCTATTCTTGATATACTTTCAGAGTAGCTTTTTTTCGAAATGGGAAAGAATCAAAAGTTAAGGAAATGTCATAATCCGGGTCCGGGAGTTTCTAGATCCGGATTTTTTTCCGGATCCAGGTTCTTTGGGTAGAGATGCAGATAACTTTTGGTTTGCGTTCTGTCTCTAAAACATCTCACTTACGAACTATGGACAACCAAAATTTCCAAGCCTTTTTTCAGGCCTTTGCAAGGCCGCTAGGCCTTAGTTGTTTTATACCAAAAGATGCCTACGGCCAAATGCCCACAAAACATTTAATTACATCCTGAGCCTTCTAACCCTCAAAATCCATGCAAACCGCAAAACCCTCTCACAGACACAAATCTGGTCTGATCAGAATCTAACCTAGCCCAGAACCATCACAGTGTCAAGATGCATCTGTGTGCCAATTTTCATCTAAAACAGTCCAGTAGTTTGGCCGTGAATAGCGGTCAAACACACACCAAACACA
>CP045908.1:5664894-5687617 GCA_013387185.1 Caligus rogercresseyi
TTTTCTTAGAAATGAGCTAGTAGGTGGAAAGCAGATTTTTCTCATATCGAGAAATTGTATGATATGGAGGTTGGCCCATAAACGAAGCCACAAGGTCATTGCTCCCCAACCTATTGAAAAATCAAATGTCGATTTAAGTGTTGGGCTATTTCATGATTCCAAAATTAATGCACTCGAATATTATGTAGATAAAATCAGGACTATAAAGATTTCCGTAGTACAGCAAAAGTCCTAAAATATTTAAACGGTTTTGGAATTGCATTACTGTTTGTTCAACTACAACTCATTCGTCAAAAAAAAGACCCATCCCTCAAGCATATTACTCATGCTGATAGGGATCAGGTAGATTTTTTAAAATTCTTTCGCTATTTGGATTTAAAAATGGAAAATATTCAAAAGAAAATGGATTAAAGGGCTGACTTTAGAAACATTTCATGCCGCTCATCAAACATCATCGGGCTTGGCAAATTTAGTCAATTATCTTTTGGATGAAAAGGGGGCTTCATTTGTTGTTCTTAGAAAATTGAATTCAGACCCGATCGAACGTAGGTTCGGATGGTACAGGCAGTTCGGAGGGGGATTATTATATAAGTTGTCGCCAATTTTTGGAGGCAAAGAAAAAAATCATATGTCTCTACTCCTCAAAATGGAAGGTAGAAATTCAATAAAACATATTAAGAAAGTTTTCATCCAATGGAACTAAAAGATTCTGTTTTGAATATAGATGTACACAAAATTATAGCCCTGATCCCTTCTGATAGCTTTTGTAGGTTTAGAAATTTCAGAGGAAAATAAAAAATTTAGTCTATTACATTAGCGTTATGCTACCTATATTGTTCTTAGAGAACTGGGAAAGGATTGCCGTCAAACCTTTCTTTCAACACCGGGTGAAGTCGATTTTGATATCTGAGAAGAAAGTACACACACAAGAATTTCTCAACAAAGTAAATAGAGGTGTGTTAAAAAGCCAAGCGATTTTATGTTTTCTTTTTTGCACTCATATTTATAAATTGATGTATCATGTTTTAAAAAGCGAAGAAATATTTAATTTCCTAATATCCATGAGTCATACAAGAGCCATTTTGACTAGGCAATAAGGAATTATTTTTTTCTTCAATCCCTTGTAAAAAGAGAAGATTAAGAAATTTAATTTGTCAAGTTGTGAAAACAAAATTAAAAAAATATGAATAAAAGTTGTATTGTAATTTTTTTTTTTAAACAAGTACCTTATTTTTAGTAACAGTATTTTTATGGTAACACACACCATTTTATATACATAAACGTTTCCCTACCTACATATGAAAAAAGGAGGAAAGAAGAGAGAGAGAGTATTCCATGTATCTAGTACAGAATTCCTTGACTAGAGTTACTTGGACATTTTTATGTTCGTTAAGTCGCGCGTTAAACCTTTTTTATAAGGTGTTGGTAAAGAACAATATCAGGCATAAGTTGATAAGCATATCTTTTCCTCACTTCCGTTTGGAATGCCTGGCATTAGTAGGCCAACTTATTTATTTTCCCCATGAATAAAAAGGACTTATCATCGTGTAGATTTGGAGCGCTCTCATCACTCGACAGAAGATGCATCTTCCCTTTAGGAGGATTACTTGGTCTGTCTCATTTAGAAAATGTTGTTAGGAGGCTTGTACAAGGCTTTGTGATGCAAAAACGTGACGTAATTCATATAAGATAATTTATACCTTGTCATTCGTCCCGAAACTCCTTTATTTCCTAGGCTTTGAGACACAGAATGTTTATAGGGTGCTGTGTTGGTTTAAGGCAGACATGGGCAAACTAAGCCTGCGGGCCGTATACGGCCCGTTAGACAATTTAATCCAGCCGCCCGGGCTTGTCCAGTAAATAATGTAATAATGCTTCACAAATCATTAATTACGTCTAGTTCATTTAAATCCACGTTTCACCAATAGATGGCGCGCTGATATTGTGGCCCGCAAGTCAAAGTTTGTCCATCCCTGTTTAAGGACTGTAAAGAAGAACTCCTTCGATTCGCCGGCTTCCAGAAGTATTTTGTCCAAGTGTAAGGGAGATGCCTGTGTGGTTGTAAATCTTGGTCTCCCCTATAGCCTACCACGGACTGTATTTACGAGTTGGATTTATTTATATCTCCCTTTTCCTACCCATTTCAGCTTCATCAGTGTCCATAATTATAATCTCATGGACCAAATCCTCACTAATTCAGTAAGGATATCTCGATTTTGTCTTAGATTTTCGCCATTTTTTCTTTTTGTTTTCCACAAACCTCTTACCTGTACTTGTTATTACGTCAACAAATATGACGGGTAAAGAGATTCGACTATTCTTTTTGGCCAATTTTCCCTTACAACTTTTTTAGCACAAAAGCCATCTAGAAATCATAAGACTTTTCTTTTTTGATTTGTACCGTAAAGTCATATTGACAGCTTGTGAGCGATCAAAAAAAATAGCGATTCGAAAAATAGCGATCATAAATTCTTTGCGATATAACGATCAGGGACTTTTTTGATCACGATCTTATCAATTTAATTGCGATCAACAAAAAAAAATAACTATGTAATACCAGGCTTGTGAACGGAACGCAACGTTTTTTAAAGCTGAACGTTGAACACAAAAAATAGAGTTTTGCGTTCAGCGTTCAATTTTTCCAAACATTTCAATATAGTTTTGATTAAGTATTTTTTTCTGGGATATAAACAGGGGATGGAATATTATGAGAAGAACTTATAAACTACTCTCCCAAGAACTTTCTATAGAATAATAAAGCACTTTTTTTTTTTTTTCACCAAGTGACAAAAATTTACACACAATTGAATGACCTTTATATTCATTCATTCTTATTACAAAATAAACAACTTATTTAGTATTTAGGTATGCCACTATGTTGAAATAAGTTGAGATTAAGTCTGAATACGGGATATTCATCTGGGCTGAGGACTAGGAATCATGGATTTGCTCATTTTGATGGACTCGGATTCGTGGACTCGATAACTTAAATATAAGGACTCGGATACGAGGGCTCGAGAGTTAAAATCTTAGGAATCGGATAGGAGGACTGGGAACAGTATTAATTTCGTCAGCTTTTTTTATTTCGTCATGGAGCACAATTGACAGTCTACGAGCAAACAAAAATATATTTACAAGGTTAGTCCCTATACGCTTCCTTGTAACTAATTAGCATAGTTTGGTAAACATTTTATACTCGCATGTCACAATTGTTTAAGGATGTTTGATGACTATAGATGACGATTTATTATTTTGGCTTCTCCTGGAATAGCAAAAAAAATTAAGGCGCCATGATGGTCGCGAATGTCTCAACCAAAGTACTCTGAGGATGTAAGATCAATCATTTACCGTAACAGGACCCCCCCCCCCAGACAATCACCCCCTGGACTAGCACCCCCCGTGCCAATCCCCCCAAGGGTATTTACCCCCCGTTAGTTATATTTCTTATCTCTTTAAGTCCACTTATGAAGTTAACTCTGTTTTTAAGCTATTAATAAAATGACGTCACTGGTTAGCACGGAGTCATATTTCTTTAGAATTGGAATCTGTATAAATTAAATGTGAATAATTTTGCAAAATTCGTGTCTTAGACCTTAAATCTTAGCTATCTAGGTATGTACAACTAGACACTCATACAGCTTGTAACCTATCAACTCGAGATCTCTTGATGAAATCTTAGAAAATAGCTTAGGACCTATATGAGATAAATAAATACCCGGGGTGCTAGTCCACGGGTGATTGTCGGGGGGTGATTTTTGTCTGGTCAGCGGGTTTCAAATTATCTTTTTTTTAAGCAACAACAACAAGCTTCTAGTTGCTTGACCTTTGTTACAGTTAGGAAAAATTATATACAAGTTGGGGTTTGATCAGAAGTTCCCAACCTTTTTTCTTTGGTGATCCCCTATAGAAAAATCTCCAGTCTGGCGGCCCTCTTATGTAGTGAATATAGACGTTCTGCGGACCCCAGGTTGGGAACCCCTAGGTTAGATCCAGTCAACAAATTTTTATCATTTGAAAGTCGGCTCGAGCTCATTTTTATTATAAAACCCCTAAATAGTACTTCCATTTTTCAAAATTACACATTGTTATTTTTTAAATATTTGAACGCTGAAAGCTAACGGAACGCTATTTTTTTAACGCTGAACGGAACGCTAAACGCAAAAAAACTGAACGCTCACAAGCCTGTGTAATACTAATTCTAAGTAAAAATTTCAATATATATACAGTCAAACCTTTTAAGTATTCATCTTTATATGGCAGTCCAAAGCACCCACCAGAATTTACCCCCAGATAAATTAAGTATTATACCGATATAAACATACCTTTTTAAATGAACAATTGACACACCTTGTTTAACAATTTTCTATGACCAGCCTATGAGCTCCAACACTCTGGCTCCACCATTGACATATGTCTGCATATTTTTAGACAGGAGATGCCAGAATAAATGTTTCTCATAGCCTATGAGCTCCAAAACAATGACTTCTCGATAGACGCCTGTCTGTATATTTTAGGACAAAAAATATATCAGGATAGCACACACTGGCTTTTTCCATTTGTATTAGTGTGTATTTTGTGTTTTCTAAACAAATATTAGTTGTTGGAATGGATTTTGGTAATTTGGTGAACTAATTTATTACGACTTTGCTTCCACTCGTTTTTTTTTTGCCATCGTCATCTCTGCGACGTCTGCAATTAGATATGAATGATATACCTCCACTTTGAAAGTCTGGTGAAGATGTCGATTTTCTTCTGTCTCCAGCTGCCACACTGGTGATCCAGGGAGCCAAACCATCTTTCATGAGCCTTACCAATGAATACTAGAGCACCCTGAAAGCATGCCATATATCGTATTTGTTTATTTTTCACAAGCTGCGTCATTCATTATTAGTATAGATAAAAATATTTAAAAATGTGGTTTTGTGAATTGAAATTTGAAGTCTTTTTTTTACTGTAATTCAAATGGTTTACAAGCGCCGGGATATAATCATATGCCAAAGGACCCAGAAGTATCCTTTTAATCCTTCCCCTCCCCCCCCCCCCCCCAAAAAAAAAAACACCCTTCAAGAAGCATCTATCAGCTGACTCCTGTTAAAGTTTGAACACGCTGGATCTTTTAGTTTGTGTTTGACAGTCTTTATGAATTTTGTGGTTCCATGGCATAATTTAATGAATGACGCTACTGCTCCCTCATCCGCCGTATTTAGCCCAGAGTGACTATTTCTTGTTTCCAAACCTTAAGAAATGGCTTGGCCATGTCTAGAGTTGAAGCTGTGGGTCAGAGTAACCAGCTCTCATTTTTTCCAATAATATGAATGTAATTTCATAGCTAATAGACATTAATAACTTTTTATCAGAGCTGGATTTGGTAGAAAAATCTACCGCCGGTTCGATATTCGGTATATATCTTCTACCGATAGATATCGATATCGGTAGATTTTATTATATATCTACAGTATCGATCGATATTCGGTACGGTAGATTAGAAAGAGAGAGAAATTTATTTATGTATCTGCTTTTACTTGTTCCTTTGCATTTAATATCGGACAGTTATAACAAAGGACAATTAAATACATCATTTGTTAAAAATTATTAGAAATTACTTGTTATTTAATACATACTAATACATATGTAATTACATATGTATGTACTTGGCTTTTGTAGGAAATGGAAGGCTATAGATTTTTTTTTCATTTACTGTCTCTTATTGTCCAATATTAAATGCACTTTCAGGTACTCTAGTATTCAATGCATAGCATAAGCTTATATTGAATATCCATTTATGTATCTGCTCTATAATACTATAGGTTGTAGTTGATTATTTATTTTGCAAAGTTCAGTTCTTCACACAAGGGAGCGCTGGGCAAAGATGTTGAAAGATGTTTCTCAGCTATTGAAGGGAAAAAGCTCTTTATATATTTATGTTTCTATGTGAATGCTACAAAATTCATACTTTCAAATATTGACAATCGGTACGGTATTCGGTAGTTTCTACCGAATATCGTAGAATCGGTTCGGTATTTGAAATCTACTGTCAGTAGTATCGAATACCGATATACATTCGGTAGTCGCAGCTGGGTGATTCCACGTCAACTGTATACACCTCACGGCATGACCATCACCGATTTTGATGATTTTTGGTACACTTATTAAGGGTTATAGGATAACACCTTGTGCAAAATTTCAGGTGGCTGGGGCTCCCAGGGGCCATTTTAGAGGCACGCAAAGTTTTAAAAAATGTCAAAAACCCGTGCCCATCTCATACTTCAAAAGACGATAGCTCCATTCAAAATGATCGGAATTTTTTTTTTTTTTTTGCATCAAAATACTTAAACATATACAGCTTTCCTTTGAGTACAAACACGAAATAGTACAGGCAAAAATAAAAATTTGGCGCTTTAGCGCGTACTTCAAAAGGGCGCCCCTGCCGGGCCGTAAGATTTTTTTGGCCAATTTTTTTTTCTGAAGGTAGTTCTCGAGTGAGGTGTAATACAGTTGACGTGGAATCACCCAGCTCTGCTTTTTATACATTTAATCCTTGATTACGGTTTTATTTTTATTAAATCTCTATATATCATTTGCCGTTATGCTTATAATTATACTCTGTTGGTGCTAGCGAAGACCTTTGTTATGAGGATATAAAGGATCCAATGAGCTCATGGATTGAAAGTGGACCCTTTTGGATTGAGCTTCTGTCGATGTTGACGACAAGATTCCTACCACTGTAAGCACAAATTTATTCGTAAGGGCGTTGGAAACTGGCATAAACCTACATGTATTATAATAAGCATAATGTTCCTTGAATAAATATATATATATAAAAGGCGAAAAAAGTTATCTCAACACTATCCATATTTATAATGCTAATCTATTAATATACTTTAATTGACAATGTTTTGAAAGGCTATTTATTAGGAGGTTACTCATATTCAACCATCAATTTGAGCATCAACTTCTTCCGATGAAAACATGTTTCCTGGGATACGCTCTTCTTGGAATGTTTCGTAGCCAGAGCAATGAGCTGCAGCATTTCCGTCTGAGTAACCCCGGGAGCAGAGTTGGTGCAAAGCTTCAAACACTCTTTCCCGAAGAATTCCTGGACACAGGAGGCCGGACCTCATCCAGGGAGGCCTCTGGTCGACTCCCAATCACATCCAGTAGCTCACCAAACTCCGGAAGCCCAATGAAGGAAAAAGATCCGTACAGGCATGAGTCAGACACTTTCCATCTGGCTTAGCATAAAGCCGTTTTTCAGTATTCTCTCATCTTGTATGAGGGATATTAGAGCTCACAAGGGTATTGGGTGGAATTTTTTAAGGGGTAGGGCAATGGAACGGGGCTTAGGACTGCCCACGCAGTAGACGGTTGTAGGTGTTGACTTCACGGAAGCGTGAGGGCTGAAGGACTAAATGCCACCATCCTCCCGAAGAACCCTGTCATATCTCCGACCCTTCTAGCTTACCAATGATGCTCAATTCATCATCACTAGGCGGCGTCTCCTTCTTCTTCTTGAAGCGTCCTCTTAGTTTTTTAAAATCAAAAACAATTTCAATTTCTCTCCGTTTGACTCTAATTCTTTCGTTGTTGAAGCCTTGAGCTTCATGAGTTGAATAAGGGAGTTTGTGTCGTTGAGGGATCGTTTTTCTTGGTGGGTGGCTGCTCAGAGCGTGAGCATTCCGCTGTGGTCGAGACTCGGCTTTTGGCAAATGAAGTCCCACGGGCGATGAGTCTTTCCTGAATTTCCCGGTTGCCCAATCGTGTAAGGAGGACATCTTAGTATTAATGGAGTCTTCCTTGGAGGAGTTCACGAAGGAAGATTCGGACCTTGGGGCGTCTCCTTGAGAGGAGTCGATTGAAGCAGGGTGGATGAAATGAAGAGTTGTTTTGAAAGGGGACACGGGCTACGACACATGATGGGATGATCTATGACCTGAGCAGAGGGAGAGTCTTTTTGGGGAGTTTTGCGTGGAGTCTTGAATGTAGTAGAGTCCTTCTTAGGGGTACGGGGGGATTTATCCAAAGTTCTTTGCTGAGATGCTGCGGCTTTAACCGGTGTGTTGAATATAAAGGCTTCCATGGAGGTTTGATGAGAGGCAGATTGAGAGGGAGACGTATTCGGTTCAGGTCTATTTGATAATATAAGGCTCCCTAGGATAATTGTCCATGGACCCAAGGGCTTCATTACTAATTTCTTTGCCCTGGGTGTTAATGGAGTTGCTACTGGAGTCCATGCCATAGACACAAGGGACTCTTTATTGTTCATCCGTTTAAAGTCTTCAAAGGGAGCGTGGGAGGGATATGAACTAGTATTTTCCTCTCGTAGCGGGTTCATTAGGATGATTAAGGAGTTCCATGGGTTCATAACTCGCCTTTATATCACTTCCATTTGATAGACCTTTGACGCCATCATCCCTCTGTTCTTCATCTATCACACTGTTTTCGACGGGCTCATTAGAAATTACCTCCGCCAACTTATTATCAATCATCTGAAGGAGAAAGTCTTCATGTTTAAGAAGACGGACTTCTTGCTGGCTCTACATTGGCGTCCAAGTCCTTGAGAGGAACGCTTATCCTAACGAGGCAGATAGGGTAGACTTACCCTCTTCTTCACGGGCTCACCACACAGTGCTTCTTTATGAGTTTAAGGAGCTTGGGCAGTTCTATGGGGCGGCCGTTCACGAAGATGAAGGATCTGTCATTGCTGGAGCGGCAGAGGTCTTGGGGTTTGGGAGAGCCAGAGGTCCACGATATGCCGCTATCATCCCTTAGGGAGATTTGATTCCATTTGTCTGCATGGACTTGCCCAAAGTGCCTATGACGGCGTCACGGAATGTCTTACAGGCGGGTCGCTGGAAAATCACAGACTAGAGGGGAAAGAGGAGAAGTTAATAATGTGGATATAGTGAGTGTGACAATAATTGATTATCATAAATTAGTGCATAGCGACCATGACTAGGAATGGAAATCTGGAGGTTAGCAATGGTTTTTACAGATTCCCTGACTGTTTTTGGTCGTGAAAAAGAGAGAGGGTAAAGAGAGGGATAGAAGGAAAGAGAGAGTGAGAGAGATAGAGAGAGAGAAGTTTCTTTCTCCCTCTCTTCCTCCTCTTTTTCTCTCTCTCCCTCCTCTTTACCCCTGTAAGCACGAAAGGCTAAGCTCCACATTTCCATTCCTATCTATGACGAAGCTCAATTCATCAACAAACCTTTCATTTTGAAGGGGAACTTTCAAACAAGTAATAGTCTCTTCTGTATAACTTTTACTTTTCCGCATGATTGCCAATATAATATATTGTATGAAAATATTGGACTTAATCAGATATTTATGGAGAGGATAGTGTCTTTCATTTGAGAGTGTATTTATCATTTTCTATATGAGATCAGTATAAATAAAAGTCTAATCATAAGTAAGATATGTCGTCTGACAAGAATCAACCAATCAATGCAAGTTTTGAGATGCATGTTTTGTTTTTGTGATTCCAATTGTTTATCCAAGGTCGTATAATAAGATCTGGGCAATACAAAACAAGCACGAAATCCTAGCAGGTTGGCTACTCAATGACGTCACAGGAGAACCAATATATATATACATATGATTTGTTCATTTCTCCAAGTTTTTACGAACGACAAGGTAAAGTCTATCGTTCGTCGTTCGTTTTTGGCATTAAAAAAAAGATTTTTCATTTTTATGGAAAATTTCCTTTCTAAAAAAAGTTATCACTTTTTTCAGAATGGCGAGAAAAATTATTTACTAAAAAATGTCTTTATTTCAGAATGATGAACGACAAACGAAATATGAACTATTCAATTAAAAATAACAATGAACGATAACTTTTGGTGAATGACAAACGAACGACAATATTTATGTATCTGCTATATTACTATTAGTTGTAGTTGTTATTTATTTTGTAAAGTTAAAGTGCTCCACACAAGGGAGAGCTTCCACTTTTACCTTAGTACTTAGAAAACAAAACATAAATTTCATGAAAATATTTGTTCATTTTTTTATGAAACAATATATAATATACTTCTATCCAAATATCAACTTACGATGATGTAGTACAAATTACTTTGTTTATATTGGGCAAAGCGACAGTTGAACAATGTTTCTCTGCTATATCTTTATGCTCTATGTCAGGGGTCGGGAACCTATGGCTCGCGAGCCATATATGTCTCTTTTGGGACTGCATCTGGCTCTCGGACAAATCTGAAATTTGTTTACAGTTTGTCGTTTTTTTTAAAATTAGACTGATTTAAAGAAATAGAAAAGTAGACTTACTGAAATCTAAATGTTAAAATTTTAAATAAGCTTTCGAATATTAAAAGTGATTTACGTATTCCATTCCGTCTGTTTTTTCCCTCACGCTGAAGTTCGCAGGTGCGTCACATCAGCCAATAATAGCTGTCCTTTGTACTCAATACATTTTTTTAATCGATTTTTATTTGGTGATAGTTGACAACGGCGACGTGGTAGTAAAATTACATCTGCTTTATTTAAAATTCCAGCTAGCTAACAGTTGTGTGCACAACGAAGAAATGGCTAAGAGAAAGAAAGATGACGTTACCGAACATTTCAAAATGAGTGGACTGAAGAATTTGCATTTGTGGGAGAGGAGGATCAGCTTTGTGTCTTATATGCAATTACAAATAGCAACCATTGGTAACTGCTGTTCGTGTTACCTGGATAGAAAGAAAAAAAGAAGGGAGAGAAGTGAGCAAAATACTCTCTCCCTTCTTTTTTTCTTTCATCCAGGTAACACTAACAGCAGTTACCAATGGTATTTGTATATTCTCATATCAGAAGATTATTTTTTGGGGAGAGTACGTGCAAAAATGGATTTGCTTATATCTCTTAAATATCGCGATTTTTAGAACACCAACTATCAAATGAAAGCTTGGTTAACCAGCTTTAATATTTTGGTATACTAAATCATGTCAATTTAATAAGTAGAGAGTTATATGTACATTAAAAAGCCTATCTCGCGTACAAAATGACGCATATAATGGATTATAAATGCGTCAGAGACAAAGTAAAATTTTGAGAGGATACCTTGACGCAATCTAAGAAACACATTATGATTTATTTTTTTCATAATCGATTTCTTATAGGTCAATACAGGCTCTGAATCATATGATGTAAACTCAGATTGTACTGAATTCTGAATTGATAGAATGCAACCAAGGTCATTTTTGGATTATCATCTAAATTTTTACTAAACTTAAAAGTACTATTTTACTCTGAAGCGAACATCTAACATACGTCTGGTAGTAAATTAGATTTCCTTTAAATTAATAATAATTATTGAAGTCTGTAACGTCCACCATTTTGAAGAAATTTGCTGAAACTATATTTTTACTAAATTTCTAAACTTTGACCTCGTTGCGCGACCTCGTAATGTTGACCGATTTGTTCAAACTTTGTATGTCGTCTTCTTTATCACCAAGAAACAGAAATCCACAATGTTGCTAACATTTCAAACTTTTGAAAAATAAGAACAACCTAATATAATATATATATATATATATATATATATATATATCTATATATATATATATATATATATATAGATATATATATATATATATATATATATGCTGGGCATGTCAAAATTCCTACACATATTAAAAACGTTATAAATCGAGTTTGCGTGAACCAATTTCAAAAAATCCAACGCAAGCTGAAAACATTCTTTTATTTGAATATCTTCTTTCTCACTCGTCAGCAAACAGCGTAACAATCGGAACAAGATTGCAGGGGTGCTATTTGCCGGCAGCACCCCTACGGAGATCGCCTTCACGCCCCACTGTCTACAATGTCAAGAACCCCCGTGGTCGGCAGGACCTTGAGGCGGAGGGGGGGGGGTCCTTGGAGTTGAAGAAAAGGCCCTTGCTCACTCCAAGATGATGGCGGTCCATCTTCTTGGCAGCCAAAGACTCCTCAATGACTCAAGTCTGCCCTGCCAAGTGAATCATCATCTTCATGACGAGAAGACATGGAAAAATGGATCCCGTGAGGAACAAGCAGAAGGATCCCTACATTGCCTTTGGGAACAAGATGATAATGACCCTCCTCCCAATGGTGTTGGTTGACACCCCCATGTCCTTTGCGTGGGCCGCCATGGACTTGGTTGGCTCGGCCTCCACGGCCATTTTGACGTCCTTGCAGTTAAGAATGGCTTCCGGGGGGGAGCCAGGCTTCCACTCAAGGTCCCTGCCAGCCACAAGGGCGTTCTTGACATCGTAGGCAGTGGGCGGACAAGTTCAGCGTGAAGGCGATCTCCGGCGGGTTGCTGCTGCAAACAGCATCCCTGTAATTTTATTCCGATAGTTACGCTGCTCGCTCATCTTACGAGTGAGGAAGAAGATAGTTAAATAAAAATGATAAACTCTATCTTTACTTTCAGCTTGCGTTAGAATTTTGGAATTAGTTTTTTCGCACTAATATATATATATATGTATATATGTAGCGGATTGACCTGCTTAATAACTGCAGGTCAACCTACCACTTCTTATCTCACACCTCAGCAGGTTCTTATCTAAGTACTCTACCTGCGGCTATATAACTAGCGGCAAGATTTTAAATAAACACACTCTTTCACTTCATCACTGAGTTATCATTTCTCTTCCTCCTTTGCGCTACATATATATATAACATATATATTAGGGTTGTTCTTATTTTTCAAATGTTTGAAATGTTAGCCATTGAGTGGATTTTCTGTTTCTTGGTGATAAAAGAAGACGACATACAAAGTTTGAACAAAATCGGTCAACATTACGAGGTCGCGCAAAGAGGTCAAAGTTTTAAAAATTTAGTAAAAATATAGTTTCCCGCCAATTTCTTCAAAATGGTGGACGTTACAGACTTCAATAATATTATTAATTTAAAGGAAATCTAATTTACTACCAGACGTATGTTTGATGTTTTTTAATAAAACAAAGTTTTCAGTAAAAACAAAGCAAGAAAGGAGTGAGTATTGTTAGCTTATTTCATAGCTTTTTTGTATCAATTAACTTCACTCGCCTGTAGAAGATGACTTGTTCGCTTCAGAGTAAAATAGTACTTTTAAGTTTAGTAAAACTTTAGATGATAAATCCAAAAATGACCTTGGTTGCATTCTATCAGTTCAGAATTCAGTACAATCTGAGTTTACATCATATGATTCAGAGCCTGTATTGACCTATAAGAAATCGATTATGAAAAAAATAAATAATAATTTGTTTCTTAGATTTGCGTCAAGGTATCCTCTCAAAATTTTACTTTGTCTCTGACGCATTTATAATCCATTATATGCGTCATTTTGTACGCAAAATAGGCTTTTTTAAAGTACATATAACTCTCTACTTATTAAACTCACATGATTTAGTATACCAAAATTAAGCTGGTTAACCAAGCTTTCATTTGATATGTTTGGTGTTCTAAAAATCGCCATACTTTAAGAGATATAAGCAAATACGTACTGTCCCCCAAAAATTGATCTTTTGATATGAGAATATACGATTACCATTTGGTAACGCCAGTTAGTGTTGCCTGGATAGCAAGAAAAAAAGAAGGGAGAGAAGGGAGGAAAATACCCCCCTCCCTTCTCTTTCTATCCAGGTAACACTAACACTATTACCAGATGGTAATCGTATATTCTCATATCAAAGACAATTTTTGGGGACAGTACGTATTTGCTTATATCTCTTAAAGTATAGCGATTTTTAGAACACCAAACATATCAAATGAAAGCTTGGTTAACCAGCTTTAATATTTTGGTATACTAAATCATGTGAGTTTAATAATAGAGAGTTATATGTACATTAAAAAAGCCTATTTGCGTACAAAATGACGCATATAATGGATTATGTATGCGTCAGAGACAAAGTAAAATTTTGAGAGGATACCTTGACGCAAATCTAAGAAACAAATTATTATTTATTTTTTTCATAATCGATTTCTTATAGGTCATACAGGCTCTGAATCATATGATGTAAACTCAGATTGTACTGAATTCTGAACTGATAGAATGTAACCAAGGTCATTTTTGGATTTATCATCTAAAGTTTTACTAAACTTAAAAGTACTATTTTACTCTGAAGCGAACAAGTCATCTTCTACAGGCGAGTGAAGTTAATTGATACAAAAAAGCTATGAAATAAGCTAACAATACTCACTCCCTTTCTTGCTTTGTTTTTACTGAAAACTTTGTTTTATTAAAAAACATCAAACATACGTCTGGTAGTAAATTAGATTTCCTTTAAATTAATAATTATTATTGAAGTCTGTAACGCCCACCATTTTGAAGAAATTGGCGGGAAACTATATTTTTACTAAATTTTTAAAACTTTGACCTCTTTGCGCGACCTGTAATGTTGACCGATTTTGTTCAAACTTTGTATGTCGTCTTCTTTTATCACCAAGAAACAGAAAATCCACTCAATGGCTAACATTTCAAACATTTGAAAAATAAGAACACCCTAATATATATATATATACAGTCAACTTCAACTAAGTCGATTCTCTCGGGATTGCAAAAACAATCGACCTAGGCGAAATTCGAGTTACAAATTTTGATTACTAAGTAGAAGAAAAATTCGATATACAGGTAGGCGTGTGTGTGTGGAACTCGCTTCCTTGCAATACACAGTGTGAACGGCAGGCACAGTGCATGCGGGCTGTGTTTTGGAAAGTGAGCGCCCTCTTCGACTTATGCAAGTTATTTTCTTGTTTATGTATGTGTTACTGTCAAAATATCTGTTCGACTTAGGCGAAATATCGAGTTACAAAAATCGACTTGTACGATTTTATTACACACATGTCAATGGAGAAAAATGACTGACTTTGATTATTTTCGAGTTAGCGACTTTTCGACTCATGCATTTTGACTTAGCGAAGTGACTGTTATATATATATATATATATTCGTTCTCCGGTGACGTCATTGAGTAGTCACACTGCTAGGATTACATGTTTGTTTTTGTATTGTCTAGACCTTATTATACAGACCTTGGTTTGTCCAGGAGAAGGAGATACCTTTTTCAAAACCCTAACCATGTTTTTCTACAACAACAAAAAAGATAACCAAATCAACCAGCCTAAGGAGTCTTAGAATGTAGAACACATGGAATCTAGAGAATAAAAAAGGAGAAATGATGAGAGTAACACCTGTGACGTCCTTTCAAAGGACTGCTGTCAATAAAACATAAATAGAATGACAATCACCGGACATAATGTAGCAGTTTTCACCATTTGAGGTCATTTAACCTCTTCAAAACGAGTGATTTTTTTCCTTTCATTTTTCAGTAGAGCTGTCCCATCACGTTTTTTTTTGCTCCCGATCTGATTCCGATCATAAGAATCGAGTATCGGCCGATCACATAATTCCCGATCCGATCGCTTTTTTTGCTCCCGATACAATGCCGATCATTTCTTATCATGTTTCCCAATCAGATACTTTTTTGGCAATGCCTTAGAAAAAAGGGAACTAAAAACTCAATTAAAATGTCCCAGTTTCTTTTTATTATTATTACCATTCATTCCAAAGTGGACATATTCATGCTTGTCACTGCATTAAGTTATCTAACAATAAACGCTTGTACTTATTCAAAAAAAAAAAATCTTCATGAATGTCTAGCCTGGCGCCAAAAGAAAAGAAAAGTATTTTTCATAGACTTGTACTTTTTAGAATCCTTTTTGATGGGAAAAATTCCTTGCTAAAAAAAAAAACGTCGTCACTTTCCGAATAACATTCGAAACGAAACACTTATTAATTTATAACTAAAAAGATATCGGACGAAGCGATATCTTCTTGCCGATTACAATTCTTGAAAATGACGTGATCGGCTCCGATCGATCGGGACATCTTTAGTATTCAATTAATATATTGGCCAATTCTCAAGAGAAAAATATTATTATTGCTTATTAAGCAAAAGGAATTTGATCATCATTCACTATTGGATGAATCATCAGTCACCACCATCACTTTTATTTTTTTAGCTGAATCTCTTATAATACTGCTCTAATTGTCTGCAGTCTATTTTAAAATTTAGTGATTACTTAGGGACATCAAAGCTGATAAAACTGTTCCCGAGGCACCTTTAAGTTGTATAAAAATTACAATATCTCAATATTGTGACTTATGAAGAGTCCTTTCACATATGCCATCACAATATATGTTTAATTCTAAGGCAATCAGATAGAGCAAAAAATGTTCATGTCAAACTTGGCAAAATTGTTAATAGTAGAACTACATATGTATATTACGTATATTTTAGCGTGACTAAATATACAAAAATGTAACATTTTTCATTTAAATTGTTTAATATGGTTTAACAAATTATATATATATCTATTACAAAAACTCATTTGGACTATTGTTTAATTTTAATGGTTTCGCGCCGAAATGGCTCATACGGGAGGTATTCCTGGGCCCAATTTAAAATATTAATAGAAAAGCTCCCAAATGTATAACAAAGGAAAGAATAGTTCTTGTTCCCAAGAGAGGAAATGGAACCTCATTCAACTACTGGAGCCTATCAGGGTCCTAAACAACTCCTATGGAATTATTTGGGGCATTTTAGTATGAAAATGAACTTGAGTTGAACAAAAAAGATTGGCTCACCTCAAAAGGGCTTTCTGAAGGGCATAGAAGTATAGGGGATGTGTCACGCAATCTGTACAAGCACGGTGGAGTCCGTAAGAAAAGGAACAGATTTGGAGCCATGATATGAGGAATGTACTTTCAAAGGCTTTTGACTCTATATCTCATTCTCAAATATTTCGAGCTCTGAGACATCTTCCTCCCAAATCATTTTTTAATCCAGTTAATCCTCAGTGAGGTCAGAAAGCAGGCATTCGGCCATAAGAGTAGTAGCCTCTCTTCTTTTCGTAGCGGCAATAGAGGAGTTATCCAACTGGTACAAATAATGAGGTTGTTTGATGTTTGGTTAGGGGGAACCAGGCATCTAGTGATCTATATGCTGACGACGTAACCCTTACAGTGGTGCAACGCTCGGAGTT
The DNA here is from genome assembly GCA_013387185.1 of Caligus rogercresseyi. Taxonomy (NCBI): domain Eukaryota; kingdom Metazoa; phylum Arthropoda; class Copepoda; order Siphonostomatoida; family Caligidae; genus Caligus; species Caligus rogercresseyi. The sequence goes on from CP045908.1 coordinate 5,681,892, forward strand.
ACAACTATAAAGAGAGTAAAGTGTTTTTAATATGTTCGAAAAGTTTAAAAAGAGGTCTGGGTTGGAACTGAACCGATCAAAACATTCATTATTCCGATTGGATGTTGGAATCCTTTGGAAGGACAATGCATAAGTCTTTGTTCAGTAAAAAAAATCAATATTAGGGATTGACTGGTGCCCCGAAGGGATTCACAACAAGAACTGGGACACATTAGCTTCAACTATTGGCAAACGCATTACCTCGTGCAGGACACTAATCTTAGAGGAGGATTGAACCTTATGACACTCAAGTCGTCCCAGTTGTTTTGTATAAACACCGCATCTCCTTTTATAGCGGAAAAAGCTATTCAAGAGGGAAAAAATGATAATCAATATTTTTAACAAGATATATGTACCTAGATGCCATAACGAGACCTATGTCCCTACAGAGCAGGACATCTGTTTATGAGTGATCTGCCGTCTGCGGTTCTTCCGTGCAGAGATCGCAATTGGGCTGATGTTCTTCCATTTACTCAAGTAATGCAAGGCTTTTGTTGAGCCATTACAGAGATATGGTTAAGTTATTAATGCAATAGCAGAAGTTCGTAACTTAAGCGCTGAGTTTGCTGCTTTGCAGTGCTGCGTATTAATATATGAGCAACTTATCATTAGCTGTTTTTATTTACCTTCGAAGGTTGTGACTGGCCAAGAAGGGTTTTCGGCTGCTTCATCAAAGAATTGATTGATCTTTGACTGCTTTTTTTGGAATTCGTTTTTGTTTAGAATTATTTTTAATTTACTCTGGGTGATTCCAAACTTTTGCAGTCGTTGTCAACTTGGGGGTTGTTTACATCGCTGTACGGTGTGGCCATTGGTGTGTTGCTGTCAGCATTATCTTCTTTCCCAGTGTCCTCATTCGATACTCCACCAGTGTTTTGTGTCAGTATTTACGGTATCTCCTTCTACTTCAGCGCCCTTATTCGAGATGGTATCTGTGCTCTCGTTGGTGGCTAGATGGTCGTTAATGGTTCCGCCTGCATCAGAAGTCTTGTTAATGGTTTGACATGGTTCTTTTCGGACCTTCCTCTGTTCCGTGTTGCCCTTCTTTGTCACTGTCTCCCTCTGTGCCTTGATGTTTGTCCGTTAGTATTGCTTCCTCATCCTCAGTCTCTTCACTTTGCTCCACAATGAATGCGTTTCGAGGGTCTTGGAAACGCACTTTACATACTGAGGCAATTTTGAGGGTAAAATCCACAGTTTTTAGGCCTTCAAAAGATTGATTGTCTAGGCAAATGTGGAGAACCTTTCCCAGTTTTGTAAGTTCTGATCTTACATTTCAACCACTCCTTTATTCCAAGAATGGGCACTGATGTGCAATAATTTTACTCAGGATTCCATCCCCAATGTTACCAGTAACACCACGAATGAATCCAGTAAATCTCTTTTTTTCCCTTTTTTTCTTCCTTCATCCTCTCTGCCTCTAACCAAGAAGTGGACAGCAAAGGGTATAAGTTTTGATTATCTTCGTACATATTGACCCGAAGCTTCGTCGTTTACATAAATTAATGCCCTTCTATTAGTATTTATGTCCTTCATAGTTGGGTATAAATTCATTTTGAATCGACAGACAGTGAACGTAGTCTGTGTCCAGAATTTTTATTACTTTGTTCCTTCAGAATGGAATGTGGGTCACCGTTCCTTCAAACGATGACAATTTCATTTGCCTCTTTAGCAATTTCGGCATAGAGGAACTTTTTTTATGTTTTTGTTTAGGCTTTTGAGGGCCTTGAATTCTTTTAGAAGGTGGAGTTTCCTCAGTGTGCCCTCTCTCCTTCTTTTTTTTTGTCATGAGGAGCATCTTTCAATTCTGCTTCTTTTTGGTTGAATTTAACGTTTTATTTTCCTGTTTTGGAGGATTTTTTGAGCCTTTTCTCTTTTACCACATTTGTCGTGTACAACAGCTCCCATTGCATACTGGAATTCTTCTTTGGATCTTCCAAGTACCGGGATCCCAATTGGAATGAGCTGGTGGCTTCCAATGTTTTATTAATATCTATTTATGATATTTTTCCCACACCTCAAGCACACATGAATATGTAATAAGTATGAACATGCACAATAGGGTTGTTCTTATTTTTCAAATGTTTGAAATGTTAGCGACTTTGAGCATTTTCTGTTTCTTGGTGATAAAAGAAGACGACATACAAAGTTTGAACAAAATCGGTCAACATTACGAGGTCGCGCAACGAGGTCAAAGTTTTAAAAATTTAGTAAAAAATAGTTTCCGCAAATTTCTTCAAAATGGTGGACGTTACAGACTTCAATAATAATTATTAATTTAAAGGAAATTAATTTACTACCAGACGTATGTTTGATGTTTTTAATAAAACAAAGTTTTCAGTAAAAACAAAGAAAAAAATGGAGTGTGTATTGTTAGCTTATTTCATAGCTTTCTTGTATCAATTAACTTCACTCGCCTGTAGAAGATGACTTGTTCGCTTCAGAGTAAAATAGTACTTTTAAGTTTAGTAAAACTTTGGATGATAAATCCAAAAATTACCTTGGTTGCATTCTATCAATTCAGAATTCAGTACAATCTGAGTTTACATGATTCAGAGCCTGTATTGACCTATAAGAAATCGATTATGAAAAAAATAAATCATAATGTGTTTCTTAGATTGCTTCAAGGTATCCTCTCAAAATTTTACTTTGTCTCTGACGCATTTGTAATCCATTATATGCGTCATTTTGTACGCGAGATAGGCTTTTTTAATGTGCATATAACTCTCTACTTATTAAATTGACATGATTTAGTATACCAAAATATTAAAGCTGGTTAACCAAGCTTTCATTTGATATATTTGTGTTCTAAAAATCGCTATACTTTAAGAGATATAAGCAAGTACGTACTCTCCCCCAAAAATTGATCTTTTGATATGAGAATATACGATTACCATTTGGTAACGGCAGTTAGTGTAACCTGGATAGGAAGAAAAAAAGAAGGGAGAGGAGTGAGGACAAAATACTCCCTCCCTTCTCTTTCTCTTATATCCAGGTAACACTAACAGAGTTACCAGATGGTAATCGTATATTCTCATATCAAAAGATCATTTTTTGGGGAGAGTACGTATTTGCTTATATCTCTTAAAGTATAGCGATTTTTAGAACACAAAATATATCAAATGAAAGCTTGGTTAACCAGTTTTAATATTTTGGTATACTCAATCATGTCAATTTAATAAGTAGAGAGTTATATGCACATTAAAAAAGCCTATCTCGCGTACAAAATGACGCATATAATGGATTAAAAATGCGTCAGAGATAAAGTAAAATTTTGAGAGGATACCTTGACGCACATCTAAGAAACATATTATGATTTATTTTTTTCATAATCGATTTCTTATAGGTCAATGCAGGCTCTGAATCATATGATGTAAACTCAGATTGTACTGAATTCTGAATGATAGAATGCAACCAAGGTCATTTTTGGATTTATTATCTAAAGTTTTACTAAACTTAAAAGTACTATTTTACTCTGAAGCGAACAAGTCATCTTCTACAGGCGAGTGAAGTTAATTGATACAAAAAAGCTATGAAATAAGCTAACAATACTCACTCCTTCTTGCTTTGTTTTTACTGAAAACTTTGTTTTATTAAAAAACATAAAACATACGTCTGGTAGTAAATTATTTTCCTTTAAATTAATAATTATTATTGAAGTCTGTAACGTCCACCATTTTGAAGAAATTTGCGGAAAAACTATATTTTTACTAAATTTTTAAAACTTTGACCTCGTTGCGCGACCTCGTAATGTTGACCGATTTTGTTCAAACTTTGTATGTCGTCTTCTTTTATCACCAAGAAACAGAAAGTGCTCAAAGTCGCTAACATTTCAAACATTTGAAAAATAAGAACAACCCTAATGCACAAACATGACATATAAATGTATGGTAGAGGTTGAGTGATGTTGATTATATATTGTTCCGTCTCTATTTTCTGAGGAAACATTTCTCATGAAGGAAAAAAGAGGACGAAAGAATTTCTCTTATCTGTAGTTCAAACGGTTTTCGATCTCGAAAAACAGGAATCCAGAAGGTTGAAGAGTGTCTTAGGTTCAGTAGACGAAGCCAATGTCTCTTGGAAGTCTATTTAATCGAATAAATAGGTGAGAAAGCGCTGTACTCCTAAGATATTATTTATTTTCCTGGACGACACAAAAGACGTGTTATCACAATACATAGGTACGTACGTCATCTTAATTTAGAGATATTACATATAAAAAAATATATCAATAAACATTTTAGTTTAAAACTAAATCTCTAATCTAGCAGCACTATATACAAAAATTAATTATTAAAAAACATTTAGGAAACAATATTGTAATCAACATAAAGATATAATAAATAAAGTTGCAAATATTAAATAAAATAATAAATTATTTTTATTTTGTTCGTTATTTTATCGTTGTATTAATTTAAGATTAAAATGTATTTTTATGTATTTCATATGCAACGTCTTCGACTTTTATATAAGAACTGAAATACAGGGGGGGGGATATATTTCACTTCTATATTTTAAGCCAAGAAGAATTATAAATTCCTTTTATATATTAATTTTATTTTCACCTAAGAAACAATAAGCCACTCACCTTGTCTGATGATAGAATGAATCTTTTGCAGGATACACCAGAGAGAATCCAAGGATGAGCGTCTCAATGTCCTTCAGCTCACTCTTCTTCAATGCAGGACTTCGCTTGTATCTCTCTCTCCTCACAGGGGTCCTATGAAAGAGCTGTTTGGCCGAAACGCTCGTTCCAGTGCTGTTCACGGCCCTTTAAGGCTCTTGAGGACGTTTCCTGAGAGTCGAAGGTCAATAGGGATCCCAGAGGAGAATCCGAGGATTTAGAGAGAATTTCTAGTTCGAAGGAAGACTCCCGAATAGCATGGAGGGCCTCGCCTCGAAAACCGTAGGTTGTGAGGGACTCCAAGTCGTTGAATCCCACAATCTTTGATGTGTAATGGTTCTTTATCATGAGTGGAATGTCGGCCTCTGTAAAGAGGAGGAAGAAAAAATTTATTTCAAAGTTTGAAACGTATATATTTTATTTTAAAAACCCACTTTATCAAATGAAGAAAAAATGGTCAAAATATACAAATAAATCCTGAAAGAAAATGATAAAATTGGGATCGTAATAGATCAGTGAAGGCGATCTCGACTTTCAACGACGAGGGACCAAGTTCGACTCACGAGAGGGGAAGGAATTATAAACTAATTTTAAAGGATTCAATATTTTAATTCATACCAAAATACGCGAATAATCAACGATTTTAATTCGTTATTCTAAAATGACCAAAAATTTAAATGCAACTTTTTGTAGTCGTCTAAGACACCTACCTATATTTAGATATGTTCTCTAAGATAGTGATATTTGGATGCTTGGGGGAAAAACCCCTATATATTTCACTTAATACGCAAATCAATAATGTCAGTGGAAGATTTTTCACTTAATGAAGCAATCCGAAGGAATGTTTTTCCTCCCTTTTAAAGGGTATTTTGATAAGGCATCAAACTTTAATACATCATTGGATTTATATTTACACAGATGAAGGAAGCTTTTTTCAATATTATTTAAATATAATGGTCTTAATTCAAATGCACAGCATGTCAAAGGAGTTTATTGATATTGAAGAATCAAAACATTTGTATTTATCAAGATAATTAGTCAGCATTCAATACATTTGCTTTTA
>CP045908.1:5687717-5727805 GCA_013387185.1 Caligus rogercresseyi
ATTGGGATTCGATGGGGAGAATCTACTATCATTATTCGTTTTAAAAACGTTTTAAAAGATACTTAAAAACATCACATGAGTACCCTCTTTTTCCTTTTTCCTTCTTGAAACTACTACAGAACCTTTTTAATTATAAATATGTAATAATTTGTGTATTGTATTGATCGCGGATCCAGTTTGTTTTCTTATATTCTGATGATCTCATGTCTTATATTTTAGTATACTGTATAATTTACACGTTTTTTTGTTCTTCCTTTTTGGTTATTATTATTTGTTGTAAATATTTCACTTTAGAACGCCTTAAATATAGATGGGGACTGATGTCCTCCCAACATATAGATACAGTCCACTTTTATTGAGGCCCGTCCCTGCCTTTAAGGGAAGAGTTCTTTGGAATTTTTCAACCCTAGAAGGAGCTGTTATTTAAAAATGTTGGTGCGTCAGCACTTATGTCATTTATTGCCTAAATATTATTTGACGAAAATTTGCAAAAACTCCAAAGTCTAAATTGATCATAGCTTAATTTAAACTATTTTTTTTTCCAAAATAAGCAATAACAAAAAGTTTGTGCTTCATAACGAAACCTTTGACACCTGTACACGTCCGATTTGTAACAATGCTAAGATTTTTAAATTAGATATTCGTTTTCACAGCATCAAAAAATGAACCAGAATCGCTGGGACTATGTAAAAGAACTAAAAAGTGGCTTCATTTTGGGCGGTCTATATATATATAAATACATAAGAGAGAGAGAGAGAGATTGTTACAAATCTAACGATTGAAAGCTGTATCGATATTTGGTAGATTCTTAATATAAAATGGATATTATCGATGAACATAAACAAGCAAACGGTAACAGTATTCTTTATTTTTATTTTTTTTAAAGATCGGTATCGATAGAAGAAATCTACCTCCGGTAATATGATCTACTGATATACCCAGCAGTAGCGTAACAACATATGTCTGGGGGGATGAACAGTATAAAATTGATTGTAGAGAAATCAATATTATTTTATTTGAAATATTTCCCTTCAAGGGCTTAGTTAAGAATTCATATACTGTTCAACATAGACATACGAAGATAAAGAAAATGTAACAATAAGGAGAGTAAAAGAATAAGTGTGATTTCAATCTTGAATGTTTTTACACATTTTGTAATTAATTGGTCCTCATTCTATGGGACTAAATAATGACGGATCCTGATATAGGAGTATTGAGTTCCGGTGTAGCGGACAAATGATGAATGATTGTTTTTTGCTGATAACTCCATATTTATTAATTTGATTAAAGTAAGACAACAACCACATGAAGGGTATCTATACATTAACTTTTGTAAATAGACCTTAATGACATGTATCCTACCTTATAAGAAATTAAAAAATGAAAAAAGTTGATGTAGTATCAAATATATTTATAAAATGAAAGAGAATCCTTAAAATATTTGTGGTTATCAATAAGTAAAATTATGGGTACGGTTACCTGAGCTAGAAACAAAGAGAAACCACACTTCAACACGCCATCGTGCTAACATTCCTCACAAACTTCTCTATTATTGTACTTATTATAGAAGAAGAAGGAAAAAGTATTCGTCATCCAGAGTGCTCCTGCCTTGTTCTTATTATTGTTATTGTTTACATTGATTCATCATTGCTTGGGATCAAATTTCTCTAATGGGAGTGGACGGGTGGCATGATTCCAGTCATTATATTTGCCCCGTCTCGTCTCATCCTCTTCCTCAATGATCGGAGGAGGAGACGAGACGTTTGGGAGCTCCTTCATCAATGTGGTCGCTCCTAGCACTGACTCGGCTCATGAATATGTTCAACGGGACTCGCGGATCCAGATCCTTCTATAATAAGTACAATAATAGAGAGGTTTGTGAGGAATGTTAGCACGATGGCCGTTTGAAGTGTGGTTTCTCTTTGTTTCTAGCTCAGTAGGAGATCAAAGTAACCGTACCCAAAATTATGATAAAAATTTCTATATATTTTTTTTTATTTTTTTTTGTACACGCGTACAACAAGTTTATCCATTTTAAAGAAACACACAACAAATCATTCAACAATCAATATATCAAAAAAAAATCCAAACAGATTCTACTGACCTGAGGTCAACATTTGTTGGTAAGGAATATCAGCAGATAATCCCTCCAAAAATGTCTTAAATATTTGTGGTTATCAATAAGTAAAAATTATGATAAAATTTGTCATTACATTTATTGTTTATAGATCTTTTATTTTAATAAAAGATAGATGAGTAATATAATTTATTTTATAATCAACATGATGACTGTTTATAATAAATATACAAAATGCATTCAACAAAAGAAAGAATTCGATCCGACAACACAACGAGTACAAGAGTCAAATGGAGCTTCAATGTACGATCAAAAACATCAATAAAAGGAACAATGGCTATATAAAAACTAAGGAATAAACGATATATATTTAAACCTCAACGAAATGATTGGCTATTTGTTATACCTCATTGTATCTGAAGCAACGATTTTTAACCGCACATAATTTATAACTATATGTCATTAAGCTGATAAGTGAATAGGGAAAGACTGAATTAAGCCTTTAATTTTTGGGGGATCACTTATCCGTCGTTAAATCAATGTATTATAGAGTCGATAAAAGTTATTTTGCTTAATATAATTTTAAATTTTCCTGTAGACACAAAAAAAAGGTAATTGATTTTATTTTAAAAAAAAGTTATTTAACAAATGAAAGGTTTTGTTAGGTTTAGTCTTCTGCCTTCATCCCTATTTACTGTTCCCTGCAAAGGAATAAAGTGTTTAATAATAAAATATCGCGAGATTGTTTGAAATTATTCACACAAACCTCTTATATTTTTTATAAAAAATCTGCAATGAACGGAGGGACGTGATAGTTGAACAGGGAGTATGGGGCGGTCCACTATACATAAGAAGAGAACGATTTTCCGTATAATGGGCTATTTGTAAGAGCCAGCTCTTTCGTAGATCGGTCTCCTTACCAGATCCTACGGTTTTCTGGACTTCCATCAATAACCCCTTGTCCTTGACGTCAACTCAGACAACTAAGAAAAAAAGACTAAGAAGTCGCAATACATTAATTAAAAATATGATTCTATGAATACAAAGCTTTTCTGACTAGCCGATAAACGTTTCTTTTTCTTTCTTTTTGTTCTCCTTCTTTTTTCTCATTTAATTAGATGGATACATATAATTATTTTCTGTAGTAACCTCCATTGATTCCCTTCTCTTTCCCTCAAATGGAAGCAAGGCCTCGCCACAGTCACATATATGAACAAAGGAAACTGACGGAAAAGCACACACACACACGCGCTATCAATATCATTGATGGCAGGGTCACGGAGATCTCAGAGCCTAAACATCCTAAAAGACAATGTAAGCCTTTTTGTTATGTAATAAACGGTTATTGTAGACAGTTGCAGCAAAAGTAATTCCTAATATTTTGTTCTTTGCAACAAATATTATGTACTAAATTATACTAAAATATAGTTATTTTTGCATATTATTCGTTTAAATTTTTTAATTATGATTCGAATCATAAATTGAACAAGGTTTTTGTCTATAAGGTTCGATTGAGTTTTTTCTCAGAGGATATAAATAGGCCTTACATACATTATTAAAATGAATCAATCGAACCATTGATACTTTTAAGCAGGGCTGTAGAAATTTGGAACAAAAACAATGCCCTATATACCCAGAAATATGCGGGGGGAAAATGACTAAATATGCGAAAAAAGGTTAAGTAAGCAAAAAAAGCTTTAATATGCTGAAAAATAATGTATATGCTATATTAATAAAAATTATGTCATGTAATCATTTTTCCACTGAAGAATGGGCATATCTTTTATATGCTTCTCTGTCAACCCGGTTCGCTGGTCAGACAAAAGAGACTTTAGTTTGGAGAAGACCCTTTCGCAGTCAACAGAGGTAATTGGAGCGCACAAGAATAGGAATGGCAATTTGGGATCATCTTTGAGCTCCAATGTCTCTCTCTTTAGAATTCTGGAGTAGAATTTAATTTTTTCGAAGTCCGGATTCTCTCAAAGACACTATTCAACTTGCTGATCAGGTGCATCTGCGCCCTCTCAATGATTCCAATGCTCTCCGTCAGTGGAAGATGCTCTTGAAGGCTTGAAATGGCGCGTACCAGTTGAGTAAAGTTGCCCTTCATCGGACCCAGCAGTTTGGGTCCTTGAACATTTTCTTGGCTATGACGATTGCCCAGTTTTCGTCATTGAGAGATTCCATGAAGTCTCCGATCCCTAGAATGGTTGCAGTAGTAGCATGCCACTTCGAGCCAAGTTCCTCACCTCGTCAGGCAAGGCTCTGGGACAGGAGGAACTTAACCGGAAGCCGTTCAAAAAATAGCCAGGACCCGGACCGTTCCTGATATATATATATATATATATATATATATATATATATATATATTATTATATATATATATATATATACTATTATATCTATATATATATATATATATATATATATATAAGATAAATAATACTGCAAATATGCGATAATATGCAGAAAAAGCCAAGTATGCGCTATAGCGTTAAAAGGTCCAGAAAGTTTATTTACCAGATTCCTACAGCCCTGCTATAAGTAGCTTAAATGCATTTATTACAGCCCTAACCTAAAACTGGCCACAGCTTTCTCAATTGACATTTTTTTTTGTCTGACTGGTTCGATTGAGTTAATTCTGTGAACATATAAATAAACATTACTAAAATCACTCATTCGAGTCTAGGAATCTCTTTCAACAAGGTTGATCAGAGTTGGGCATCTGGGTAAAATGAACCTCCGCCCTCAAGTGTCAGACTTAAACAGACTTTAATGATATCAAAAGAAGCTTTATACTTTTTGTCATATCTATGATTGCAACATTCGGCAGTGGTCCGAAAATAATCCAAATAGATCCCCAACTGGAACTATACATGTATTTTTATATAAATGATAAATGCACTCGGACTTTGAGGAAATGGAAGGCAATAGCAGAAAAATTATTTCCTTAACTGTCTTTTGTTAGTCGTTGCCCGATATTAAATGCGCTTTCAGTTCCGGAGTTTTTTATTAATTTTGCAAAGTTCAACTTCTTCACAGCAGGTGACAACGCTTCAAGTTCTAAATGCCGATTGGCATTCGGTAGTCGCAGTTCTGTTAGATATAAAATTAACTCCCCTTCCACTTCATTAATGGTATGGTATGTCTTCGTTTAGAGAAACCCTCAATACCTAACTGGGATTTTTTTTAATTTACCGATTGAGAGATTGAGATCCAAGGTTCTATAACTTTGGAGCCACGATCTTATTGGATAGCCAAGTATGCCAAATAATTCGAGATAAAACAGGTAAACAAAGGTTTTATTGGTGTATTTACTTTAAAAATATATTAATAAATATATATGAGAGGTTATACGTCTATTGTAGTATAAGATAAAAAATGTATCTTCGGATATCACGGAATTTGATTCATTTCTTGTAATTATTGTTTTATAGTTGTGTAACTAAAAGAGAGAAAATACTCATGCTTCAAATGATGGCTTGGTATAAAGGACAGCCTTAACTAGCTACCAGTTGGTGGAAGGCTACAAGTATTCTCTTGGTGTTGGCATGGAAATAAGTAAAAAAGGACTTGACTTAGAAGTAATCCTCTTGTTACCTCCGCCGAAGGAAGTATTGTTTTCACTGGCATTGGTTTGTTGGTTGGTTGGTTGGTTTTGTTTGTCAGCAGGATAACTCAAAAAGTGCGGAACGGATTCGGATGAAACTTTGTGGAGTTGTTGGAAATGCCAAAAGGAAACAAGTGATTAAATTTCGGCATCTCTGAGTGCTTCTTTTAGATGCAAAATGAGCTAAATACTAATAAATTTTAAGGTTAGCCTACTCTGCCAATAGATGTCGCTGTGCTGTGCTCTCAAAGAGGAGAGCACAGCACAGCGACATCAATTGACAAATGACAAAAAGACCAAGTGATTCATTTGGTGGGGATCGGCGGAGGTTTGCACTCTCTGAGTCCTATAGTTTGTAATGTTTTCATCATTAAATAAAAACTGAGATATGATAAAACCAAGGACCTATAAATAACTGGACACTGGAAGAAAAATCCAACCGACTAGAAGATTTCAATAATGCAGTTAAAATGCCTGCCAAGCGAAGTAAACCATGAAATATACACTATATTGTGAAAGAATACTATGGAATAGAAGAACCCTATAAAAAATTCACTAGTGATGCCAAGCTATGCTGATTCTTTAGAGAGAAAAAAATATCATTACGTCACTGGTTTTTTTTTTTGCAATGATTCCTGTATTACTCGATAGGGCTTGGAATTTTGATTACTTTGACTGTTCAAGGGCTAATAAGTATTCAATTCTTCTACCTTGTTTCATCGGTTGCTCCTGACTTCAACATTGATCTTAATGTTTGCTCTTATTCAGTCAGTCAGGTTAGTGTGGAAAATTTCCTTGCATATTCTCAAATTCGATTGGTTAAAAAAAATTATAAAAACGAAAAAAATATGTTGGTACAATTAAAGATACTAGACGAATCCTACTCAATATCATATAATGTCCACATAACAACCCGCTTCTTCATATCTTCATATTAGGCCGAAGAAAAAGTGTTTTTTTTTATTGGATCTCTACTAATGGAGGTATTCATGTGTGGAAATATGGCATTAATAGTGAACTGATATCATGCCGTTTATGCTGTTATACTTAATATACTGTATATAGTACATATAAATCATGTCCGAATTTTAATATCGTTCGGAGTATGCTTTCATAGAGTTTGTTTATGTTTATATCCGAAAGAAAACAGGAACCATAAAAAGAGATAGAGAGTTTATTCCTTACAGATGTATCTGTGTGTCCATATAAACAAAGTAATTTGACCTACGTCATCGTAAGCTGATAAAAGAGATAGAATCTATCTCTATGATTAGGCTTGGCAGTGTGAGACACTTTTTCTAGAAAAGGTAATTGTTTATATATTAGGAGTGGTTTAGGGTAAGTTCGACCCGAGGAACTCGAATCTGAAGTCGGATTTCCGGTCCGAGGTCGCATTTCCGGTTTGCTGAAAACACCATCAACGCATTTAAATAGCTTTTTTGAAGGGTTTTTAAGTCTTATAATACTCGATTTCTGCCCGCCTGTCTGGACAGACGTTAAACTAGTTGGATTTAAGAGGTGTCGAGTCCAGTTGGAGGACTAACAAAATACCCAACATAGGCAGCCATCCGCCTTCCCCTTCCCGCCTTCCCCGCCTTTTCCCCCTTTCCCCTATCCCGCCTAACAAAAACTAAATAACTAACAAATTGCAATGAAACACTAAGATTTTTTTCATTTTAATTTATTCATATTTCAAAGTCAGTCCCATATGTAGAGGCAAGGAAAGACTGATCCAATCGACGTTGTTCCATCACTCGAGCATCTAACAGATCCTTTCGTTCGGCAGGAGTAGTGTCACAGTCGGTCATCCACTCAGCAATGCGATTGACATGGCCAATGGTTAGCTGGACAATATTGCCAAGTTTCATCGTGGACTTTGATAAATCAAAGTATTTGAGCGTGGCGAAACTTGCTTCTGTCGGCGTGTTCGACCAGGCGAGTTTCTCCGTATGCGACACCAAGCCCAATTCACCAAGTTGAGTAAACATGGCAATGTCCTTGTCCAGTTTGATTCGAAGCTGTTCGATAGCGCCAACTAAATGGCGATTCACTCTGTTCTTTGCGGATCGATTCAATGATGCAAAGGTATGGCCAAGGCTGACTGCTGCTGTTGAAACGTCTTGATCGGTGCCTTCCTTCAGTGAGTCGATCAGTGGCTTGACGCTAGTAGCCTCATTCAACTTCATTCGTTTATGATCGTGTGGAGCCCGCAGTAAATTGAAATCAAGGGCGGTAATCCTTGTCGCTCAGGCATGTTGTTGAAGTGGTCGACGATGAGTCTATGGCTTTGACTTGCGAGCTGCCTGATCTGATTGGATGTACTTCAACTTCAATCTGAAGGACTCAAACTGAGGTAACAACTCGAGACGGCGAATTACTTGGTCGGCCAGTTGCTCTCCATTCTTGGCATCCGTTTGCACCATGTCAACAAGTGTATAAGTGCCCCGAACTGCACACCATTCCGATCGCTGACATCTTTAGAGGCGCTCTCAAAGCCGTGTCGTCAACAAGTATCCCAACATGTCAGCAGCCAGGATGCGTTCGCTAATTTGTCGCTTGATGAGGACCGTAACCTTTTCTGACGCCAATCGTTCAATGTCCTAGTAGAAGGCACATCATCGGCTTCAAGCCCTAGCTCAAAGGCCACCAGTTTCAACACATAGTTGCAGTGTCTACCAGCGACTCCGAACGAAACAGCTTGTAGTCCAATCTTCTCCATTTGCCGCTGGAATTTTTCACTCCTCCAGACCGTAGCTTTTGGTGGGTGACATCGTTTGCCAAACAATGACTTTATCGGGTCAGGTTGGCCTGACTTAACACATTCTCCAGTCGAGTCACCTCTGCTCGCGCCTCATCCCGTTCAACCGTGGTCACAGCCAGCTTTCCCTCCAACTCCTTGATTTCTCCTGTAGCTTGTTGACAGTGATTTCCTCGGGTTCCTCGTACATGCTCACATCCAAATCGTCTTCGTCAATAGACATGTCCATATTTATCCGGGGACGCTTGGCAGCTCCAATCTCGAGACCATCAGCCTTCTCAGGCTTACTGTTCAAAACTTCAGAACTTTGTTGAGTAAGTTCCCCTTATTGTCATGGTCCAAGTCGAACGCCTCGAAGATTGCTTCAGCAGCGACCTTCCCCTTCTTGGACTGCCAATTGCCTTTACGACAAGTACTGTCAAACTCCACTCGACTTTCGACCAATTTTTTCTCTTGAGTTTGCCATAAATGTCTTTTCGTGAAATAAATACCATCTCTGATTAATGAATTATATATAAAGAAAATCACTTCGTTCACAAGATTTTAAAAAATTCTTTTAAAAATAAAACCTCTTTATTTTCGTATAAATTTCATATAATTTCATATAAATCTAGAATTAATCGTCAATTAGACACTTTTTTTCGGTAAATCTGAAAATTTTCTATTTGCTGAATCACGCTGAGTCTTGAAACTTCGCATACTTATGTGAAATTGTACTGCGCGTCTTTTAAACATACTTTCAGCGTTCAGCGAGCATCAGCTCGTGTACTTCCGTTTCGATTTCCGGTTAAAAGTCACTTTTTGAACTTTTTTTTCCTTTTTGAAATCAGCGGGGAAAACTATCTTATAAACCACCCCAATAATGGAAATATCTTACTTCGTCTAGAAATAAAAATTCTCACACTGCCAAGCCTATCTATGATCAGCTTACGATGATGTACTTCAAATTACTTTGTTTATAGTGGACACACAGAATCAGCTGAACGATGTTTCTCTGCTATTGAAGGGAATCCGCTCTCTATATCTTTATATATTTATGCACTTTTAGTTGCACTTCTGCGGGTGCACTTCTTTTCACGAGGTTTTCGCCATCCTATTTATGCGACATCTTGTTATTATTGACATTTATGTCGGTGAATAAAATATGACCCCTTTATCCCGTTACTTTGTTTACACAGCAGGTCTTCCAACCTCTCCCAGTTTTTTCATTGAATGCCGTCTTTGTTTGCTGCTCGTACGATTGTTTTTTCGTGTTTTGTCACAATCTGCTTATATATCAGACCATCAGATGAAATGATGTACGTTTAAACACAATTAAATATGCTCTAAAAATAATAGAGATTTCCCGTCAAAACTTTAGACATATTTGAATATTATAATGCGTATTCAGATCCACACAGATGGTACTGTGGTTCCATTGAACTAAATAGGCAAACAATCCCCAAAAGATTAATAGTTTTAGTTCATATAGAACTGCGAGGGGGACTCGGACGTTTGTCCGTAGGATATGGGGTCGATAGTTAAGGATAGGAAAAATAAGTTCTTGCAAACTCATTCATATACATATTTTTCCTGTTGGTTACAGAGTTTTCATTCTTTTTCTATGTCCGATATTCAAAGTGATGATCTATTTATCGACAGGATATTAGACAAAATAAGTTTTCATATTATTAGCTGTTGATATATTTAAGTAATATTAATGTATGTAATATTATTCTCTTTATTTCTATGTCTATTGTAACCAATAAATAAGTTATTAACTAACCAATATGTGATACTTGAGGAGTCCATTCAATGGATTCACCAATGACGTCATCGATGTAGGCCACTGAAAAGAGACTATTAGTATTCCTTGATAATACTCTTATCTATGAATTGATGTTCACTTCTCAATAGCGGCAAGTGAAAGGATACTTTGTTACATAATACCAACTGTTTTTTGTTTTTCCCTCTTCTTTTCTGTCAACCAATCACGTTTCTAAGAGATTATCAAATTGTTATCCTTAATTATTCTCCTCGCCCACAGAGTCCCATCATGGAGAGCGACACATTTTTAAAGAGCAAGGAGACTGGCTCATGAACACATGGATTTGCAAGATCAATCCCGAGACCCGCATCGGCCAAAAGCTATACACTGTCCTCATGCTCCTTCTTCCGCTACTCCCCATCGCTGCCCTCATCATCCAGAACGCCACTTCCCTCAATCATCTCCTCAAATACCAACGAGAGGTCGAGCAAAGCCGTAACAAAGGGACGGCGCAACACATCTCGAAAATTCATCACGAATTTACAGCGTGAGCGCTCCGAGGTTGCCTTCTACATATTTACCTCTGGAAACAGTCCCTGGGACTCAATTTGTCGGAGCGATTCCAAATCACGGATGCGGCTCTGGATATGACGCCTTGGCCAGGGATCAAGGTAAGATTCTAATAAACCCTAATTGAACATAGAATGCCAAAGTAACAATTGGTAGATATATCAATGGAACAAACCTTAGAAGGAAAGAGTGATGAACGTAGAAGATATATACTAAACTAGAGGCATGTATACTCTCAGAGAGTGTATACCTCCGCCGAAGACGGGAAGACGGAAGAAGTTTAAGCTACGTCACTGGGTTAACATAGTCCTGAGCTGATAAATGAACAATAATACGTCAATGAATATTTTTTAAGCGTTTGTTCTTTCCTACTCCCTGAATAGAGACCCCATTTCATTATTATTAGTAGTATATTTTGCTCATTTTGCATATTAAAAAAGCACTTAGAGATCTCAAAATTAATCACTTGTTCCTTTTGGCCTTTCCCACAACTCCACAAAGTTTCATTTGAATCCGTTCAATACTTTTTGAGTTATCCTGCTGACAAAAAACAAACAAACGCCAGTGAAAACAATACCTCCTTCGGCGGAGGTAAAAAGTAAAAATGGTTCCACCAAACGAGCGTTTTTGTACCAACAGTTCTAACAAATAAATAAACCAAAATAAACTATGATTATAGTTTCTTGATTTTTCCCCCATAAAAATGGAACGGAAGCGTCACATTTGTCAGCTCACTTTCAAATAAAATAGTGAAAATACTTTTATGTTATTTGTGTCCCCTCTTTTCTTTTTAGCTCTCTAATAAACATTATTTCTGAACTCTTTAAGAGTTGCTGTGTGCATCTTTGAGAGTACGTTTAATCAAATATATTTTTTAGTCAGGTCAGTTATACACTGTTGTCAGAAAAAGAAGAAAACACAAGAGATGGCAATAATGAAAGCCTCCATTGTGTATTGAAAACAATGGCGAGAGACCCTCTTTTCCTTGAATTAACGCTACTAAACACTACTCAATACCTTCGTTAATTGACGTCAAATATGAGAGTAATTGTTCATATTCGTTTGTCTAAGGGCAATGTGTTTTATCAAAAATACACCTCGTTATCTGATGTTCCGTTAATCTTATTTGATCATGAGTTTGATTATTTAGAAATCCCTTTTATTTATTTATTCTAACTTAACTCCTTACCTACTCACTTTGTTGATATTACTTTACGGGGGAAAGGGCTCGGTAACAAATGGTAGGCGAACCAGATGTGATTTTTTCCATTCCTTCCTTTGGCTCTAAGATGTATCCAATGAATCAATAGTTTTATTTCCAATAGATTGAGCTTTTGTCATTGTTTGATGATAGTAATAATTCGAATGGCGGAAGAAGTTTATAATTTTATAATGTATATTACAAACTAAAGTATATATTGCTTACGCCAAACAAACTACTAAATCATCAACATATGACTCTCTCGGTAAGAAAGCCAACAGTTTAGAGGACATATACCTTACTTTATCCATCGTTCTCCCATCATCTTCCCGATGTATAATTTGTATTAAGTGGATTTATAAGTGCAATTTTCTTCATCTTTTTTGAATTAATGGCGGGAAAATATTTGCTTCACAGGTCTCAGAGGAAAAGAACATGTTCACCTCCAAGCTGAGGTTTCAGATACGCCACGGAAACTTTCGCCAGCGCATTCTCAGGATGAAGAGGACATCAACTCTGTTTTAAACTGGTACAACTCCGTCAACTCTGTGTTTCTGAATCATTTATCTACTGGGATCAAGACCACGAATAGCAGTACAGTTTGGAAGTATCTCATCGCCTACGTCAACCTACTAAGGTAGAATTTGAACAAGTATCTAAATTGGATTAATAGTCCATATTGCATTCAAAATCAGAGAGGTCAAAGACGAAACCTGAAGGTCCGTAGCAATCAAAGATTCTAACGAATGGCTTAATTTGTTGTGGAAAATTTGTTAAATTATATCCCAAAGACATGAACAATCCCTCAATCATTATAAGGAACAATGTAAGAGTAATGTCTGCTGTAAGTTATTATTGCTTAACTTGCAATAATGATAAGACAATTTCAACTTGTGATAGTCGATGATAAATTCAAAACACACACTTTCGATAGTCGATAAACGACAAAAGGATAGCATAAAAAATAATTAGGAATAATATAAATGATAATGTATTAAGTGACTTTTTCTGAGATTCAATCCATTCTCGAAGTATGAAGACTCGTTCACTTCAAACATTTTTTCTCAGAGAGATGCAATCAATTTATAGCTTTTTCATGAAATCATCTCTAGATTTATAATTTCCTTATTTTCGGGGACAAGCGATAAGTGATGAAGGATAACTTTTTTTCTTGCCTATTTGCTTCGATAAAATTGCATCCTTTGGGATGTGAATGAACATTATTACAGATCTTTTAAATGGACTCGAGTTGACCTTTCCCTCTCCGCCCTATACATTGAGAGTTAATCACGCTTTTACAGCCTACGCTAACGCACGACCTTAAATTTGTCTAAAAAACGAAAGATGACTGATATCTTGCCAAAGATTATTTGCTTTCCAATTTAGACTTATAGACTTACGTATGTGGTGGAGACTTTCAACTCGCTCCTGATCGCTGTGGGTGACTTCTGACTGTTAAAAATCCCAATACGTTGGTTTGTAGGTCGGATTGCTTTTGTTATTTTTACTCCGTCTTAATCAAATTAGCAATTACAGAGTACTTAGATTTTGTATCTTTAAAATTTATCACATATATATATATATATATATATATATATAATATATATAATATATATATATATATATATATATATAGATATATGTATATATAATATATATGTATATATATATATATATATATATATATAATATATATATATATGATATATGTACACTACAATAATGTATCAAATGTAAAATATTGAATGACGCTAATGTAATTTCAGGTAAGTTATTCCAATTCAATTCGATCGCAATATAGTGCATCTTTTGTTTGCATTACTATTGCCATAATCCTTAATCGATAATGCAACATTTATTCATGTATTTATTTATATGTATGTGCACAAATTAAGATGGATAACGACTTACATCATAGGCTTCTCTCCCCCCCCCCCTTATCCTATCAATGCAAATAAATATATGCAAGCTACTGATTTGCTACTACTATTAGTGTTTGCTCTATAAAAAAAATGTAGGTCACAAATTGTTCATAGAACATTCAAAGGATCAATAAAATTGTTAAAGAAACTAGTAATTGGAGTTTGTATGACCAATAAGATGATTGGTAATCAAATAGTTTGAAATATGGATAGTGCATTTAGGAAGACTGAGTGTTTACGAGAGAGAGATAAGTTGCCGTTTTTAGTATTTTTGAATTAGTAGAACTAGGCGTTATGATATCAAACGTGAAAGCCTTGCAAAAATTGATTCTGGGTACATGATATTATCGTAGATAAATGGAGTTATGGGAGGTTTTGGAAGAGATTCTAGAAACAACAAAAAAATCATGTTCAAAAGGGTTAAGCTTTATATAAGTTTTACTTGTGTATTTAATCCATACGTTACTATTTCCAATAAGTTTTACATTATATTTTTATATTGTAATTATTGCTCTAACGATTAGATTGAGTCCATATCTGAAAATATAATAGCATTATATGGATTCCAAAATATTTTGTTTTGTTAATAAATCATATTTAAAGTTTTTACAACAATAAAAAATCGTAACCAGAAAGAACCGAAGTAGGGCTTTATCGACCAGAAAATTTACTATTGCAATTAATTAATACGCATAAACAATTAACATAATTTGAATGGTAATCCATCTCCTTTATCAGATGCATAGAGAACTTAGGGATAGCGGTGGCCTACGGCATCCGCTACTATGGTATGGGCCGCATCACCAACGACAACTACATCCAATTCATCCGCCACATCACCCTGGGAGACGAATACTTGAAGCAGTCCCAGAACTACGTGCCCAACATGCGCGATCTCTACCAGGGCATCCAGAGCAAGGGGTCACTACGCCGTTCTTCCTTAAGAGCCGAAGGCCGTCCTTGCCCAAAGTGCCGCAAAGGCCACACGGAGGAAGCCCTCAAGTTCTACCAGGCGACCTACGGATACACGGAGGGGCTCCGAGGAGCCATTCGGGACCTACGCTTTCGAATAAAGGCCATTGTCGTGGACGAACTTGTGGCTGCGAATCGGCAGCAAGCCCTGGGGATCACTGTCCTAATATCTGTGCTTATCATTAGCCCCGTCATCATTTTTCTGGTGCGAAACGCTACCATGACCATAAAGTTCTTCTCCTCCACGATTCGGAAAAAGGGAGAGGAGCTCATTGTCGAGAGGCAAAAGGCAGAAACCTTGTTATTTGAGGTAGGTTCCCCAAAAAAGAAGGTGCCTAATGACGTCATTACATAGCCGACACATTTGATCATTTTTTTGTATTCGCCAAAGTTATGTTTTATATCGTGGCACAGTTGTTGTTATGGACGTCACAGGGGAGTAATAAATAGTAGAACTAAATACTCAAAGGAGTTGCAAACATTTAATCAATGTGACAAACCATGGGCTTAGTTCTAATTGAAAGATCATTATTATTCCTTTAATTGTCACTCCTGGCTAGTGATTTGGATTTATAATCTCTTGAGGTCATGCAACGTCATTACAAAGATAGAAACGTAGATACAACTTCAATATATTTAATATCTATATCATAATTCACCAATCTCTGTCCGTCCGTCCGTCTGTATGTCCGCACGCTATCTTCTCCCACATTTATGGTCAGATTTGAACTTTGAATGTACCTATGGAATCCTTGGGTCAAGACGGACATAATAAAACTATTTGCAAAGTAATGGGACCAGAAATGAACCAGAAAAATCACCTTTTCTGATTTTACTACCTTCTTTTCAAGGTAAAGAGAGGAAAAAAGAAAAAGAAAAAAGCATCTAATGTGACTTAAAACATATTCTTTGTACAAAGTCAAACTTTTTATGAGGAATGTTTATATAAAACAGAAATTATTTAACTCATTTGACATTTAGAAACTATTTTATCTCCACAAAATCCAGATACAAATTTTAAGAAACTTATGTAATATGAACATATGGGCGCCGTAGGCACCCAAATAGGCGGGTAAATTATTATTTATTAGGCTATACAATTTATAGGCTCAAGCAACAATAAAATGTCGAGTGCCACTGGATGGATAAAGGAATCGGTATCATTTACAAAATATATTGTTTTATTACAGCTAAAGTTGTGTTAAAATATTTTGAACATTCTTTTAAAAATTATGATTCTTTTATAGATCTTACCCAGGAAATTCGCTCAAAACATTTTACAAAAGAAAAAGAATGAAGTTCAGCTCTACGACTCTGTAACGGTTCTTTATAGCGACGTTGAGGACTTTCATTCCATCTCCGAGGACTTTCTCCAGTAGAGGTATGTTCCATAGATTATAGAAAATGTAAATTATGCATTAGAAGATATAAATATTGTAGCTACAGAGCTTTATTTGTGTGAGCGAACATCAAAGGTGGAATGAAAAAAGGTTTTTGGTAAAACATTATTATTATGTTCGAATATGTATACCTTCATACAATATATAGGCATATAACAATTCAAGGGATTAGAAAAATGGGGGAACTCCGGGGGCAATAGATGTATCTCTAAATACGCTCTTTTTGTACATATTTCCAGAATCACCAATAATGTCAATTTAGATAATAAATGTTCCTAGTCTTTGAAATAATTATTTCTGTCACCTTATTAACACTCCCAAGCTATTTTCTCCTTTAGGCACTAAAGAAAGGAAAGAAGAAAAGGCTTTAGTTATTCTGAGGGTTTTTTATAAATGACACGGTCTCTTATGTTTGACTAATCTGCCCCAGGGATAGCTAAAGATTGATTTTTGCAGGACTATGCTGATATTTTGATCATAACTCACACGCAACCTATTCATATGCATAAACATCAATAAAGAGATAGATGACGTCACGTCAGTCCATAATAATAATAAAATAGAGAGCCTCCAATGATCCGAGTCGAGAATCCGTGTATTCTATCTTTGCAATCCGGCCAAATGAAGGCACTACTTTTTCTAACTATGAAAGAACAAGTCGGAGACGTCACCCTAGCCTCGCTCTATCTCTTTGTTGATGTTTATGCATATGAATAGGTTGCGTGTGAGCAGATGGTAATTGAGTCCCTTATGCTTTACTTCTCCTTCCCTTTGATATATTAAGCTGAAATATACAAATATATGGAATCAAAAACTAAAATCGGGAATCACGAAACCTTTCTCTACATGAGTGTAAACATTCAACTTTTTTATTCATCTTCGTCTAATATTCTCGGAGTTCATATGAAATGAAACCATAAAAATGCGGCCTGGGATTAAAAAAAGGCTCAAATAAAATGAAATAGGAAGAAGAAATGATCCAAAAATGAAACGGAAATGATGACTCATGGAATAAATGATCCTAATAGATGGGTAGAACAAAAAATAAGCATTGATAAAGTACTAATTTGCATATAAATCAAGGAAAAAGGAGAAAAAAAATTTTTTGCAATTATAAAAACAATTTTCGAATGTTGTTCTTACTCAACGGGACACAAAAAAATTAATCTATAAATAAATGCGATCTTTTCCAGCTTATATCCTATTTGGACTCCCTCTACCAATTCTGGAATGTAGCATCATTAAATACGAAGTATTTAAGGTTGACAACGTGAACGACTCTGCAATCATCATTTGTGGAACGGAGAAAATGATGGAACTCTTTTTGAGAATCATGTCTCCGAGATTGGTACCATGGCCCTTGATCTCATTGGCCATGCCTCACTCTCCATGGCTGGGAAAAAGCTAAAGGTAGCTAAGATTGGATTGTCTAAACAAGAACTTCAAACTCCATTTATCAATAATTATACAACACTTTTTAGCCGCAAGTCTTTATTTTTTAAGAATCTATATATATATATATATATATATATTATATTACTAATAATATATATATATATATATATTATATATATATATATATATACTATATATATCTATATAATATATATATATCTATATATATATATATCTATATATATATATATATATATATACAGGATGGGCCGCTTAAAACGAGACACCTTCAAAACCGGTCTATAATATCTGTTTAATCCATTTTTTCCCCTTCAAATTTGGAGGTTGCGTTAACCAACATCCATTCTTTCACTTTATAAAAATATATAAAGTAAACAAACTTGATAGTTTCATAATCATGGCGAATAGAGAGGAAAAAAGAGTTGCCATTCTTGCTCTTTCCGCGCAGGGACAAAATCCTTCCGAAATTAGTAAGAATCTAAGGGTTTCAAGGCAAACTGTTTATAGAACATTGGAGAGAGGTACAGCAACTGCACCTAAGAGGATGAGAACTAAGCCAGGAAGACCTACCGAGACTGTGGAGGCTGTTAAGATCGCCATCAACGAGAAGAATGCCAAAGCAACAGTAAGGGGGTTGGCTCGTGAATTCAACATGCCAAGGACAACCATGAGACGGTTGGTGAAGGATGATCTTGGTCTTAAGAGCTTCAAAAGAACTCCAAGGCATGCCCTTAAGTCTACTGATAAGGAAAAGAGGGTTGCTGGAGCCAAAAAGTGCCTTAATCAACTGAAAAAAAAACCTAAAGAAGTTGTCATTTTACATCTTGATGAGACCCCCTTTTCTCTTGGCGAGATGGTAACCATGGACACTGGATTCTACATTGCTGAAGCTTGTGGAGATGCAGATGACACTACTGTCCACTATGGAAAGGAAAGGCACTTTGCCAACCTGCAAGTCATTGCTGTGGTTGGCTCTGATGGTCAGAAGTGTGACCTCATCTTCTTGGAGGATGGGCAGAGGCTCAATTCCTTCACATATGTGGAGTTTTTGAGAAGAAAAGTCTTCCCGTGGGCAAGAGCAACATATGGAGAATCATGGTGGCTTCAACATGATGGTGCAAGTTGTCATACATCTAAGTTTACCCAGCAATTCTTAAGAACTGAAGCACCTGGATTTTTCCCTAAGGAGGCATGGCCTCCTCACAGCCCAGATGCCGCACCTATGGACTACGCCATATTTGGGCGTTTAAAGAGCTCCCTTAGTGGGACTCATTTTAAGTCCAAACACCATCTTAAAACGGCCATCATGGATGCCTGAGCCAATTTGGACCAGACCTTCATTTCCAAGAGCTGCCGGAAGTTCAGGTCTAAATTGGAACGTATTATTGAACATGATGGAGGATGGATAGAATAAAATATTTATATCCCTTCATTATCTTGAAAAATGAATAATAATAAAAATTATTTGAACAAACCTTTCTCAAGTTATGGACATTGATATTATTAAAATTGAGTGTCTCGTCTTAAGCGGCCCACCCTGTATATATATATATTATAATATTATATATATATATATGATATATATATATATATATATAAGATAAATAATGATATACAAAGATGTTAAAATATTGGATTTTACATAAATTATGTACACTTAATATAAAATGACTGCTTGCTATAGATTCATGCAAAGTTATTCATAAATCGATCATATTCGATTCGAATATAGTACATCTCTAGTCTGCATTACTACAGCCATAATTTAATCAATAATGCAAACATTCATTAATGTATTTATATATATAGCATCAAATTTAGATGGTACGACTGCTATACATCACCGTATATATATATATATATATATATAATAATATATATATATTATATAATATATATATATATAGATATATATATATATATAGATATATAGGAACATTTATGAACTTTAGAATAAGTTAAAAATGTTTTACAAATAACTTTGAAGAGACAATTGATACGATTACCAGTAATATCCCTCAAAATAATTATAAGAAGAGTTGTGTTCAATAAAGTTGTACATCCTTCAAAAAATAAGCACTTAAATTATCACCAAAAATAAAATATATAGAGCCCTTTTTTACTCCAAAATATTAAAGAATGTATAATATATAAAAAATCTACCGAAATTATGATAATTTTTTCTGAGCTCATCACATATTTTTATAATTTTTATAGTCCAGTAAATACTTGTTTTTTAGAATTGTCCAAGAATTGTCATGAAATTGTCAATTGGAGATCAAACCTATGGTTAGGTATTGATCGATTGTGGCATGATGATATAAAAGTACATTGTGGAAAGAATGTTAGATATCGTACGGATCACACTGAATATATAGAATTGAATATAAATAAGAAAGATGGCGAATGATATTTATTTTAATATTATTTTATAATGTGTAGCAAATTTTGTTATAGGACAGGCTCAAATTGAGGATCGCAATACACACAGGCCAGTGTGGGTCGGGATCTTGCATCGTCCCAATCACTAACCTCAGTTTAAACTCTACGGAAACACAATGTCATGGTTCAAAACCTACTACAAACGGCAGAGGGTAGAATCTAAATGTGTATATTTAAACTTTTTGAACCAGAAACTCATCAGCGGAAAAGTGATATTACCTGCTTCTGAGCGAAATATTTGATTGCGGAACTCTACTTTTGACAAGGATTACTTTATACCCTTCATGACAAACCTATCCATTAAAAATGAAAGAGAAAAACAGCTGTCGATAGAAAACATTGAGACATTTACTCCACTTACTCATGCCGGCGGGATGGGCGGGCCTGAGGGGGCCAGGCCCGTCCACAGAGTGACGTAGGCCCGCCACCCACTGAGTGACGTGGGTCCGTTTTTTATGACTGTGCCAACTGTGCCCCCCATAACAACTGTAGGCCCCCCCAAAAGATTGGGCCTGCTGCCGAGCCTGCACTTACTACAATACGGACATCCAATTTCGCAAATTCAGATTCACAGCCCAAGTTTGTAAATGGAGTGAATTGCGTTTAGTTTCATCTATATCAACAGACTCTCCTCACGACTGGTTTACCGGAAAAAAATCCATTTATGCCAACTGTCGCTCTAGTGTATCTATCACTTCATCAAGTACTGCGCCATAAAGTATACTTTGTCCATCATCTGCAAATACAAGATTATCTTTTTCTGCTTCAGGTCTGGTATATTTTGTTGAAATAATGATAATATTCAGGCCCAGTTTCGATTTCTTCTTTCTTCTTCATTAACTCGTCCATCTATCCCAAGAAGATCCATCAAAGGGAATGAAATCCCCAGCGATGTTTGCATACATTTGAGCAAAGTAAAAACCTGTCATTTTATATGTATGTCGAAACTGCTAATACTAGCTTGTTGGCATTGCTATTGACAACAACGTTAAAGAAATCTATTACTAACTGTTTAAGTGACAAGAATTCTTTGGCAATTTCTGCAACTCTTCTAAATCTATGGGCTGTAAAGCCTCTGAATCCATCATGCATGATCCCTTGCAACTTCATCCACGAGGTATACTCATTGTATAAGGAAATGGAGTGTGCTGCATGGCTAGGGGATGGCAGCTTCGAGATTACAATCAGTGCTAGAGTGTGAAACTGGATCCTGGAGATGTAAACCCTTTTCACCATCATTTACGTTAATAATTTCTGAATTCCATTCTTTTGTTCAGTGTTTTTAAATAGTTTATCGACTGCGTGGTCTGCATCCAATATGATATGAGCAGAGCATTTGCGAATTTCTCCTCAGTCACACCTAAATGCTAACAGCTCGATCTGTAATTCAAAAAATCTATGGAGCTTTTGATATCTTTAACATCGGAATCGGCTAACCATGGCAGACACTTTAATTTAAATCCATACGATGCAGCACTGTCAACTCCAGAATGGCTAATATTATCTGTATACCCAGTTGTTATGGTTTTCGTGATCTACCAGGACCTGAGATAGTGATATGGTCAGCCTTTACATCGTATAACTTGTGAATAACATTACTGATAAATCCTTATATCCTTTTTCCAAATAAATGTCCTTGGAAGGCTTATTCTTACTGATGTCAAATAAGAATAAGAATTAGGCTTGTAATGATACAAGGAAACAAAATTCAAGCCACATCATGTGTAACTTTGTATTATTTGAGTTTGACTAAGGTAATCACAAATCTGATTACAATAAGAATGAATAAATAAATGCAATTTATAGTTTAAAAGAAGAAAATATTTCTTATTTTCACTGAAATTACGTCCTTTTGTGAACCATTTTGATTTTTGAGTATTAGCGACGTCAAACGTCATCGTAGGTCAATTTTTGTCCAATTTGGAATCTGCACACAATTTGGCCATAAAAAACACAAGGCTTTCATTCATTTTAACAAACAAAAAAAGGCAAAATTTGCCCAATCCTTCTATTATTATTGTTGCATGATATTAAATAGCTTAAGTTATCCTATCTGGAGGAGGAACATTGAACTGGAGTTCCCTCCTGCGTCCGGAGTTACTACTTATTCCACAGGACTCGTAGACGAGAGGAACAAACCTGTCCCTTTGTTAAATTATTAATAAATATTTAAAGAAATAACTAAAGGCTGTGGTGTTTTATTATTGCGTTATAATAAACACATTGAGTCCTTCTATTCTTCAAATCAGGGTTCCTCCTCAAGAATAGAAAAAACTCAAGCTGTTAAATATAATGCAGTAGTAATAATAATAATAGCAACAGCTTACTAATAATATAAAAAAGGGAAAGGTTTGTGATTGATAATCTATATAATAATTCACCAAATTCTGACCGTCTGTATGTCCGCACGCTATCTCCTCCCACATATATGGTCAGATTTGAACTTTGAAGGTACCTATGGAATCCTTGGGTCAAGACGGACGTAATAAACTATTGCTAAGTGATGGAACCAGAAATGGAAAAAAATAAGACCTTGTCTGATTTTACTACCTACTTTTCAAGGTAAAGAGAGGAAAAAAGAAAAGGAGGAGGAGGAGTTAGGAAAAAAGAAAAAGAAAAAAGCATCTCTTGTGACTTAAAACATATTCTTTGTACAAAGTCAAACTTTTTATGAGGAATGTTTGTACAAACAGAAAATTATTCTCCTCTCTTATATTCTTTAAGGTCTGTTTCACTCACAAACTCCAAAACCTACCCATACCCGAAAGACGAACATATGGGCATCGTAGGCGCCCAAATATGCGAGTTACTATAATAAAAGAGATGCCAGAGAGATACAAGAAACTATCTCTATGTTTTCTAATCGACAGCTGTCTTTCTCTTTCTATTACATGTCGAATTTAAAGTAATTCCTAGCCCTACTTTTAAGGCTCTGATTGTAAAAATAAAGTATAGGTTACTAGATAAACCACCTTAAATAGACTGCATAATTTGTAAACCTTTCACTGGGAGCAGTACCCTTGTCGTGACCAAGGTATATTGAAAAACATGATACCTCCATATTGCAAAGAGAGTTGTAAACTCGCTTGATGATAATTTTTATGGCGTCACACCGGCAAACGAAAAAAAACATTTCATTTCTGAGTTCTTCCCAATTGCGTCATACAATTGACGTTTCACTATACATGAAAACATAAATTGAACACGCCGTGTGATTTTTATATACTTTGATCGTGTCTGTGTTAAAATTAAAGCATAATCGACCATTATATAATCTGAGCCCCCACCGAGAGTCTACACTCGCCGTTCAGCGGGCGATGAGGAGGGTCAGTGAAGACGAGCTCTACGACCAACTCAGGAAGCTCCGGGGACACTGCCACGACGTGATTGCAGTCGGAGGGATTATGTGTACTAATTGAGAAGTTTTTTTGTTGATCTGATGAAAATTTGAGTTTTAGTTGGTCGATCTCATTATTTATAGAATAACCGTATATAAATGAATAAATATATATATATACATATATTATTCAAATAGTTCATGTAGGAGAGATAAGAAACAAGCATCTTAAAAAGGAACTAATTTCATACCTGATTATGAAGGGGTTAATCTTGACCTACAATTTTCCTATAAGTTAAGTGTATGTTATGTTAACTCTAGCATAAATCGGAAATAAGACAAAATGTCAATCACATAACCTTTCATGCATTGAAGGTAAAATTACAATAAATAGATTCTTTATGGATATAACTTATTTTACATAATGTACAATTTAAAAAAATTAACGGACAATAGGAGACTTTATGGTCTCAATAAATATCTGGCTGAGTCGAGTAAATCTATTTTGCCCTAATATTTGACATTTGTTATAGTAAATCCAGGCTTGTGAGCGTTCAGCTTTTTTTGCGTTCAGCGTTCAAAAAAAAATTAGCGTTCCGTTCAATGTTTTTGCGTTCAGCGTTCCGTTAGCGTTCAGCGTTCAAATATTTAAAAAATAATTTCCCAAAAAAGTACTGCGTAGTAATGACGTTTTTTAGAAAATAATTTCCCAAAAAAGTAATGCGTAGTGATGACGTTTTTTTTTTTTGAAAAGAATTTCCAAAAAAAGTAATGCGTAGTGATGACGTTTTTTTAGAAAAGAATTTCCGAAAAAAGTACTACGTAGTGATGACTTTTTATTTTTTCGGAAAAGAATTTCCAAAAAAGTATTTCCAAAAAAAGTACTGCGTAGTGATGACGTTTTTTTTGGAGAAGAATTTCCAAAAAATGTACTGCGTAGTGATGATGTTTTTTTACAGAAGAATTCCAAAAAAAGTACAGCGTAGTGATGATGTTTTTTTAGAGAAGAATTTCCAAAAAAAGTACTGCGTAGTGATGACGTTTTTTTAGAAAAGAATTTAAAAAAAAAAAATAATACTGTGTAGTGATGACGTTTTTTTAGAAAAGAATTTCAAAAATAAGTAATGCGTATTGATGACGTTTTTTCCGAAAAAAGTCCAAGAAATGTTTGGAAAAATTGAACGTTCAGCGTTCAAAAAAAAGTTGCGTTCCGTTCAGCGTTCCGTTCACAAGCCTGATTAAATCTTGAATAAAAAATGTTAATAACATAGCATTGACTCACCATTTCTTTAGATAAATCCAATTTCGATCTCTTTGTAGGTCTAATGATACACATCAGCTCGGAAACAAATAGCCTCCTCGAGGAATGCGGAGGCTTCCGAACGGAGGCACGGGGAGAGAATCCGGAGTCTACGTGTGGTATAGAGACCTATCTACTCATTGACAAAGACGGAGGCTTCATGGACGGAGAGACGATAATTGATAATTATATTAATCAATTTGATTTTTACAAGAGTCTCAATTCCTAGGATATGTTTTGCGGCAGTAATCTTACTTGATGTTCTCGAATCCATATGCACACACAGTTATATATATATATTATATGAAAATATCCTTGAGAGATAAATATATAAATAAATATCAATCAACAATGGACGGACTTTGTTTTCTTTTTATATTTAAGATTACCAAGGAGTCTATGCGAAATGGACGCTTTGACGTCAAATATAAAATGAAGAAAATAATATATTGAAGCAGCCATATTTTGATGCGAATCATATTCAGTAGTAAAAATGTTTCATAATTCGTGCCTTAGTTCCGCATCTTTTGTTATCCAGAAGAAATGGCTCAGAAAAATACGCACTAGGAAGAAATGGTCCAAGACAAAAGGATCAGGAAGAAATGAACTAATAAAAAAGGAAAATGATGACTCATGAAAGAAATGGCCGAATTACATGGGTAGGCAAGATTTTAAAGGGAGTACAACAAACTAAGATATGAATACTAATAATCAACGAAATTAAGCAAATAATGGTAAAAATTAATTATTTTTTATAATAAATAAATGATTTCTTCGTTGTTGTTGTGTTATAACACAGGGCCAAGATGTATACATGCCTCATTATTTTTCTTTTCTATCTTGGGTCATTTCTTCTTGGTCCATATTTTCTTGAGCCATTTCTTTCTAGATTATATTTCTTCGGTCATTTCTTCCTAATATCGCATCTTTTGATGTCCTCCATTGAAAATAACTTATACCATGTTGCAATATGTTATGGCCAACTGGTTAAAATGGTTGTTGTACACAAACATTTGGTGTTTTAATTGTTCTTGTTTGTTTGATCTATGACCTCCTCTTTTAACCGTTCCATCTCAACCTGATAATATTGCTATCCTTTGGAGGAGAATATAATTTCATGGTCTATTTAATGTGACTTTAGAATGTATTCAGATATGATTGATCTAAGGCGATTGTTGTTTGTGATTGTAGGCAGTTATTAATTAATCGTAACAGGACTAGCACCAGACAATCACCCCCCGGACATTTACCCCCGTTAGTAATATTTCTTATCTCTTAAAGTCCACTTATGAAGTTAACTATGTTTTCCAGCTATTAACAAAGATGACGTCACTGGTGAACCACTTTCTTGATCTACTTTTCCGCTGCTTGTGAAGACTAATGGGGACTTATCTTAAAAAAGCCACAGGGACACGTTTTCGGGTGTGAAGAAATAATGTAATAAGTTGAGAATAAAATTGATATGTCAACTTATTTGAGTGGATGAGTTTTTGATTTTCAAATAGTCACTTTCTCCAATAATCATAGTCTTCGATTTAGGACAAGTGGTTCCTTAGAAAATAGATTAGGACCTATATGAGATAAATAAGATATCCTGAGTTGATAGGTTACAAACTGTATGATTGTCTAGTTGTACATAAATAGCCTAGATATAAGGTCTAAGACACAAAATTCGCAAATTTATGCACGTTTAATTCATACAGATTCCAATTCTAAAGAACTGGGACTGCGTACTAACCAGTGACGTCATCTTTGTTAATTACTAGAAAACATAGTTAACTTCATAAGTGAACTTTAAAAGATAAGAAATATTACTAACGGGGGGTAAATGCCGGGGGGTGATTGTCGGGGGGTGCTAGTCCGGGGGCTAATTGTCTGGGGGTGATTGCCCTAGAATCTAATTAATATGACGGAATTGATTAATTACTTGTTCCCTATGTGGAAGACCAGGGGATATGTTCTCAAATCACTTATGTTTACAAATTTAAGTTGTTGTGATGACGTCTCACACAGGCTGCCAACTGCATTCCTGGAAGAGTATTAATATAGCCAACCTATCAAAGAAATGGAAAAGAAAGAGAGAAAGAAGAGGAAAGAGTGATTGACGTCACAAATCAACTATCGAACTTTATCCCTAGTGATGGGTCACGAGCTTAAATTTACTACTCCAGCTATTGGTGTTCATTTCTCCGAGCCCCTTTTAATTTCATATTGTTAACGGTTTCTGCTTCACTTTGATTGGCTAACACAAAGTGGAAGCTCCCTATATAAGTGAAGATTCCACCCACTTCATCCTCTCACTCTTTTTCATTATCACGATACCCCTACATCTCCCCACTGAATTGCTGATTCTTAGGACTTTTACAACATGGTAAGTAATAATCATTAAGATCTTCCAACATATTGACTTAACCTTCATTTCTTTAGAAAGTGCCATTCGGGAGATTCATTAATTCGGTAATTTCCTCTGAAGAGTCATCCAGAGCCTTTCTCAAGGATCGGGGATGTCTGAGGAGTGTTCCACCTCGCTGTCTCACGTGTGGGGACGCTATGGGCCTTGTCTCCGTCACGAAGGGTGTGATATGGAGATGCAGCAAGCATCAGTTGAAATCATTTGGGGAGCGGAGCGGTTCATACTGACACTACAGCAAACTTTCGTTCTCACAAATCGTTTGGTTGCTGTACCATTGGGCCATTAAGATGCCGGTGTGTTCCACCGTGACTGCTACAGGAATTAAAGGGAAGGCCGTTGTTCTATGGTTCCTGTACTTCAGGAACATATGCTCCCACCATTTGAACTGGTAAGTTTTATTAATTACTTTCATTTTCATGTTATATACTCTACATTTTTTAGAATCATTTCAAAATCGGAGGAGTCGGGGTGGAAGTGCAAATCGATGAGACGCTCATATCGAGACGCAAATACCATCGGGGACGGAGAGTAGCTCAGCGCTGGGTGTTTGGGGGCTATTGCCCGAGCACCAAACAGGGTTTTTTAGAGTTGGTTCCGGACCGCTCGGCCGACACTCTCATTCCACTCATTGTGAAGTATATAGCTCCCGGTTCCATTGTAAGAAGCGACGAGTAGGCTTCTTACAATGGAATCGGGAGTATTCGAGTAAGGCCTCCTTATCAGCACGAGACCGTAAATCATTCTCGATACTTCGTTGATCCAGTCACTGGAGCGTGCACCAATGGGGTCGAGAATTACTGGAGAATGATGAAAAAGAGATTTGTTCAGATGAATGGTACGAACTCCAGCATGTTACCCAGTCATTTGGATGAATTCATGTGGCGGGAGGCTTACGGCAAGACACCAGAGGAAGCGTTTAATAACATTTTACTGCATCTGTCTTCCTGGTTTCGCGTTAACGAATAAAGGTTAATTGTTAATTTTTAATACTTAGTTTCAACAAAATCTAACCTTATTTTTATCCTCAGGCTTCATCTTTTCCTTTCGCCGCCATCCTCATGCTGCTACAAACTCTATATTTATTAAGTTTTTTTAAATTACCTATGAATAAACTGATTATTTATATATTAAAATATTCGTATTATAAGATTTATTTAAATATACATGACTCAATCCTTTATTGATGTATAAGTTAATGAAAATAAGGGATAACGTTCGATAGTTGATTTGTGACGTCAATCACTCTTTCCTCTTCTTTCTCTCTTTCTTTTCCATTTCTTTGATAGGTTGGCTATATTAATACTCTTCCAGGAATGCAGTTGGCAGCCTGTGTGAGACGTCATCACAACAACTTAAATTTGTAAACATAAGTGATTTGAGAACATATCCCCGAAGACCATCTCCATTATTGCTTTATTTTGTTCACATTAAAAGTACAAAGTGCAAATGTGTCAGCTGTTGGTCAAGCATCTACAGTTGTTTAATTCGTTTAAGAATGTCATGACACAAGCAAAAAAAGAACAACGATCTCTGAATGACGTCACATGAGTCACAATGCAAGCTACATCATCCTGAAAACCCCTCGCAGCTATATCTAAAACAACTGGCAGCTTTGACAACTAGAGTCTCGCATAAGCCTATGAAAGATTAATTTCGAGAGTTCTTTATCTAGACTGAAACGATGGATTACGATTAATACGTAACTTTTAATATCAAGACCTTCCTCACAAACTCAGCAATAAACGTAACATTTGAAAGCATTTTCGTTTTCTACGACTCATCGTCATATTAATCAATCACTTATTGTAATGACACAAAATAAATATTATTTCCTTCCCTGAAAGTGAGGAGTTCTTTTAGCAAAAAAGGAAACCAAAAAAGTCTGTGTATATGTACATAATATATTTCAATAATATTTAAATTAAACATAGTTTCGGCATTAAGAATGAGAAGATAATAAAAATATAGGCAATAATACGATTGGAATTAAAGTCTATTCAGGTCCGTCTTGCGTCTCTTATTAACTAATGATTGTTGATGAATTTTGAACAAATCTTTTGCTCTGACGTCAAGCCCTCTCTCCATATTGTCGACTCCTTCATATATTTCATACATTTAACTGGATTATCATTTGACAATATGAGTTGAATAGAGGACATCATGGCTTTAAGGGCCCGAACATAATGCAATTTCTTTCCAAGAGAGAAAGAGATCAAGAATTCATCAAATAACTCAAGGTTCAATGGAGTGAAGTGGTCCATGTTATCAAACCAGGATGAAGGGACAAACTGGCTGTCTTTTCTTATTTGATACTTGATGGCCTTTCGCCCATAGAGTAAACACAAGTTCCTAGTTTTCAAACTATATTTTTGATTGCAGTAGCTCTCATTCAAGATCTCAAAGAATTGATCAAGTGAGAGAAGGGTCTTGGTCTGAGGGATCCCGAACTTCTGGGAATATTTCAAACGCTCCAAAGACATTTCTTTCCTTTTAACTGCGAGGCAGCATTTTTTTTGGTGATGGGATCTGAAAATATTAAAATAAAGATTTATATTAGAAAGGAAGGGAACTAATCGCTTATTGACAGCCAAAGATAAGTAATTTGTTTAATGAAAATCATATACTGTAGCCATAGAGATATTAAGATAAAGAGAGCGTATTCCCTTTAAACAGAGAAACATCGTCGTTCAGCTGTCGCCTGTGCCCAAACTAAACAAAGTAATTGGACCTACCTCATCATAAGTTGATAATAGAGACGGAAAGATTTGTTTATATTGGGCAATATGACGTATGTCTCTGAAGAGTCCAATAGGCTCCCTATGTCTTTATATCTCTATGACTGTAGCCTGTCATGTTTATGAAAAACGAGAGAAGACATTTAAGCAATAACAGTGATGATCCAACTAGTATCCTCTATATCCCAAAAATGAATCTTTTCAGATGAGACTCAATGAAATAAACCTTCAATATTGATAGCATACTGAGAAAGATGCGCTAATATTGTAGTTTTAAGGTGTTTACATCACCAAATTCAGAGGATCTCTTAGACTGAAAATATTTAAAGGAATACATAAAGAAGGACTCAAGTGCAACTAGGCACGAGAATGGGTGGAGGATCATAATGAATTTGAGTATTGACATATTTAAAGAAAAAATATATAATTAAGCAAGAGTACTTGCTAATACATGATAATCAACACCACCAGTACAAATATTATATGCCAGTATCAGCTGCGCCTCCTCCCAGCTATTCATCCAGGGAGCGTCAGCTGACAGGATCCCCATATATATATATATATATATATATATATATATATATATCTTTTTTTTTTTTTCTTCGTCTTCAAGAAATCAATTACATTAGAAAATCCAGAGCTTTAACCATAGAGATATAAAGACACAGAGAGCTTATGGATTCTTCAGAGAAATACGTCATATTGCTCAATGTATAAACAAATCCTTCTATCTCTATGATCAGCTTACGATGACGTAGTATAAATTATTTTGTTTATATTGGACACAAGCGACAGCTGAACGATGTTTCTCTGCTATTGAAGGGAATAAGCTCTCTATATATGTATATCTTTTTATATATTTATATGTATATGGCTTTAACTCATTACTGAGATAAGAAAAAACGCAACTACAAATACTTACATATTCAACACGAATTTATAGCAAAAATAGCAAAGCTTCTTCGGGTCATCCCCCAGTATTCGGCGGAATAGTTTTTACAGATGTCGGTCCATCTGATGCCATGTATCATTTTCATGTGTTTGGCGAGTGCTCCGGGGTGTAATGTACTAAATTGACATTTGATGCATTTCAAAATACCAGTCTCCTCGTCATATTTTTTGGCCGCGTATGTTTGCTCTGCAATGGGAAGATTATTTAATCAATTGAATGAAAGCTTAGCACCATGAAATTATCGGGTGTCATTGAAAATCATTGTATTAAATAAATAGAAATGACTCAATCAACCTCATATGGTTCTAAAAGAAAGTTCCTTATTCAAAAAGAAGACAATATAGAGACAGATAAGCAAGGAATATTAAATATAGCATATTTGAACTATGTGTAAACATTCAACTATACATTCATTTGTATTAAGAGTTTCCTTTTGTCTATATGATATAATAATTAATCTTGTAATCAGCAAAAAAGATGGCTCTTATCATGAATACACCATATATTATTTTGTATTTCTTACCAGAAACAGACATGCAGGCTGTGGGATTGGTCATGGGACATTCGGCTTGGTTTGACGGTTCAGTGAACTCAGTCAAGTAGGACTTTGACGGATAAGGGATCTTATTTGAAATGACACTATCAGGACATTGGATTGAAGGAATTGTTGAAATGGGCTCAATAAAATGTATTGAGGAGTCGAAGAATTCAATTTGAACTGAAGACGAGGTAGATATGGGCTCTGGAAGGTTGATTTGTGAGGATTCTTGATCCTCGAAATGAATGGGCGGGTCGAACAACTTGATTTGAACTAAAGACTCCTTAGAAATGGATTCAATAGGATTCATTGGCGAGGGCTCAAGATCCTGGGATTGAATTGTATGTTCGGAGAATACATTTTGGTTTGAAGGCTCCTTAGAAATGGATTCAATAGGATTCATTGGTGAGGGCTCAAGATCCTGGGATTGAACTGTATGTTCGGAGAATACATTTTGGTTTGAAGGCTCCTTAGAAATGGATTCAATAGGATTCATTGGTGAGGGCTCAAGATCCTGGGATTGAACTGTATGTTCGAAGAATACATTTTGGTTTGAAGGCTCCTTAGAAATGGGTTCAATGTGATTCATTGGTGAGGATTCAAAGTCCAAAGAAGGAATTGAATGCACAGAGAATACGTTTTGGATTGAAGGAATCTTAGGAATAGGTTCAGAAGAGATATTGAAATATGGCTCTTGATGCTTGTATTGAATGTCAGGGTTGGTAAATTCGTTTTGAATCGGAGAAGAACGGTTGGTTGGGGAAGGCTATGGTGTGAGAGTTTGATGTGCTTGGTCGGAGAAGGATTTAGGTCGGGATCTGAATGGGAGGAAGATTTTCTTGACTTGTTTATTTTCTTCAAAAGTGCTCGGATGAAGGGATCCGGCAAAGAGAGTCGCTTTAAAACAACGGAGCATGGACGAAGTTCCTTCATGGCAATAGATGCAGGGTGCAGCTGTTCCTATGTCAACAGTAAATTTGTAAATGAATCAGAAGGAGTAAAAGACGTAGAAGTTGATTATTATTAGTGATAGGATTCACTTCTGTCACTGCTCCTAATTGTTTAAACGCTCGTTTGTAGTGTCTCACTTTTGTCACACACAAAAATTTACATTAGAGCGTTGAGAGAATCAAGGTACTATAAAATAATTAAAACCATCACTCTGAGGTGTGCAAACATCTTGTAAAAACAAATAGCTGTTTCTTATAGTTAGTAAATATCTGCAACAAATGTATTTGACTGAACACCCTCTGAAAAGGAAATGAGTTATTTCTCGTCTAATTAATAAAAGTCATTTATTTTATTTCTTAATATATTATCTTTACATGGCTTCAATCAAGACAATCCGATATTCTTTCAATAGATGGAGTTCATTTTTCTTACATGTTATCCAAGCAACAACATAACTTTCGTTAAAATGAAAGGTTTTGTAGATACATCTTTTGTCGTTAATACCGATTTATTTATTCCAGGACGGATCTACTTGTTATCTTTCGTTAGATTTAGGAACTTTCTCCGAACGTTATGTGGGTAACAAAAAAAAGAAAGTTCCCTTTCGTTAATTAAAAGAACGTTCTCCGAAAGTACATGAGCATTTTTTTGATTGGCACCAGAAATGTATTTATTTAAATTGCTCTTTCACACTCGAAAGACGTTGAAGTCAATTTGACAGGGTTTTTTTACCACGGTAAAATTTATTCACATGATATTATATGTTATAATATTTAAAAAAATATATTAAAACGTCGTATTAATAACAATATAATCAACCAAAGAAGTAAAAAAATTAGATAAAGGAACTCGAGTAGATTTCATTTTATACATAAAATATTGAGTTTAGTGATAATAAAATTAATCTCTTCTTGGTACGGTCCAGTATAAAAGTAAATAAAATAGTTACTCCGTAATTGTATATTTAAAAATCATCTAATAACAATTTAGATATTCTAAAATTCTAACACATATATGCACTCTAATAAAAAAATGTCTTGATGTCTCCAGCGAATCCCCGCAAAAAAAGCATACTCTTTACTCCGCTGTAGTCCCATATATACTACCAAATGTCAATGTTTTGGTAAGTACTCTGTATTTAAACCAATAGAGAGAGTGATTTAACATTTTTGAACCATGAATTAATATTTACTGGTGTTCTTAGCCCGTAATCTTCTTTCCTCCTCTCAATTTGACTTAAAATTACTTTTTGAGTTTTTATCAACTAAAAAATGTCGGAGTTCCTTGTTAGTTTTATAAAATTGGAAAAACTATTTCTTGGACCCATTTTAAAACATTCATTCTCTCTAGTTTTTCATTTGCTGTAAAATCATTTATTTCATTAAAAACATTCTCGAGGCAAACTATTTTTCCCCCAAATAGAAGATTCTTTTTAAAGATAACCTCCCATTCCAACAATTGGTTCCTGCCAGTTCATTTTTTTGGTTTTTTTTACTTTAAAGTTAAAAGGTCATATATCTGTGATCCGATATGCTTCAAATTTTTTGACTTTTATTTTTTCACAAAATAAAGTTATATCATATATCTAATCAATATTTTAATTAGTTGAAGAGTTAATGCAATGTATACCTAGAATCTCGGAGAATTCAAAATGACTTCTTCTTTTATAGATGTAGAGTATAGACTACATATAGTATTGAAGCATGAAGACTTATTTGTTACGATCTATCAAGGCAAGCCTTCAAAATCGTTCTCGTCCTAAGTTATGTACACAAATCAGTCGGTATTTCTGATGCACCAAAAAAAAACTTCCAGAAAGTGTTTTTCATTGCAACAAGACCAAATCTGGAGTAGATAATATTGATCATATGGCTCGATTGTATACTACCAAGGTGGCATCTAGACGATGGCCCCCTGCAGGTTTTCTATGATATACTAAATATCGTAGCCGTCAATGTTAAAATCGCATATAATAAGATCAATCGAACAAATATCAGTCGAAAGAAGTATTAGACTTCAACTCATTCAAGAACTGCAATCTATGAACAAATGAAGGAATGACAAAGACGATAGAGCAGTTTTTGATGAAGAAAATATGTTTGAAAAAGAAATACTAATAAAGAACAAAGCTTGCCAAATGCAAGGAAGCAAAAACAATAAATCTAACATCAATACATTGTGGTGAACGATTTTTATCCGGGGTTATTCACTTAAGTCCAGATCCGGTCCTTTTGCGTAAAATTTACTTATTTATTTGCGTAAAGTTGAAGCCGACTTTTTCCCCTTCCTAGGAACTTTTGAAGGAGTTTCAACAGAATTTTTGTTTTGCTTCAATTTTCTCCTCCTCAAATTGAAGATTTCCTTTTCTTAAAGAGAGAGTGATTTTTAATTACAATTTTTGGCATCTATATTAGATTGGCACTCCACTTCATCTATACATTCTACTTCTTGTTCTTCCTTAACGGTCTTGTTCCCTTGTTGGGAGTCTATTTTGTTACTCTCTTCCTCATTCTCAACTTCATTCGTGTTCTTTTCAGTCTCATTGTTTTCTTTAGTTTTGGTCACCTCACTACCCTCAATCATATTGTTCGACTTGAAAGTTTCTATCTCAATATCTTTCATTCCCTCTGTTTTTTTTTTTTTTGTAACAGGACTACCACCCCCAGACTAGCATCTCTCGACAATCACCCCTGAGCTTTTACCCCCGTTACTGATATTTTTATCCCTTAAAGTCCACCAACAAAGTTAACTATGTTTTCTTTACGACAAAAATTGCATTAATGTTTAAAACCTATGTTCCAAATATCATTCATAACTTTTTTTTAAATAAAAAGACTTATAAAGGCAAATCAATCAAATAAAAATTTGGGTCACGTACACTTCGTCTGCCCAAATTGTCCCTGCCCAATCCCTCTCCAAATCGTCCCGTGCCCATTCGTCCTTGTCCAATTCGTCCTAGACCCAACTCGTCCCTGCCCAACTCGTCCTCACTATTTCCAAGAAAAGAAGACATACCCCTAACATTCATTCATGAGGAGTTCCTTAGCTTCAGGGAACCCTCGGCCAATGGACTCTCGGGTCCCGCCAAACACAGTGATGGGTATTGGGGTTTCTAACCCTCGGCCAAAGGACTTTCGGGTCCCGCCAAGCACAGTGATGGGGTATTGGGGTTTCTAACCCTCGGCCAATGGACTCTCGGGTCCCGCCAAGCACAGTGATGGGGTATTGGGGTTTCTAACCCTCGGCCAAAGGACTCTCGGATCCCGCCAAGCACAGTGATGGGTATTGGGGTTTCTAGCCCTCGGCTAATGGACTCTCGGGTCCCGCCAAGCACAGTGATGGGGTATTGGGGTTTCTAACCCTCGGCCAATGGACTTTCGGGTCCCGCTAAGCACAGTGATGGGGTCCGAAAGTCCTTTGGCCGAGGGTTAGAAAACCCAATACCCCATCACTGTGCATGGCGGGACCTGAGAGTCCTTTGGCGAGGGTTAGAAACGCCAATACCCATCACTGTACTTGGCGGGACCCGAGAGTCCATTGGCCGAGGGTTAGAAACCCCAATATCTCATCACTGTTCTTGGCGGGACCCGAAAGTCCTTTGGCCGAAGGTTAGAAACCCCAATACCCCATCACTGTGCTCGGCGGGACCCGAGAGTCCTAGCCGAGGGTTAGAAACCCCAATACCCCATCACTGTGCTTGGCGGGACCCGAAAGTCCTTTGCCGAGGGCTAGAAACCCCAATACCCCATCACTGTGCTTGGCGGGATCCGAGAGTCCTTTGGCCAAGGTTAGAAACCCCAATACCCCATCACTGTGCTTGGCGGGACCCGAGAGTCCATTGGCCGAGGGTTAGAAACCCCAATATCTCATCTCTGTGCTTGGCGGGACCCGAGAGTCCATGGCCGAGGGTTAGAAACCCCAATACCCCATCACTGTGCTTGGCGGGACCCGAAAGTCCTTGACCGAGGGTTAGAAACCCAATACCCTATCACTGTGTTTGGCGGGAACCGAGAGTCCATTGGCCGAGGGTTCCCTGAAGCTAAGGAACTCCTCATGAAGGATGTAGGGGTATGTCTTCTTTTCTGGTCAATAGTGAGGACGAGTTGGGCAGGGACGAGTTGGGTCTAGACGAATTGGACAAGGACGAATTGGGCACGGACGATTTGGACAGGGACAATTTGGGCAGGGACAAAATGGAAAGGACGATTGGGCGGTTAAGAAAATATTTTATATGACCGATATTAGGTTATTAGGCATCATAATTATTTTTAATTTTCAAGTCCCCTCCCCGCCCATCTAGAAGATAAACAAGTTGAGAAGAAAAAGAAAAAAACGGAGGGAAAAAAACTCCCTCCCTCTTCGGACTCCTTTAAGGGAACTGAAAGGCCAAATATCGTTACAAATAAAGGCTAGTCACATTTTTTTTTACACTCACTCGTAGCCATGATGAAGAAACACGTAAATAATAAAATCACCGTCCAAATGGGCCTATTTCTGATGGACGTGAGCAATAATTAGTGGAGTCACTTGAGGCACGTCAACACCACAACACAATACATAAAAAATGCTATTTTGGTCATTATTTACTCATTTCATAGATGAATAGTATTTGTACAATAATAAGTTGTATCAGGGGCGTGCAACAGCCATTCAGAGTTAGTGTTAGAGATGTAAAGTTGAGGGATATTTTTGGGCGTGTGAAAGGAAGAATGTCTGAAGGGTGCAATTGAGTTCAAGCTCCTTGTTATCACTATTCTCTCCTCTCTTGAGGAATATTTATTTCATTTATGAAGCAGGCCAAGTCGGCCAGAACAGAAGGTATTTATTTTATATTTGAATCTCTGTTTTTGCTTCTGTTCTATGTATATCCACAGTAAGAATTTGTGTCCGAAGATCATAGAGTTAAAATTACTATTCCGTTAGATAAATAATGCCTAAAATAACGCCCAACTCGTGGATTGAAGCCAATGGGGCTCCGACGTTTGGAGTTATAATGATGGCACTAAGAAAATGACCTGTCGGCTCTGCAGATTTAGTGTAATCCTTGTCAAGCTATATCCTTTGGAGCGACACATGGATAGTAAGAATCACAGGATCAACTTTAGGAGATTCCGAGCTAATTTAATTAGTTTGGATAGTTCGTCCTCCTTCATAGATGATGTGACCAAACTTTTATCATCGTGTAATATCCCTCTGTCAGTCGTGAATCATCCAAATTTCATTGCCTTCATGGAAAAATATTGTGGACAAAGGCCTCCATCCCGCCCTACTATTAATAACCATTTGAAATCCCAGAGCTCCAACATCCTGTCCCAGATCAAAGAGAATGTCCAAGGAAAAGATGTTTACATCTCATTGGATGAGACAAGAGACATCAAGGACAGACCTATGACGGCTGTGTTGATGGGATCATTGGATGGTGATAATCCAACCAAACCCTACTTGATAGACTTATAAATGTTGGATCCTTGAACCATTTAAAAG
Source organism: Caligus rogercresseyi (assembly GCA_013387185.1). Taxonomy (NCBI): domain Eukaryota; kingdom Metazoa; phylum Arthropoda; class Copepoda; order Siphonostomatoida; family Caligidae; genus Caligus; species Caligus rogercresseyi. The sequence continues at coordinate 5,725,543 of CP045908.1, forward strand.
TCTTCAATTTGGTTCGGAAGAATGTTGACCACTTTCTTGGGCCGGATTACCAGGCGAGTCAGTTAAAGCTTTTTATTCGGATGGGGCATCGTATTGCGTCAAGGCGGCGGGCGAACTGAAGAAATCCTTCCCTAAAGTAATCCATGTGACATGTTTGGCTCATGGATTCCACAGACTGGCCGAGTTTTGCCGCAATGAGAACCCTGAAGCTAATCTCTTCGTTGGAGAAATGAAGAAGCTATTTTTGTTTTCCGCCTCTAGAAAACGAAAATTCACTGATTCTCTCCAAGTTCCCTTGCCACCTTCGCCTGTAATTACGCGATAGGGAACTTGGATAAAAGCAGTGAGTTATTACTGGATTCACTTCTCTGCCATAAAAAATTCATCAACGAGATGGATGATGAATGTACATCCTTAATAACACTTAAAGATCTGGTGAATAAGGAGTCCTTGTGGAAGGAAATAAATTCCATCCATGAGGATATGGATGGGATACCAACCCTCATCAAGGCGCTGGAAGAGAGGCTTCCCCTCATGATTAGCTCAACACTAGTCGAAGATGCAATATTGGACATAAAAAACCTGCCTACAAGGAAAAAATTACAGAAATTTTGTCTAAAACGTCGGATATTTTTATTTAAGAGAAACTGTAGGTGTAAATAATCCAAAATCTATTGTATATAAAAATGCCCCAATTGTAAATTGTGACGCAGAACGAGTTTTTAGTGTCTATAAAGATTTATTGTCATGTAAAAGAACGCGTCTTACCGAAACAAATATTAAACATATTATGATTCAGCGATGGAATTCAAGTTGTCTATGATCTGTAAATAAATATGTAAATTAATCCGTAGAACTAATTTGCTTATTATTTCACAAAAATGAATATTATTCATGCATACGTAAGTAGGAACACACCAAAACATAGAGGAGTTTTGAGGGAACGGTGGAGTCTCTTTGGGGTGTTTCTCAAGGAGAGTATAAATAAGGTGAGGCAATGATAATCGACGTAGGCAATTGGAGAGGGACAGCTGACTATTTGGTTGTGATGTCACAGCTGCTACGCTTGATTTCTAGTTCAGTTTGTATTGTAAAGCGAAAATGCCATATTATCGAGGAATTTGCCGTATTGTGGAGGATTTTAAGTAGAGCGTTAAAATATCCATCAAAATATGTAATATATGTTGTCAAGAGAGTGAAAACGTTTAAGAAGATTGATTAATTCATGCAATAATAGACTGCCAAAAGAATCTAACTTAATTTTAAAAATATCTATGGCTGTAATAAAAAATATTGTATTGAAAAAAGATTTCAAAATATTGATTTTTGATTCCTCACCGGAATCCAACCATTTATTGTCTCATTAAACAGATTTCAAAATGTTGTATAAGTATAAGACTTCCATTTAGGAAAGAAAGTAAGGATATTCAAGGAACAAGGATGCGAAGCATTCTTACTAATCTCATTCAATTTAAGCATCAATAATTTGGTATATGGTCATTAATATTTTCAAAGACCAAACTATATGTTACTGTAAAATTAATTAGCATAAGCTATTTATGTAAAAATGTATAGTTTCAACGCTATTAGAAAACTTGTATATATTCATATCAGTATTTATTTTTGTGAAATATAAATTATTTTCTGCCTCTCTTCTATATTTTATGATTATTAGGTGACGAACTTGCTTACACAACACAATCATACGCACCCTGATCGAATAATTTTATGGAGTAAGACTTCTATTTGTCAGATGGCTGATAGTTTATATAAGTATAACTTACAACATATAGTTTTGTACTAGGTATCATCAGTCCATTAAGTCTTAGATTAAATATAAATCAACTGTCTTGAAGGTCTAATTGAATACTATTTGAAACACCTTTGGACTCTAGAAAGGGTATTATGTTATTGTGGAAACTAAATGCTTTAAAGAAATAAAGGCCATTATATAGTTAGCAGTTGTTTTAATTTTTATTTATTTAAACAATTTAATTTTCCCCTACTAGAAAAAGCGATACATAAACATACGAAAAAATCGATTAGGATATAGGGGTAAGCTACACCATCGAGGGGTTCCGCCATGCATTAAGAAAGTCGATGAAGATATTACACAATAGAATCCTAATAAGATCTAAAGCTCTTAAAAGATAATAACTTATCTTATACGACCGGAAGCAAACAAAATGTATGTGACTTTTCTCGAATCTTACATTGTTATTCCAGAACAGCCAAGAATGTCCGAAATGCCTAAGCATATTAA